>CM069908.1:136333127-136768127 GCA_036172215.1 Camellia granthamiana
AAAGAGGAATTGTCATAATGTAAAAATTAACTTTGGGCTTAAATATATGATTTTATACAATGTTTGAGGCCTTTTCTGAGTGTTGTGATCTACAAACTTTGTTCTTATACTCATTCACTCAAAAAAAAAAAAAAAAAAAAAACTTTGTTCTTAATTCAAAACAACATTTCAAGTCATTGGAATACAATTCAAATAAATCTTTTCTTATTGTTGGTTTTTTGACTTTCGAAGGTTATTATTGTAATTTTGAGCATGCCAGTAAGGATCAATCAATTCTTACAGAATATTAATTGCTAATCAATTATCAGACGATTATGTTTTAGTTCTTTTAGCCTCAATGAAGATGACTTTTACTGGTGGTTTTGTTTAGGAGAATTAAGCAAACGACGATTAATATGAAAAACAATTGTAACATTTCATTAAGTAAATGAAAGACTTACAAAGATCCAAATCAGCCTCGTAGAGGTTTACAGCAACAAACTACTTGAAACTACTCCTATGAATAAAGTGCAATGCAGGAATTTGAAGTACAGAAATGTAAAGAACAAAAAATGTAAAACTGGAAAGAAAATAAAATAGATAAAACTGGTTTTTTGGATCTGAGTCTGGGGGTTCTTTCTAGGGCCTTCTTTACTATTTATACTTCTCAATGATAACCGTCGAAATGCATTTCTAACCGTCGAACCATCCCTCCATGATCGCTGATCATGTTACCTTACAGTTAGCTCCACTATACCTTATTTGCAGTTAGGCTTCCCTCCTGATTTTGAATTTAAGTATAAGTAACCGTTGAAGTCACATCATTTTGCATCTCTTTGCTGATCCAGTGTTATACAGATCCACAATAACCAATACTAACTGCCACGTGTGTGATTACGATTGAAGATTTGAATTATCTTCCCGTATTGCCCCCATCCTACCATGTGTCGAGCTGTGATTGGCTTATACAAAATATGTAGTCAACATTACCCCCCGCACTAATATACCCAATACTTGGTGATATTAGTGGATTAAGGTATTTTACCCATGTCTTAGAACGTGCATGGGCTTTGCATTTTCCAGAAATGCAACCGTCATTCATCAATGAAACATTTGCATTAAATTCTTTTCTAACCCTTGAATACTCCCACTATCTCAGTATTCGAAAAGACTAGTACATCTCTTATGGCCAAACAAGTCTTTTCTTACATTGATCAAGCATACGAAGAGTTATTTGATGATGTTGTTCGTCCTCGAAAGAACCTTCACGCATTGATTAGTCACCTTTATCCACCCTCATTTATACAAATTATGGAAGTTTTTGCAAATCACCGACCTTCGAACCAAGAACCTACTGTTTACGATTCTTTGGAACACAAATTTGCAATCATGGATATCGGAAGCTCTTCTTCTATAGTAAAGCCTTCCGCGTGAGATGAAGCTGTTGTTGTTCTTCTTCTACGACCTCTGGCTGGGGAACTTGGCCTACCCCTACTCAACCTCAGACGAAGGAACGCATTCATCACCGATTCTCAGAATTCGATGACCCTCTTGAAATCCCTCCTTCCAAACGCAGTTCTGTAGTATATCCATATGTTCCTATTGACCGTATACGCAGTCTTGAGGACAATCTGCTTTTATCATGGTATACTTCTACCTTGCCATCTCGAATGGTTCGACGTGTCCAACGTCCTGGTGAAGCTTTAGGGATCAGTCCTGTGCTTTTAGCCAAAAAAGTAAAACTTTATACCTCTGATTGGCTAGAATGTGTGGCCAGACCTGAATTCCTAGATTCGATCAGGAAACCTCCAACTGCTCCTCCTCTGCTTTCCAATCCAAATTGGATTGATGAGTTGAGACTCACTCTCTCTGAGGGCCAATACTTCACCCCCTACCAGGCCCCAGTGCCTCCAACTCCTTATCAACAGTTTAGGGCTTAGACCTTACTTGCTGCTTTCTCCCATTTATCTTTTGAAGTCCTTCGAGATGACATTCCCCACAAAAACTTTCTATAGGCTTGTGACATTATGTCTCGAAGTCATCTTCTCAACCCTGTGGCCCAAATAGAGCTTTATACATTTTTAGACCAACTTTCTCTCTTGCTCAACTAGCACTTCCAAGCTTCCATTACCAATGAAGTTCTGGATGAAGCCTTCTCTGCTCGAATTCAGGTTCAATATGAGGCGGAGAACCTCCTTGATGACTATGAGGCCTTCAAGAGCCCAGATTCTGAGTATGATGAGGATGTTGCAATGAACGAAGTGCATAAAGAAGAGGAGATGGACGCCACAGATAAAGCCCTAAAATAGATAGAATTTGAAGTGAATGCCTAACAACTCACTTTTCAATTAAGGGCTTACCAATTAGATAAACCAAACCTGGACAAAATAGAGGATAGAGTAAGAAAAGAGTATTCATTTATTGAATTTTGTTGGACTAAATTCCATGATCTTATAACATTGTCCATTCCATATTTCTATGAAATTGAGAATGTAATCAAATGAAACAGTACTTATCAATAGAACTAAGCTTTCCGAATTTCATTTGTCAGATTCTAATTTACCACTCCAATTTTAAACTTAATCTGTATGGCTGAATGTGCTTTAACTCCCCAACTTCATCCCAAATTCTAACTCAAACTCTTCCAAAGTGTGAAGTTTTCCCTTGAAGAAAACAATTATTGCCTCTCATACTGATTCTAAGACCAACATAATTCTTCAGCCATCGGTTTCGAATTAACCAACTTTGTCTTTCGAAACTTGATTTGATCATATTCAATGAAATACTCGAAGTTCAATTTGAACCTCTCCAACATATGGAATATAATTAACAACTTTTGCCGGTTTCCTTTCAGAATCAAAGCTTCGAATTTATCAATTCTGCCATTCGAAACTTGATTTGATCATATCCAGTTTCCCAACATATGGTTAATACAATCAAGTAATTTCAAATCAACTAATTTTGTTTCAAACAAACAGTCTGCATTTTCCAAAATATGGAAACATCTTTTAAGGACTGCACTGTTTTGTTCTAAAAAAGTATATTATCAAACCAACTATTGGTTTGAAACTTAGAACAAACAATTTCTAACCTTAAGGTATTTCAAGTTTTGCTTCGAAGGATCTTACTCTCATTAAGAAACCTAAAAACAGATCCTTAATCCTTTTGAAGTAAACAAATACCTAAGCATCCTTTTACCGTGAGGCGTGGAATGTACCTTGAAGTCGACTTCCTGCTTTCGAAGTCGTTTGTCATTTGATTTTGGTGCCAAAACTTGGCTTTGAAGCCAAATACTTTATTTCGAAGCTAAAATTAGTATTTGAGATACGTTTCCCTCCATAACTATCAACATTGAGGGAAACGTTTTGCGCCCGTACCTTCAGTACTTCCTTACAAACTTCGTCTATATAAAATGACTGGGTATATTTTTCAGACACAAAGGTTTTAAAAACCCTTTTTACTTCGTACTTTGAATCCACTCATCTGCCTAACACACAAACCCTTCATCTCTACTGGCCTTCATTTTCTTGCTGCTCGTTACAAATGGAGTCTTCTTCCTTGAAAGTACCAACTGGCGAACGCATAAGCCCAACAATGGCTTTGAAACGATGTATTGAGGAAGAAATCGCCAACTTTAAAGCTGGTAGATCGAGTGCTATAGAGGAACGCCTCTTTGTTCCTTGTCACAGTGAAAAACAAGAATATGTCCTAAGTCCTATCTTTCGAGAGGCTCCTGCCCAACTTCCAACTTTGTACCCTCGTTTAGAGGACCACTTTCTTCTCTATGAAGGAGGGCTTGACTGGGGAAATTGGAGAGTGAACCAACCTCATCGTTGCTGGCCGACATTGAGGGTTGAGTGGGAGGAGTGGTATGACAGGGTCGTGCTTGCAAGAGAATGGAACCTACAAGAGCTCTGCATTCTCGATGCCTTTCGTCTTTCCAGGTTTATCATTCCTGAAGACCCTTTTTTTATTCCTGCCACTCTTTGTTTCTGGAATATGGCCTTTAACTTTTTTCAGTTTCGTTGTGGTATGATGGCTCCCACCATTTTTGATATCTGCCATCTCTTAAGGCTTTCACCACTCGATACCCCCTTTATACCCAACTATCCAGACCTTTCGGTTAAATTTTCTCCTCTACCTTTGAATTCTTCCTTCAGTGACTTCGTAAAGGCTGAAAATAAAAAGTGGGCCCTGTGAGTGATCGAGAACTCTTCTCCTTTATTTTATATTGGTTATGTAAATTTCTCTTTTGTACATCATCTCAACGAATCATGCCTGAATTTGCCCCACTTGCAAAGGCCCTTGTTTTAAAGAAGTGAATAGCCTTGGCCCTTTATCTTTTAGGCCATGTTTATAGAGCATGCTCCCAATTCTGTGAGAAACCTCTCGATATCAACCAAGGAGGTCCTCTCTGGGTGCTTCAACTCTGGCTCTTTGCTTACTTTACTGATTTGAATCCCAAGTGCTTGAAATTCTTAGTTCAAGATCCTAGCACTTATGGAGAAAAGTATGTTAGAATTGCCCTTTATCCCGCTTCTTTCGCCTACTATCTTATCTTTTTCCACCAGCTCTCTGTTTCTCCAACTGCCACCTTATTTTCCCCCTTTGATGCCAATAAAGGACCGATTTGGCTAAGGACATTCTTGACTGATAGGTAGTGTTCCATCCCATCGCACAAAGACATGTAGGCTTCTATTTTGTTACCGAGGGAACTTTTTATTGGTACTTTAAACCCTCGAGCTTATAAGTGCATATCTGAGGTCTACTGCCCTTCCCAGTTTGCCAGGCAATTTGGGTTTACCCAAGGAATTCCCATTCCACCCTACAGTCTCTCGAATGTCCATCTTACAGCCAGAGATCTGAGAGTACCCAAATCTAAACTAGAGGAGGTAACATTTAAACTGTTGAAAGATTTGAGTGAGTTTAAATTTGTCTCCTTCCTCCCATCTGGCTTAGTTTTGAAAAGATTTCAAAATTGGTGGACAGCCAATATGGAAGTGCATCTAACAATACATCCTCGTGATTTACTGATAGGGCTAGGTGTGCCTTCTAAGGCTAAACCAAAAGAAACTGGGACCATCCCCTCTCTTTCTACAGCTGCCAAGACTATTCCTGCAGTCTCACTCCCTCCTTCCAGAGTTACCAGAGCTGCTTTAAAAAAAGATATGCATTTTTAGGTTTCTTTTCTTTCAGAATTTTCTGTTTGTTTTCTTCATATTCAAACTACTTGGTGTAGGGTCTCCACAAGAAAAATCTCCCAAGAGAGTTGAAGCCCTAGCTATTCTCAAAGATAAACACCAGCGGAAAAAGAAAAGAAACTAATACTCACTCCTGAGGAGTCTGAGTCTCAGATTGAAGAGAAAGAGGCAAAGAAAGAGCAGGAAATACCACTGCTGAGAAAAAAGAGAAAGAAGATAATTGTGTCTCCTTCTGACCTAGTCAAAGATCCTACTTATGAGGCAACTGCCAAAACAGTAGAGAAGGAACACTCTAAAGAAATAATTGTTTTCCAGAGAGCTGAAAAAAGGCGGCAGCCAATGTTTTAAAAACCGGACCGGTGAGCGAACCGGAAAAGGGATTGGGTGGACGGGTCACCGGTTCAACCGTCGGGTTGAACCGGAATCGAACCGTGACGTAATAAATATATTAAAATTATATTTAAATAAAAATATAAGTAATAAAATTAAAAATATTAAATTATCTTAAATATTTGTCCTAATATTTTTTTTACTGAAAAATATAATAATATATTTTAAAATATTATTAATTTCAATTTTGGAAGATGAAATCAAATATTTAATATTCCCTCCATATGATTTTAATTCAAATAATTTGATTAAAAAGAGAGTAAAAATTTTAGAGGGATATCAAATTTTCAATATTCCCTCCAATACATTTGATTGAATCCCACATAGATTTCTTGATTTTTTTTGAAAGTTTTTTTCTTATAAATAGGTGAAGACTTTCACAATAATTTCATCAAGCATTTAATGGAATTCCTCACAAGAAGAGATCCTTGAAAAAGAGTTTCAAATTAAAATTTTCTTATATTCTTATATTATATATATATATAAAATAAGAAAGAAAGAAAAGAAAAGAAATAAAGAAAAAAAAAAAAAAGGTCGGACAACCCAGCGAACTGGCACCGGGTCAACCGGCGGTTTTTCTGGTTCTCACTAAATACACCAGTTTTTAGTTTTGGCCGGTTCAGAGGGTCCATCCGGACCGGAACCTCGACCGGTCGACGGTTCAACCGGTCGAACCGGCCGGTCCGGTCTGGTTTTCAAAACCTTGGCAGCAGCAACAACTATTAAGAGATGAAGCTGCTGCTGCTGCTGCTGATACAATCCAAAGGGAAACTACGAAAAGGCAATACACTGCTGAGCATTATTCCCTTCGTAGTTCTCCCATCGTTGCCACTACTTCTAAAACCAGTAATTTCCTCTCGTGTCTCCACTTTCTTTTCTCAAATTCTTGATATTGAGAATTAACATTACTTTGTATTTCTTCTTTTGCAGCAACAACTACTCTGTCTCTCCATTCGATAAGGACTCCTTCAGTTTCATCTAAAGTTGAACAACCTCACAATGTGGATCCAATTCAAATAATACTCTCACTTCCTGGTCCTACATTTTCTATACCTTTCTTGAGGCCAAGCATTCCAATATCCATATCTTTTGGCTTAACTTCATACTTTCCTTTTTTATCCTTCAATTCTACCCAATTTATTCTTCCTTCAAGCTTTGCTACTCCTTCTCGTCCTGAGGAAATCCCAACTATTACTTCATCTCCAATGATAGCTGATTTTCATAGAGAAAACACTGGTAGTTCTCCAATCCCTTGTCCATTATCTCTACCTAACTCCAGTCCCTCTTCTCTTGACCTATTGGTAGCCAAAACTATGAAGACTGCTAGGGATACTTTACCTTCTTCTCCTATTCCTATGCAGTCATTTCCTCATTTTACCAGAGTTCTTACTGCACCCTCCATCTCCACGGATGAGGTGGACATCTTCGAAACTAGGCTAGCTAGTCTTTTTGACGTGCCTTCCACCCCTCCAACAGCTAGCAATGAAGCTGAGCCATTAGTCTTAGCTGATTCTCTATTAGAAATTTTTTAGAACTCTTCCCCCAGTGTTAGGACTCCATTGCCTTCAATAGACTTGGATAGCTGTTTGGAGTTGCTGACATCCTTCTCAAGGATTTCTTTCGAAGCCTTACAAAGGCCTATAATCAGGAATGGCTTCCTCCGGTGCTACAAGATTGTTGAGCAATCTAGCATGACTGTTTCAAGTTATTTATCTCAGGCGGCAGCCACCATTGATTTTTACATCAGCATCTGTCATGTTGCCAACGCCGCATAGGAGAAATTACTGAGAGACCAGAGTTTTGTTTCCCAAATTCATGCTGAAGTGTCAGAATTAAAAGAGCAACATTCCTCTGTCTCCCAATTTCGAGCTCAACTACTGGAGAAGAAAGCTCAACTTGATGAAGAATTATCAGCAGTTAACCAGGCCTTAGATTGAACTACCACTAAGCTGCAGATCACTAATCAAAGACTGGCTGATCGAAAACAGGAGATGGCTACAACCATTCAGTTGTTCCCATCTCTTAAGAGCAGGAAATCTATTGTAAAGGAACAACTGAAACATTGTACTGACTTTTGGGCCAATCTATGGCTACATGTATTCAACTCATTATGAAATAAAATCCTTATTTATCATTTTAGTGTTTTCATGTTCTTTTCATTTAGCACTTATTTTATTCCTTATCTTTCTTACATGGTCGGATAAAAAGGTTTCAAAGATTTGCCATTAATCTTCTTGGGATGTATATATCCAGTCAAATTTTTCAAATGATATGCTCCCGAAGGCAAGACTCTATAAACTTGATATGGTCCTTCCCAGTTAGGTGACCACTTGCCAAACTTGTGGCTTTTAATCCCTATTGAGAGTATTGTCTTCCATACCAAATCATCTTCATCAAAGCTATTATGCTTGACTTTCTTATTATAGTTTTTGGCTGCTTTTTTCTTTTGGAAAAGAATGTTATTTAATACCAGAATTCTAGCTTCATCTATGTTCTCTAATTCCAAGCACATACTTTGATGATACTGCTCAAGAACTAATTGATCCTGACCTCTCACCCTTAAGGACTTGATGTTAATTTCTACAGGTAATACTGCATCATGCCCATATACTAAGGTATAAGGAGTAACTTCTGTACTTGATCTTAGAGAAGTCCTGTAAGCCCATAGTACATCCAATAGTAAGTTATGCCAATCCTTGGGATTGTCTTCCACAACTTTCTGTATTCCTTTCTTCAAAGATTTGTTGGATGACTCTGCCTGACCATTGGCTTGTGCATAATAGGGGGTAGAATTAATAAGACTAATTCCAAATTCTGCCACAAAAAACTTTACCATCTTCTCATCAAATACAGTTCCATTATCAACAGTTATGGTTTGTGGGATGCCAAATCTGTGGATCAGATCTTTAATGAATCCAACAACTTCAGTCTGGTCTACAGACTTGTACAGCTTAACTTCGACCCACTTAGTAAAGTAATCTGTGGCCAATAAGATGAAACAATGATGCTTCGAGGAGTGTGGGTGTATTTTCCCTATCATGTCCATAACCTATCCTCTAAACGGCCAAGGCTTCACAACTACATGTAGATCAGTTATGGATACATGTCTTATTGCGTCATGCTTCTGGCATGCCTGGCAACCTCTAGCATATTCTATGCAATCCTTAAGGATGGTTGGCCAATAGTAAGAATGTCTTCAAAGCAGCCATCTCATCTTCACACCAGGCTGATGAGCACCACAGATGCCTTCATGAACCTCAGTCATGGCTATCAATGTTTCCTTTGGACCTAAACATTCAAATAATAACCCATTTGCCCCCCTTTTGTAGAGAGCATTACCATACATTATGTATTACATAGACTGCAATTTGATTTTTCTGCTAGCTTTCGAAGATGGGCTAACTAGATACTGGATTATTGGATGCCTCCAATCTTGTTCTTGTAAGTCATGATGATTGACTTCTAAGACCATATTCCTTCTATTCAAAGGTGGTATTACCTTTTGATATGTTGTTTGGCTTTTGTTCCTTTGAATGTTGTCCCTTCTCTTGAAATTCGAAACTTTCTGAGCCACATCATTAGCTTTATTATTCAAGAATCTTTGGACATAAGTTACATTTGTTATCTGAAATTGAGACAGTAGATGTAATGCAACAACATAGTATGACAACATGCTTACATTTTGACATTTGAAAATCCCTTTCACCTAGTTAACTACCAATTGAGAATCTCCAAATATGTCAACTGCATGTGCTTGTAATCCAATAAGTATTTCCGATCCCACTATTAAAACTTCATATTCAGCTTGATTATTGGAACAAGCAATTTCATCCACTTTGAAACCATGTGTGGTTTCTACCCCTTGTGGTGAGTTAATCACCACACCAATTCCAGTTAGACCATTGGTTTTTGATCTATCGAACCACATTTGTCATGGTTCAACACTAACCATACCAAGTTCCATTATCTCTTGGCTCTCTGTTTGACATGGATGGTTTGCCAAGAAATTAGCTAAAACTTGTCCTTTTACTGTCTTTTGGGGGACATATTCTAGATGAAATTCTGATAAAGTTAGTATCCATTTGTCAATTCTTCCCTCAACATAGGTCTAGATAACATATATTTAACGAAATCTGTGGTTGCAATTACCAAGACAGTTGTAGGCAAAAGATAGTATCTTAATTTCATTGCAGCAAAATACAATGCAAGGCACAGCTTTTCTATAGCTGAATATTTACATTCACAAGAATTTAAAAACCTACTAAAGTAATAAACTGCTTACTCTTTGCCTTCTTCATTGTCTTGGGCTAGGAAAACTCCCAGTGAATCTTCTGTTGCAGTTGTATACAACTTCAACGGCTTATCGCTTTTTGGTGGCATCAGCACTGGAGGGTTGGCCAAGTAGGCTTTGATTCCTTCGAAAGTAGTTTGATGCTCTGTTGTCCACACAAATTCCTCTTCATCCTTTAACTTTAATAAAGAAGAAAATACTTTAGTTTTCCCTGCAGTATTAGAAATAAATCTTCAAAGAAAATTAACCTGCCCAAGGAATTTTTGTCCTTCTTTCTTACTTGATGGAGGTCTGGCTTCTATGATAGCTTTGACTTTATTCTGATCAATCCGTATTCTTTTCCTGTGTATTACATAGCCCAAGAAGTTTCCAACTGATACGCCAAAAGCACATTTAAGAGGATTCAACTTGAACTTTCTTATTCTTTCAAAAGCTGCTTCTAAGTGAAACAAATGTTCCTCCATGGATTGGGACTTTACTACAATATCATCAATGTAACACTCTAAATATCCTCCAATGAGATCATGAAAGATAGTATTCATAGCCCTTCGATATGTAGCCCCAGTATTCTTCAAGCCAAATGGCATTTTAACCTATTCGAAGGTGCCAATGTTCCCAAGACATCTGAATGCTATCTTGTGGATATCCTCTTCTGCAATGCAGATTTGGTTATAACCAGAGTGCCCATCCATCATTGATAAAATTTTGTGCCCTGCTGAACTGTCCACCAATAAGTCTACTATGGGCATAGGATACTCATCTTTTGGAGTTGCTAAATTCAAGTTTCTGAAATCGATGCATACCCTCATTTTACCATTCTTCTTAACTACAGGCACAATATTGGATAGCCATTCAACATACCTGGCAGTCCTAATAAAACCTGCCTTGAGGAGCCTAAGAATTTCCTCATTGACCTTCTGAATCACTTCAGGACTCATCCTTCTCGGTTTTTGCTTATATGGCTTGAAATTAGGCCTCATAGGGAGCCTATGTTCTACTAATGATCTATCTAATCCTGGTAGCTCATTATAAGACCATGCAAAACAATCTTTATATCTCTTCAAGACCACCAACAACTGGTCCTTGTCAAGAGCATTTAACCAAGCACTTATATAGGTGGGCTGCTGTATAGAACCTTCCTTTAAGTTCACTTCTTCCAAAGGGTCTTGTATCTGAGGACTCACTAATGCTTCTTTTTTTATTTCTTTTATCTTCGAAGCAATATCATTGCTTTGTCCTGCTCCCAGTTTCTTTGATTCAACATCTCTGCCCTCCTCCTCATAGACAAAGTCTGTCCACAAGGCTTCTTCTTCCTGTATCTCCTGGACTTTTGTTTCAATGTCCAATGCACAGTATTTATCCAAGGCCAAAACCCTGACCTGTTGCTGCTCCTGCTTACAGCCAATTACCATGACTTATTCCTCTTGCTCTTGCATCTTCTGGACTATTGATTTTATGTCCAATACTGAGAACTTAATTAAAACCAAAGACCTGGCCTCCTGGGTTCCATCTTTTTGCCTACAACCAGGCATCATTGTCATCTTTGGCGACAAACTCTTCATCAGCACTTTCTTGGACTAAGTGTTTTAGGTGTGCTAATTCCTCATCAGCCGTCACTTCGGCTGATCCATCAGGTTTCCTCAGTACACTGAGTGGTGCCACTCTTTCAGTATACAATTTGGCCTCTGCAAAATCTGCACAAGCTATGAAGGGTTGAAGGTCTACGTTGATCTCCTCTGTCTCTCCATTGCACAAGGCCATCATGATCTTTTAATGTAGAGAGGAAGGCACACATTTATTGGTGTGAATCCAATCCCTTCCAAGTAGAACATTATACTTAGCATTGCTGTCGATAACGAAGAATGTCGTCATGCAGTCTCTGGTTCCCACACTTAGGTTGATGGGCAAAATGCCTTGAGCCATCTGTTTGTTACCAGCGAAACCAGCAATGGTTGTATTGGTTGGGATTAGTCTGGGGTTCCTCTTTCCTAGTTTCTTCAAAGAAGATTTTGGAAGCAGGCTCACTGCTGCCCCATTATCCACCAGTACTCGGTTCATCTGTATCCCATCGAAGAAGGCCTTGATATACAAGGGTTTGACATGCTGTGTCATGGATGTCGTGGGATACTCAAAAGGGTACGAGAGGTTAATACTCACATCTTCCTCACCCTCATCTCCAGTTTCCATTCGTGTGGCCACTTCGGATTCGTCTTGCACCATACTCACTTGTGAGTCTTCACTAGAAACTGGAATTGGGTCAATCTCCTGACCTTGGTTTTTATCTTTAGCTTGAAACTCCTGGGGTAGTATATGCACCATATTCACTGACATAGGAGGAAACGAGCCAAATTGGACGACTGGCTGTACTTGCTTCTTTTCCTGGCCAACTTGTTCAATTGCTTCAGAGGCATCTTCCATGCTACATTCTGGCACTTCATTACTAACAACCTCCTTCGAATGGTCTGTTTCTGCTGGCTTTTCGACCAAAAATGTCTGTTCAGCCATAAAGGCTTCAAACATTTCTTCCTCAACCATCTCCTTCCTTTGGCCTAGGCCAACTTCTCCCTCTGTCTCATTATCACTTTCTATCAAAGCCTTTTCCAATCCTGCTAAACTGGATCTTTCTTTGGCTTTCAGTTCAGAATGAACTTTGACCAATTGCTCTCTACTGCAACTCATTTTGCCTTGAGGAGTCGAGTTGGGACTATGATCTGACTTTGGACTTTTCTTTCCCTCTGTCTGGCCCTTTGACTAGACCAATGAAGAGCTTCCTCTACTTTTTTTCAGATCCTTCTGGTACTGAGTGTACCTTCACTGGATCTTCCTCCTTTGGGATCTAGAAATCACTGGGACCATATTTGGTTCCTTTGTTTTTGGATGCTTTAGTAACACCAAATTATTTGGAACTACCAAAGGAGGTTTAACCATCCTACCCTAGTCTCCAACAACATTTCTTTAGGTAGACATTTCCCTAGGTTTATTCTGCATGACAAACCAATCTGGAACTCCAGGTACCCATGAACCCACTAGCCCAGTTGTCGAACTGTCTCATTCTTCCTTCGAAGCCAATTTCGAAGCTGACTGTGAAGGCCACTGCTTGGCCCTGACCCCCTGTTTTGGCCTAATACAGGCCTTCCATGAAGGTGGCCACTTTCTCTTTTGTGTGAGGCTGGTCTAAGGAGCCAATCTCTGGCTTTAACCCCATGACTTGAGCCTACTTCTAGTCTCCTCTCAGGATGATTGCCATCCATTCTGTAATAGTTGGGTGGTCTGAATTCCTGTAAAGGTCTCTTGCCCTTGGAATGCACTCTAGTGGCTGCTGACCCAGCCATGAATGGCTGCTGCCTAGGATCAGCTGGATATGGCCTTTTGTTATAAGAACTGGTTAGTTTAGGACGCCTTTGCACATCTTTATAATATTGTTTCCCATCAATTTGAAGCCCTTTCAACCACTTGTAGCTCAACCTGTATCTGGGACACATTCTTTGCATGACAGCTGCCTCTAAAGAATCATCATCTAGTGCCTCTTCATCAGAGTCTTCCCTTTGGCCTGCAACACCTTGTCTAACAGCTGGTAAACTTCTAGCATCTTTCTTGACAGTAGTCTGGCTGGCAACATACATTTGCACATTGACCTCTTCTAATTCTTTCAAGGATAAGTTCTGGAAGTCTGGCATAATAACATTGGTTGCCACTTCTCCAATTTCTGGGAATGGATTAGTGTCAATCCCCATCGCCTTTTCTGCTTTAGCTGGGAATTTTAAACTCCCCTTTCAAATCTGCTCTTGGATCCTGTCTCGAAAAACAATGCAGTTTTTAGTTGAGTGAGACCAAGAATTATGCCATTTACAATACACTTTTCTTTTAAGTTCCTCTGGAGACGAAATTTTGACTCCTTTTGGTAACTTCAGGAAGTTTGCCGCAAGCAAATGATAAAAAATGTCATCTGCCTTCATTAAATCGAAAGAGTATTTCCTATGAATGTCTTTCTTTTTAAACTGTTGGTCTATTGTTGTGTCTTTATGAATTAATGCCTCACAGATCACAGGTTCTTTTCCTACAATCTCTGCTGCATCAATCTCATAATTAGGATCTCTATAATACGTTTTATATGATGCATTACTTCGATCTTGTTCTTCCTCTAGTAATGCTTCATACCTAGACACCTTATAGGTTAGTTCCACTAAGTCTCTAAACTCAGTTGAGTCAAACTTCTTTCGAAACCTAAACTCTAGATCATTTTGAGCCAATCTCACAAATTCAGGCTCTGGTAAGATGATCCTACATTTGTTTCGTGCTCTTTTGAATCTGGCAATAAACTAAGTAGCCTTCTCATCAGGCCTTTGACTCAACCTTGCCAAGTCTGCCATGGAAACTTCTGGCTATGTTTGGAAAAACTAGGCATGAAATGCCTTCTCCATTTGTTGCCAAGTTTGGATAGAGCCAGGTGTAAGGTTAATATACCATACAAAGGTTGTCCCAGTTAGAGAATTTGGGAACAATCTTAACTTCATGTAATCATTATTGGTAAATTCACCACATTGAGTAGCGAACCTAGCAATATGTTCAACCGTTGACTGGTTTCCATTCCCATAAAAAAGAGCAAAGTCTGGTATCCTTAATCCTCTTCGGTATTCATATACCCTATCTACCCATTCTGGATATGGCTTCCTGTACACAAGAGTTTCAACCCCCCGAGCCATTGGTCCATACATCTCTCTAACAATATCAGCAACTTGGTTCCTAGGAACCATATTTTGTGCTTGTTGAACCACTACTAGAGGAATAAACACAAGATTTGGTGGACAACTTTGTGTCTGAGGTTCTCTTGGTCCATAGGGCGGTATATTTGGGACTGGTTGTCCCTGTGGTGCTGGCTGCTATTAAGGGTATGGGTGGCCCCTCTGAGCTTATCCTACGAAAGGACCTGCGAAAAGTGTTAGAATAGGTGTTGTGTCTCTTCCAGTTGCAGGAAACCCTTTCAATCCCCCGGGTACAAATTCGAACAAAGGATTAGTGAACCCCCTCATGCCAGGTATGGCTTCGAACATGGGATTTGGAAACATCCTTATGCCATTTTTTTGTGTTGGGCCAGATCCACCAATTTGCATGGCTTCAGTGTTAAGTTATGAGGCATTTTGATTTGCCACAGGCCTCGAAAGAGGCTCATACCAAGACTGAGGTGATGGTCTTTCATAGTTTTGGTTACTAGTTTGACCATTAGTATGTCCATTACTCTGCATAGGCTGTTTATCTCTAGCCAATCTTTGCTGAGGGACATTTGAAATTTCCTCTATGTGCCTCGCTTTAATTGGTTGATGAGTATTCATTCGATCCAAAAAGGATGTTGTCCATCTTTCCATTGTGTTCATTAACTACTGTCTTATAGCATCTACCAGACCTCCTCATGGATTCATTGGCTAAGTAGATGGAATAGTGGATTGTCCAATTCCTTGGCCTTGTCCAATACTTTGAATATGTGGTACTTGCTCCGAAGTGTTGGTCTATTCGACCATAGGTTCTGATAAAACAGGTACTTCCACAGGATGTGTTATCATATTATCCTCTGGATTATGTATTTCTACCTCCCCTTCCACGCTTTCTTCTAAGCGTTCATTTTCTCCTTATCTCTTACATCTAGCCATTTTAATTAGTCCCACTGGGCGTGCCAAAAATATATGTTGGCTTTTTGGCTTTCGAAGGTTATTATTGTAATTTTGAGCGTGCCAGCAAAGATCAATAAGTTCTTACAGAATATTAATTGCCAACCAATTATCAGACGATTGTGTTTTAGTTCTTTTAGTCTCAATGAAAAAAACTTTTACTAGTGGCTTTGTTTAGGAAAATTAAGCAAACAACGATTAATATGAAGAACAATTGTAACATTTCATTAAGTAAATGAAAGACTTACAAAGATCCAAATTAGTCTCGTAGAGGTTTACAGCAACAAACTACTTGAAACTACTCCTATGAACGAAGTGCAGTGCAGAAATTTGAACTACAGAAATGTAAAGAACAAGAAATGTAAAACTGGAAAGAAAATAAAGTAGATAAAACTAATTTTGTGGATCTGAGTCTGGGAGCTCTTTTTGGGGCCTTCTCTGTTATTTATACTTCTCAATGACAACCGTCGAAATGCATTTCTAACCGTCGAACCATCCCTCCATGATCGCTGATCATGTTGCCTTACAGTTAGCTCCACTATGCCTTATCTGCAGTTAGGTTTCCCTCATGATTTTGAATTTAAGTATGAGTAACCGTTGAAGCCATGTCATTTTGCATCTCTTGTTGATCCAGTGTTATACAAATCCACAATAACCACTACTAACTGCCACGTGTGTGATTACGATTGAAGATTTGAATTGTCTTCCTGTATTGCCCTCATCCTGCCACGTGTCGAACTGTAATTGGTTTATACAAAATATGTAGCCAACACTTATTCTTTGAATTTGTTCAGAATTCCTTGTATTCGCAAAGAATTTCACAAAATACATTTTGATGACCATTGCAATTCATGACCAACAAGGTGTTATTAACTTTTATATACAATATCACTTTTATATTTGCATTTGAATGAAAAATTTAAAACCTCACCAATTGTTTTGAAGTACCTATCCTCTTATAGGTGCATGTACACACCCACAGAGAGATAGGCATATTTGGCAGAGTGTAATATCCTTATTCTGTAGTATGCTAATTGGTCCTTAACATGAATATGATTATGTGTTTGATATGATTTTGTGTGCCATTATGTAAAAATATGTGGTTTTGAATTTCTATCTGTTCACCGTAGGAATATCTGTTTGATTTTCTGCTTTGGAAATTAAATTGAAAGCCCTATCGACCGCCGAAACCGAAATCGACTACGCCATTGCGATTGGCATAATTTTTAGAGTTTACGGTGAAATTTAATTGGAAATTGATTCAAATCAGAATTAATTGATTTAATTGATGAATTAGTGCCCAATTATTTATTATTATTAAATTGGAATTAGTGGGATTTGTTGTAATAAGGCACTACACCCTCAAATTCCCTCTTTAGCTTCATTTTGGCTGATTCTAACCTTAAGAGAGAAGAGAGGGCCGGCTAGAGAGGGAGAGGGTTGAAGTTGATCATTGAAGTTTGAATATTTCAAAACCAACTCTAGATTTGACCATAGATTGGAAGAATTGAGCCTCTAGGTAAGTGAATTCATGAGTTTAATGTTGTAAATTGTGAATTCAAGTTTGATTAATGGTCAAGAACATGGATTAGTTTGATTATAAGGAAATTGAGTTGTATTTGTTGAATTTAAAGTCAATACATGCATGCATGTAGGAAATTACTATGAATTTTCATATTTGAGCACAATGTGTATGATCCACGTTGAATTTTTGGTTTAAGTCCGTATATTTGATCACCTCTTCACCAATTAAGTTGAGGATATGGTGTATATTCCACATGCAAGTGCAAATCATGGAAGTATGAATCCTGAATGTTTGAATTTAGTGTGTTGGTGATGAGTTTGAGTCAATTTGAGACATGCATGTGATTAATTTGTGAAATTAAGCTCCATTGTGTTGTAATTTGGCGTTGGTACCATGTTAGTATATGATTATGTGAAGTTTGAGCCAAAAGCATGCACCTAGAACCATTGAATGTCGAATTGGAGCTCAAGAACATGTTCTGGAAAACCCAGAAAATTTGATGTCCGCTCGAGCGGGGAAACTGCCGCTCGAGCGTGAATTTCGTGCTCCCAGTATTTTTGCAGACTTGGATGTCCGCTCGAGCGGGGAAGTTCATGCTCGAGCGGGGAGCTATGTAGACAGACCTTCAGCTCGAGCGCCAGACTTCACGCTTGAGCGTAATTTTGATGCTTCCAGCACTTTTACAAACCTCATGGGTCCGCTCGAGCGGGGACCCTGTTTTCTGAAATTTTGAAAAGACATTCTGAGTTTCGTTTTCCGTCCTTTTTCACTTCTAAGTACTCTTAGGCATGCATTGAACGTTTTAATTGAGTTAAAGAGATAAGAATGAAACCTAAAGAGGAAAATATGAATTTAGAACGGATTGAATTGTTTGTGACCCTTTTGTGTTCATGAAATGTGTAGGGTCGGGCTTCAAGGCAAACCAACCAACCGATCACTGTGAGTAATATCTTAACAAAGATATCGGAAATATGTTGTTGTCCAAATTACTTACTTCTACGTAAGTTTTATAAGTTCGTTGATTTGATTGGTGAACAATGTGGCTATGCCAAATAAATGAATGAGCCAGAGACCAGTTTGATCTGAATGATAGAGTGAATAGGCCAGAGGCCGTTTTGACGAGAATGTATTGATGGGCCAGAGGCTGTTTTGATGAGAATGAATGGATGGGCCAGAGGTCGTTTTGACATGAATGAATGGGCCAGAGGCCGTTTTGACATGAATAGATGGGTCAGAGGCCGTTTTGACATGAATGAATGGGCCAAAGGCCGTTTTGACACGAATGAATGAATGGGTCAGAAGCCGTTTCGACACGAATGAATGAATAGGCTAGAGGCCGTTTCGACATGAATAAATGAATAGGCCAAAGGCCGTTTCGACATGAATAAATAAATGGGCCAGAGGCCAGTTTGATATAAATGAAAATATGAATTGGGCCCAAGGCCGTTTGAAGCATGTTGTTCTACATACCGTTTGTATAACTCCTTTATTTGATATTTTTCACTGGGCTTTCGCTCACGCTCATTCATGTGTTTGTAGGTGAGTCAAGAGAAGTCCAAACCCAGCCCCAGTGAAGTATGTGAGGAACAACAAAGGTTTTGAAGAGTCAGCCCTTGCGTCTCACGCACGAGACCCGTCTTCACCTTTTTGTTATTCTGTTTTATTTTGTCATGTGGGCGAAGTCGTTGAATATGTTGTATATAGTTTTCTTGGGTTGACTTAGACTTATATGATCATGTATGTACAGAACCTTGTGCAGTACATATTTTGGTTGTGAGTTATTAATATGCATATGTATGGTTTGTTATGATGTGCCATGTAAGCACAGCTCTATGGACAAAGTTTTAAACTGCTTTCGTTTTGCCCCCATTAACTCTGTTAACATATATTTGGTTTGGTTTGAGACCGTAGGTAATCTCATGATTACTAGCCAGTTATGTCCTCAACCCACGGAAGCGGGTTTGGGTCATGACACAGAGTAAGGTACAACACAAGTGAATTCAACAAATGACAGAGCTTAGCTTACAGTTAAATTTAACTTTGTCCAGATTTACAACAAAATTAAGACAAAGTTGAAAGTGAAATTACAAATCAACTCTAATCAGGTCAAGTCCCAAAACTTAGATAATGCTCAACAAACCCCAGATACAATAAAGAAAAATCTCAATAAAGTCATTAATATGTTTGCTCATCATCACTCTATATGACTGGTTGCAACTATACCTCTTCGACAGTAGGGGCAATCCCCACAAGTCCGAACCCAAGGATCCAAGCAGCCCGAGTGGAATCTATGCATACACGGCAAACATATTAGCTCGTCTCCCTCCATGAAACTCTCCAGACAAATACTACATTCCTGTGATGCCCTCGACATTTCACCTTCGCTGCTATATTTGGCTTTGCTGAAAACCTCCAGCTGCAAATGGTGCAGAGCCTCTTGAGTGAGTCCAGGTGGTCTCTGGCTTGTTTCTCGTGGCACTAACAGCTGGTCTGTTTGAGATATTGAGTCGGTGAATCCAGCTAACCACTCCCTCGAAATTGCAGTCTCCCAATCCCCTGCATCAATGAGCCTAAAGTGGTCTCCAAATGTAAGGACATTGCGATTCCTGCCTGATGAAGCTCTGTTGCTTTGCCTATAATAAGAAGAACAAAATAAATACACGGGATGGATTTGTGGAGGCATATATGTTTGGATGATGGATGTGCTTTATTTTTCTAATTTCTTACCCACTTCCCTTGTTTTAGTTATTTGTAGCTTGTTTGCCTATGGGCATATTTGTTTCGCCTAGCCTCTTTAATTGTGAGAGATTTATCTTATTCAGTTAGGTGTACTATTTTCAAGGAATTACTAACTGATGAAATTTGCCTACGGCTTGAGTACTGCATTAGGCTTGCGTAGAAAGAGTTGGCCATGGGCAGTATTAGAAACAAAAACATTCAATCAGGTCACATAAGGTAAGCTCCAAAAACTACTGCTACTACAAACAATCCACTACTTCATGTCTGCATCACCACCACAATTTCAAAACACATCAGCAAAATCGAAGATTGTGAGCACAGTAAAAGCTGAACCAATTGTTCATTGAAGTTCTTAGGGTCACATCCAATGTCATGACATTGTTCCTCCACATTTTATAATTAGGCATTTAACTATGAATGATTATGCCAGAAAACCCAAATATGAGTGGAGAAACAAGATTAACAAATTTCAAATCTGCATACCAACCTGTTTTCGGATAGAGATACACCTCTCAATCTTTCAAGAAGCCTTTCCCTTGCAAGTAGTACAGCTCCGGGTAGCCTTTCATTCCCACTGAATCTTCGGTTATGGTGTATACCACCAAGATTTTCCAAATTGATAGTGTCTCCAGAAGAAGATTGGTTGCTGCCTTCGTCATGTCGAACTGTATCATGCTCCTGAGCATGCCAAAATGTGTCAAAAGAAGAGCATAGAAATAGATGGCTAGTTCCCTCCAAACAACTCACAGTCAATGATTGATAGCTTTATTTATTTGCAGAGAAATTGTCAAAATGAGGTATCAACAGAAACTAGATAAATATTATTATCAAAAGTGAAACAAATTACAGAACAGTAGGACACCACAAGTATATGCATTCTAAGAGTGAGAGCCTGAGGTAATTTCCTGAAGAAATTTCCCATCCCTTAAAATAGAATCTAACAGTGTGATAGAAATAACAAACACCCAGAACATCAATAATGTGAAGGGAAAAAAAAAAAGGAGAAGAAAGAAAAAAAACAAGGGTCAAGTGAACAAACAATTGAGCCGATGATGCAGTTGCAATAAAATTCTAGCATTCTATCTGACTCCAAACTCGGGAAGAAAGGAATATGAATATATGGAGCCTCTAGCAAAGATCACATGAACTTCATATCCTAATTCAAATATTTTTCTCTTTCCGAAAGATCTTGTGAAGCTTTTACTACTCAAAAGACTGGTAATAATTAAATGGTTTAAATCACCAAATTAGGCCAACTTCCAGCACATTTGATTTATTACACAGGAATCATCTTATGTTTCCAAGCTGGGCCTGGTATGCCAAATTTTAAGGATATGTTACCCCACAAAAAATAAATAAATAAATAAAATATTAAGGATAAGATTACAATCTAATTGGAGAAACTTAAGCTCAAGTCAAAACGCACTATCCAAATCGCAAAGAGTCCAATCACTCTTCCTCCCCCAGGGCCGGTCTCAAGCTCTGTTACTGGTTTTGGTACAAAATACACATTCAGCCAAGAACTATCTAGAGTGCATTAAAATATTGAAGCATTCTTTGGCTTGAACTCAATCCTACCAGGAGAGGAATACTAGGACTTGGGGAAAGTTGTACTTAATAACAGTTGAGGCTTCCTGGGTGGTAAGATTGAACTACCTGCAACTACAAGTTTGCCCAAATTCATAGTCTTCTCAAGAGAGAAATCGACAAAGGTTCAAGTTTCATTGCTTTCATTGTAGTTATTTATTTATTCATTAATTTTCTTTTCATGTAATGTTGGTAAGATTTGAACAAAATTCAATGGGATATTTTGCATGTAATGGATGGCTCACACAGTTGTCACCGGCTGCAAGCCAACTCACAATTAAGAGCTTTTCCTAAAATGAGCCAATACATGAAATAAGCAATTAATAGACACGGATTTTAATTGGACTTCTTGTGTTACAGAAAACTTTATAGATTGTTGTCCCAATCAGTTTGTATTCATTTGCAGCTGGATGTAAGGGATGTCATGTAACACAATCATCAAGAGAAAGACTTCAGAATTGCAAAATGGGCTCAAAGCATGTTCTCAATTTGCTATACCACAGAGTGCATCCAAAAAGGGCAAGCACAAATACACATGTATTCCTTCCATAAAAATTCCTAGCAGAATCTATCTTTTAGCTTGTTTCCTAGATCCTAAGTTGGCTTGTAAACAGAACACAAAATAATGCTGTGAAATCAATCGAAGGTCTCAACTTTATATGTTTGACAATCTGTTGACAATCCCTAATCACCTAGAACTATAAGCAACGCAGTCGAGTTGACCACCTCATCATCCATTGCTGCTTGGGCCATTCTTCATGGGATTTTTGTTTGTCTTGCCATGTTTGGGAAGATTATATTTTAGCCACAAAAAAAAAAAAAAAAAAACCATTAAAAAAGCAAGTCATATATTAAAAAAAAGGTCAAAGATTCCTTCTGTTCTCAATTTTTTTGCACTTTTTTTTCGTAAAAATCCAAAAAGCTATTCCGAAACACTTTCTATACATTCACTTCATATTTTGGACAAAAAATCACTTCCCAAACGAACCTAAAATGATCCTATTGGCCATAAAAGTGGTGTATATTTTGTCGGCAATAGAACTGACATAATTTAATCTTCAACTTGAGTGCATGGTTCTAAATAATAATGATATCAGGATATGTATTTGTATATGTAATATGATCATATATGGACCGATATTGAACAGTATTAGCTGATGTATTACAAGTCCAAACTATATGTTAATTAACCCATGTAAAATGCATTCACTTTCCACTAAAATAGAAAAACAACCCCCGGAATCGGATTTCTAAAATTATAATAAACTAGCCTATTTAATTATTATATACAGAAAATAACCAACAAAATGTAGTAATAAAAATTGTAATACTATATGAATCTGAAATTACATAGTTAATATCGTAATCAACGTGTGGCAGAGAGTAGTTAGAAGGTTGGTTGTGGCGTACCGAATTAGGAGGGCGATTAGAGTGATGCCTGATTAAAGGGGGTCGGCGGAGAGGATCACTACCTTCCAAATCATGACGATCACGACGAGTAGTATTGTTGTGGATTTGGTAGTGATGGTGGTGGTCATGGCCTCGATTTCTATGGCTCTGCTGCTGCTGCTGGTGGAAGCTCCGATCGAGCCCTTGGTCGAGACTGTTGCGGCCGAATCGCGACCTCCGGTTCTGAAACAGCTCCGAAGCACTCGTCATGCAACACCGCACTACACCTTTTTCCTTTCTGCGATTCGATTCGAAGAGAGCACAAAATAAGAAGCGAATTTGATACACAAAAAATGGAAAATGGAAAATGCAGAGAATCAGTAGACCTACCCTCTCAGAAAACCGGACTTGTGTGTGTGGGAGAGATGGCTTCAATATATAATTTTTGAAAAAAAAATCAAAATTTTATTTAGTTTAAATTTTTTAAAAGAAAAATTTTAAATTATTTCCTCTTTTTTACACATTAATCAATAATTTTTTCTCTCTTTTCTCTTCTTTTTAATTATTTTTCTCACACAAATCTATTCAACTATAACAAAATATCAAATCATATCAAACTATCAAATTTCAAAATTATTTTCTAAATATACAATTAAATAAATTTAAAAAAATTCTAAACTCTCTTTTTATATTTTAAAAAAAAATTATTTCAAAATACAAATCAAACCTACTCGAAAGTTCTTAGAGAGATAGAGAATGCAGAAACCTTCCAAGAAGGAGAGAGAGAGAGAGGTGAAATTTGAAATTGAGACGGTTCTTTCTATTATTCAAAAAAAAAAATGTTATAAGTTCTAAATTTTTTATTAAATAAATAATTAAATATCTCACATGAATATGGATTTCACATTTTTGTGAATTCCACAGTCCATTTAATTATTTATTTAGTAAAAAATTTAATACTTCTAACATTAACCTTCAAAAAATAGATAAGTTAATAGGCTAATCTAATGTATTGTCCTTAACACTCCCAATATATCTGTAAAAAAATTTACTCATTTATGTTGGGATCAAAATTTAAGTCCACTAAAAAATATATTTAATCTTAATAAAAAATTATAGAAATTCAAACGTACTCCAAACACTGAAAATTGTATTTAATCCTAATAAAAAATTATAAAAATTGAAAATTCTTATTCACTCAACCAACACGGTTGGTAAATTTTGGACTGCTCAGGCCTCGTTTGGGAATAGGTTATTTTAGTAATTTTTTGATTTTTTACGAAAAGATGTGCAGAAAAGTAGAAAGGTGATGTGACAAATTTTAATTGACTTTTTGACTTTTTAACTAAAATAGTCACTTTCCCAACGAGGTCTGTGTTGAAGAGGAGAGATAGGGAGAATGAAGCAATGACGAAAGAGGTAAAATAAAAAAAAAAGAGTCTCGATTCTTCGTCATCGAAAGTTTTCAACTTTTACGACCGCTTGTGGTCTTCGCATACGCCTTGCAGTGCGTGTTGCAAAATTGTGTTTTGTTTTGAGTTTCTAACCACATCTTCAACGTTTATTTATTTTTCATTTTTTTTTATTAAATTTAAATAAAAATTTATTTAATACTGAGCATTTCCAAAAATATATATATATATTTTTCATCAAATCGCCGATCAATTGAAAGGATGACCAAGACGATGTCTGGCCGGTCGATCAGGTAGTGTAAATTTATTAGAAGTTCAAAGTAAGGAAGAGGTTGTCTAGGAGTACAATCGACTGGTCGTCTGGTGTATGGTCTTAAAGACTATCTACAGTAATTTGATAAAAGATTTCAGACATCCTTAATTTGATGAAAATTTTAAGAAATTCTCAATTTGATATTGATTTGACATTAATGTTGAAGCACCAAAATTGAACTTTTTTCATCAAATTTAAATTTAATGAAAAAAAAGAGTAAACGTTGGAGACATACTAAATTGAGTTTTTAATTTGTATTTTTTAAATTATTAATTAATATTTTATATTTTAACTTTACTTAATCTAAATATATTTTTTAAAAATAAATTTTTATACTTTTTTTTAAAAATATAAAATATAAAAAAATATTAAATATTTTTTTGTATTTTTTGTATTTATTAGGTGTATCTAAAACAAATAATTAAATATGAAAAAAAAAATTACTGAAAAAAAAAATGAATTGAAAACTTAAAAATTATTTTTAGAAATTCCAAATCAAATAAGGTTTAACTACGCGAAAGCTTCTTTAGTTATTGACAAATATTAATATATCTGCGAACTGGTATATATTAATTCTCAACTATAAATCATATAAATAGAGAAATTGTGCATATTGATTTTCATTAGCAGTTGAGAAAGTTTTGTTGTAATTAATACACTCTAAAATTTGTACTCTTTGTAAAAATGGGCCCACCAAAAAATATATATATATATATATTGTATGCACATTATTGTGGGGAAATATTTTTTGAGTACCGACACGTGGCAAGGTGACGCCGACGTGTCAGCCAAGGTGCCACATGTCCTGGTCATTTGCCGAGGTTATCTCGGTGTTGCCGAGGTTACCTCCGAAGATATCGGAATCCGAGATGAGCAGATAAAGAACAAGAGTCCTGAAATAAAGAAACACTTCAAGATGGATAAGGATAGTATTCCTAGGGAGTCTATCCTTATCTCTTGTAGAGTCCAAAGTAAGCACTGAATAGGAGTCCATAGAAGTCAGGCTTCTAGTGGGACTAGGATTGAGTAAACTATAAAAGAGAGGCACCCCCATGGGTCTAAGGTACGCAATTTATGCTTTGAGCAGTGAATTTAGCACTTGATTGTCTTTGAAAGATATACTGACTTGATCGTCGGAGTGCCCCCAGGTGGACGAACCACCGCTGGAATCTTCTCTTTCTGTTGCAGGTTAGCCAGGTGCCATCTATTCTGCCAGTTCTCTCCAGCTGATCACTGAGTTGGCAGTGTGATCGGAAAATTACTCACACAATTTGACGCTGTCTGTTAGAAAGATAGAATAATAAATGGCCAGCAACGGACAGAAGGAAAAGATTGGGGACGACACTCCTACTGGGAGTGGGAAACCTATTGACCTAGATGTCATAGGAGACGAATATAATGCAGAAATTCGTGACCAGAATCACGGAGTGAAGGACGTCGGCTAGACTAGCGATGCACCAAAGAAACCAGATCGAAGTGGCTATTACAACGAAGATGACCTCCAGGTATGGAAGGATAGATGCCTACGGAGGGACGAAGAGATGAAGGAGATGGCAAACAAATTGGCAGACCTACAGTCGGTTGTCAATTTCATAATGCAAAATAACGTCATGCAACCACCGTTCCCGCTGCAGAACACACCAATTCCAGTGACCAATGCCCAGAAGGGAGGGCAAAGAACAATCCCCATAGCCCCTCAGCACAACGGGAGCAAAAGACACTCTCACCGACCTTCCAAGGAGGTCGGACGAAGGGAGCCGAAAAGAGAAGAATCACGGAGAACACATCATACGAAGGAGGCGGACCCTAAGGGACATCGGCATGTTCAGGGGCAGGCGCTGTGCTTCGACACAATTCATGGAGAAGGGTCGAAGAGGACTCACCACAAAGCCGAAAGTAGTGCACCAAAAAGATTGAAAGTATGAGACAGCCAAGCTCCTGGGAGGACGAAAGAAGACTTGAGAGATTACCTCAAGAGGAAGCAACAGAATGACTACGCCGAGGTAACTTCCCCGGATAAGCCGATGACACCATTTTCGGTGGAATTGGACAGGTTTGAGGCACCGAAAAGATTCAGTATGCCGAGGTTTCAAATATACGATGGTAAGTCAGACCCCAACTTCCACGTTAGATTATTTTTGAACTCAATGGCATTATATAGTGGGAACGAGCCGTTGCATCAGACAGGTTCCACAAACTACCGAAGGGAAGCGTGAAGACTTGGGAAGGCCTGGCCGAGATGTTTGTGGCCAGGTTCATGACAAACAAGCTGCAGCCATTGAGGGTGGATGCACTGATGGCTTTGAAGATCGGCAAGGATGAAGGCCTTAGGGCCTATGCAAAAAGGTACTACAAGGTATTCAACCGAATACCAGAATGTAATCAAGAAGTGGCGGTCGTGTCATTCAAGAACGGCCTGAAAGACAACTGTCCACTACGGAAGTCTTTGGCAAAAACTTTGCCAAAAAGCATGGAAGAGCTCATGGCGAGAATCGAGAAGTATGTCAGAGCCGAGGAAGATACATCGGGGAATAAGGAGATAAAACAGGAGAAAGAAAACGGCTCGCCAAAGCGAGGCCGAGGTAACAACGGATCGAACAAACATGAAACAGAACTGAGGGCTGCACAAGCAGTGACGACTGTGTTCCGGGCCCCAATTAACAAAGTCCTGGAACAAATTCAAAACCAACCCTATTATAGGGCACCAGCAAGGGCACCAGGGGAATTCATGGGGAGGAATGTCGGCAGGCGTTGTGCCTACCACAATGAAGAGGGGCACACAACTCAGGGTTGCAGAGCCCTGAAAGCACACTTGGAAGACTTGGTAAGGTAAGGACATCTGAGAGATCTGGTCGACGAGGCCAGAACAAGAGAAGAACAGGCAAGATTGCCTCAAGCACCAGCAGCTCCGTCTCCCCCAGCACAGCAACCACAGGCAGGAGGACCTCGGGTAGTCAATGTGATTCACTCAAGGGTCAACGAGAACGAAATCAGAAGGGAGACCCAGAAGGTAAAACACCTACAACATGTCTATCAAGTCGGGGAAAAAAGACATCGGGCAGAAGAATGCCAAGGACCAATGATAACCTTTACTGAAGCCGACCTAGAGATGGTCCAACATCTGCATAATGATGCCTTGGTAGTATCCCTCCAGGTTGGGGAGTGCCAAGTGAAACGCATCCTAATAGACCAAGGCAGCTCTTGTGACATCATGTACGTCCAATGTTACAAGGAGCTCGGCCTTCACCCAGACGACATGGAACAATCCAATGGCCCAATGGTTGGGTTCAATGGAACGTCGACATGGCCACTGGGAGCAGTAAACTTGGAGGTGCAGGCTGGCACCAGGAAGATCAAGACAGAATTCACCATCATTGACGCACCCTCCCCTTACAACATCATCTTAGGAAGGCCATGGTTGCATACAATGGGGGCAGTTCCCTCAACATTGCATCAACTATTGCGATTCCCAACAGAACATGGGATAGAGGAAGTCAGGGGTGACCAGCTGCAGGCGAAGAATTACTCCATGGCAGCAATGAAATCTACCTGCAGCATACGAGAGCCAGAAAAGGCAGAAATTGAAGATGAAGACGTGGAAGTCCTAGAAGACATCGGCAAGGAGCCAGCCGAGAAGAGCGAAGAGGCACTGAAGAAAATCCTCATCTAAGATGGGGATGAAGAACGCTTCTTTCTTTTCAGCTCAGGCTTAGCCGAAGTAGAGGAAAGAGAGTTAGAGGCTTTTCTAAGAGCAAATATTGAGGTGTTTGCATGGACACCTTACGAAATGCCTGGCATTGACCCCGAGGTCACTTGCCACAAACTGAATGTTAACAGGTTGGCCAAACCTGTAATTCAGCGAGCCAGAAGACCGACGTTGGTGCACGTCGAAGCAGTAGAGGAAGAAGTAGACAGACTTCTGGAGGCTAGGGCCATTAGAGAAGTTCACTACCCGACATGGCTGTCCAATACAGTGGTGGTAAAGAAGAAGAACGGTAAATGGAGGGTCTGTGTAGACTTTACTAGTTTAAACAAAGCCTGCTCCAAGTACAGCTTCCCTCTTCCCAAGATTGACCAGCTAGTGGATGCTACTTCAGGGCATGGAAGGATGAGCTTCCTAGATGCCTACATGGGGTATCATCAGATAGCTATGGACCCAGCAGATGAAGAGAAGACTGCATTTATCACTCCCAAAGGGCTATACTGCTATAGAGTAATGCCTTTTGGATTGAAAAACGCAGGAGCCACCTACCAAAGATTGGTAACCAAGATGTTCAAACACCTGATCGGCTGAATAGTAGAAGTCTACATTGACGACATGGTCGTTAAATCCAAGGAGCCTGAGGGTCATCTCGCCGATCTAAAAACAGTCTTTGAAATTCTTAAGACATATCGGCTCCGACTCAATGCATCGAAGTGTGCATTTGGAGTCGGATCTGATAAGTTTCTAGGATACCTGGTGACCAGGAGGGGTATTGAGGCCAGCCCAGATCAGATCAAGGCCATCCTAGAGCTGAAGAGCCCGACGTCGGCAAAACAGGTGCAGATACTAACTGGAAGGGCCGCAGCCCTGAACAGGTTTATAAGCAGAAGCTCAAACAAGTGCAAACCTTTCTTCAAATTAGTAAAGAAAGCCACAGACTTTCTCTGGACAGAGGAGTGCGAAGAAGCATTAGCCGATTTGAAGAAGTACCTGACCACACCACCAGTACTTTCAAATCCAGAACCTGGGGAGAAGCTGTTCCTGTACTTAGCAGTTTCAGAACATGCGATTAGTGCAGTACTAATCCGAGAAGAAAAGGGGGAGCAAAAGGCTATTACTACGTAAGCAAAACCCTAGCCGACGCAGAAACAAGGTATCTACCCTTAGAGAAACTGGCACTGGCTCTAATAATGGCTTCAAAGAAGTTGAACCATTACTTCCAGGCCCATAAAATTGTGGTACTGACAAAGCATCCATTAAAATCCCTATTGCAGCAGGGAGACTTGACAGGAAGAATAGTCAGATGGGCAGTCGCCCTAGGCCAATATGATCTGGAGTACAAGCCTAGAACTGCAATCAAAGGCCAGGTTTTGGCCGACTTCGTGGCCGAGTTCACGCCAGAGTCCATCGAACATCGGGCTCCGTTGAGCCAAGATAGACAATGCCCAAACAAGCAAACAGAAGCACAGCCAAAGGCTAAAGAACAAAAGAAAGAAGAGAAACCCAGACCCTGCAGCATTTACATCGGCGATTCCTTTCAACTGTTCGTTGATGGGAGTTCAAACCGTCAAGGAGCGGGGGGCAGGAGTAGTACTGATATCTCTAGATGGAGAAATATTAGAACAGTTCATTCGATTGGGGTTCAAGGCCTCAACCAATGAGGCAGAATATGAAGCATTAATTGCAGAACTAAAGCTAGCAGCAGCAGTACAAGCAGATGAGGTAATAGTCTTTTATGATTCACAATTGATAGTTAACGAGACAACGGGCGAGTTTGCAGCCCGAGATAAAAGAATGTCGGCCTACGCAAAAGAAGTCATTAGGCTGGCAGCCCTTTTCCAGAACTGCAGATTGCTTCAAGTCAGCCGAGATGATAATAATCATGCCGATGCATTGGCCAACCTAGCTAGTGCAATATAACCAGGAAAAGCAAGGGCAATAATGATTGAATACTTGTCGGGCCCGAGCATTGAACCAGTAATCACAGAGCATGAAGCAATGTGCGTAGACATGAGACCAAGCTGGATAGACGCAATTGTTACGTTCCTGAAAGAAGGAAAGCTGCCAGATGACCACAAGGAGGCACACAAGATCAGATTGAAGTCGGCAAGATTCAGTCTGACAGCAGAAAGACATCTCTACAGAAGGTCCTTCACTGGACCCCTCTTCAGGTGCGTACACCCTCTGCAGGTTGAAGATTTTTTGTATGAAATTCATGAAGGAATTTGTGAAAGCTACACTGGGGGCAGATCACTAGCTCACAGGGCCATTACCCAGGGGTATTGGTGGCTCTACATGCAAAAAGATGCAGAAGCCTACGTAAAGAAGTGTGAACAATGCCAAAGGTTTGCACCTTTGATACACCAGCCAGCTGCTAACCTCAATCCTGTATCCAGTCCTTGGCCATTTGCCCAATGGGGAATGGATCTTGTTCGGCAATTGCCCTAAGCAACTGGGCAAAGGAAGTACTTGCTGGTAGCAACAGATTACTTCACAAAGTGGATAGAAGCAGAACCTCTTGCCAAGATCCAAGATGTGGATGTCAAGAACTTTATATGGAGAAATATCATCACCAGATTTGGGATTCCAAGAGCAATTGTTGCAGACAATAGGACTCAATTTGACAGTAAGCTGATCAAAAACTTCTGCGCAAAGTTTAAGATCAAGAACTATTTTTCAACCCCAAGTTTTCCACAAAGCAATAGACAAGCAGAAGCATCCAACAAAGTAATTCTGGATGGGATAAAGAAGAGGCTGCAGGCGGCAAAAGGGAAGTGGGTAGACGAATTGCCCAATGTACTCTGGGCATATCGGACTACGCCGAGAAGGTCAACAAGGGAATCACCCTTTGCCATGGCTTATGGCACAGAAGCAGTCATTCCATTGGAGATCGGCATCCTAGGGATCAGAATCCAGGGAGTTGAGAACGGGACTAATGATGTACTCTTAGCCCGAGATCTGGATCTTCTAGAAGAAAGAAGAGAAAAAGCTGCAATACAGCTTGCAGCATATCAGCAACAGCTTGCTAGAGCTTATAACAAGAAGGTTAATCCTAGGGAATTTCAAGTCGGCGACCTAGTCCTGAGAAAAGTCGTCGGCAACAAGAAGAATCCCAGGGAGGGCAAGCTTGGCCCAAACTGGGAAGGACCCTACAGAATCACTTCGGTATAGGGCAATGGGGCATATCGGCTTGAAGATAGTGAGGGCAAAGCATTGCTAAGACCCTGGAACACTTGTAATTTGAAATTTTTCTATCATTAGATGTTGCTTTATTTTTTGCCGATGCCATCAATTAAATCTTAGCAGAATTCTCCACGACTTGTGAAACTATGCATAATAATGTTTTTTGAATAATGAGAACCCAAGTGGAACTCAGGTTCACATTAGGGGGGCAGAGATAAGACAGAATTGTTTAACACTTGTTGAAATTTGTAGCAATTTACAAGTTGAAGTTAAGCCGATATAATTGTTTATCTTCACTTGTTGAAATTTGTAGCAATTTACAAGTTGAAATTAAAATGAAGTGATGCTTAACACTTGTTGAAATTTGTAGCAATTTACAAGTTGAAGTTAAGCCGATACAATTGTTTATCTTCACTTGTTGAAATTTGTAGCAATTTACAAGTTGAAATTAAACTAAGATAATTGTTTATCTTCACTTGTTGAAATTTGTAGCAATTTACAAGTTGAAGTTAAAATGAAGTGATGCTTAACACTTGTTGAAATTTATAGCAATTTACAAGTTGAAGTTAAACCAATATAATTGTTTATCTTCACTTGTTGAAATTTATAGCAATTTACAAGTTGAAATTAAAATGAAGTGATGCTTAACACTTGTTGAAATTTGTAGCAATTTACAAGTTGAAGTTAAACCGAGATAATTGTTTATCTTCACTTGTTGAAATTTGTAGCAATTTACAAGTTGAAGTTAAACTGAAGTGATGCTTAACACTTGTTGAAATTTGTAGCAATTTACAAGTTGAAGTTAAGCCGATATAATTGTTTATCTTCACTTGTTGAAATTTGTAGCAATTTACAAGTTGAAGTTAAAAACCAAAATTATTGTTTAACACTTGTTGAAATTTGTAGCAATTTACAAGTTTAAGTTAAACCATTACCGAGGTAATTCACCCCGAGAAGGTTGCACAAAGAAGGAAGAGTATATTAAGAGACTTACAAAATATTCTAAGTATAGAATCGTGCAGAAATAGTCAAGAGAAAACAAAGGTACAAGCATTCAAGAGAAGGAAAGTTGAAATAGATATTCAAAGAACAAAGAGGCACATCGGCCATTTGCAGAGCTTACATTGTCTGAAAAACAAAAAGTACAAGAGTACAAAAGACAAAAGAAGAAAAACATGAAAGCTAAGATTCTTCAACATCGGCAACAGGCTGAGTTTGGACGTCGGCGGACTGTTGAGAAGCTACCTCGGCTGCCTTCTCCGCCGCGATCTCGGCATCAATTTGAGCAATTGTTTCATCAACACTTTTGTCGGCTAGAGGAACGTCGGATAATACTTGCTCAAAGGCAGTCTCCTTAGGAACCTCCTCAACCTCCTCATCTTGAGTCAAGTCAAGAACTTGCTCAGTTTAAGGAGGGGACTTGGCCCCAACGACCTCCTTGGGTTTCCTCACTAAGGCCTCATCCTCATCTTGATCCTCAGATTCAGAATCATCTTCAGGTTGAGCTGGAGGTGGCGGCGGAGGGAATGGAAGAGGAATGGCGCCGGCATTCCGAAGAGGCGAGTCCTCGGGGACATTGAGCTTCTTAAGAAGGGACATCCAACCAATGGAGAAACCCATGTTGCATGCCTGCTTCACTTGTTGCTCATAGGCCTCTGTCACATCGGCCATACCCTGATTATAGGCCTTCTCATCGGCATCTTTTATTTCGGCCGCTTTAGTGGCCAAGGCATCTTCAAGCACCTTCTGGGCCTGGGCCACCTTATCCTCAGCCTCTGCCTCTTTTAGCTGGGCTTGAAGAACTTTATTTATTGCCTCGGCAGCACCGACTTTTTCCTCGACATTATCCCTCTCCTTGATGGCAACCTCGGCCTGGTCCTCCAGCGTTCTCATCTTTAACTGTAGGCTCTTATTTGTTTTCTGAAGTGTGGTGACTTCCCTCTTTTTCTCGGTTAACTTTTCACGGTTCTGAAAAGATTGCATGGAGAAAGAGTGGGCATCCTGGATGGCCTGGAAGAAAACAAAAGTATTAGAAAAATATTCTAAGTGTAAAATAAAAAGAAAGAAAGAAGAAGTACCAGACAAAAACACTTACTTGAACAGAGTGTTGCAGCATCAAAGCGTAGTTTTCATATTCACTAAACCCGGCGTTTCGTTCCAAGTCGCCTGGGAGAAGCAGTGCAGTGCTAAGTGCAACGCCGACATTTATATCGTCGGTGCTGTCACTAGCCATTACAGGCTTATCTTCCAAAGTTATTTCAGGGGCCCAGGGGGCATCAGGCTTCTTTGACCCTGAGGTCATTGCAGATGACCTCGGCCTTTTCGACTTGGTGGATTCAGAGGAAAGGGCTTCAGCGGACCTCTTCGTAGGGACAGAGGCAGTTTTTTCGCTTGGAGCCAGCTGGGAAATTGGCAAAGTGTCTTCAATCTCAGCCTGAGTCACTTTGGCCTTTGGTTGAGCCTTCTTGACTCTTTTTGGCTTGGGTGGAAGCTGCGTTTGAGTTGGTAGAGTATCAACGTCGGTTGGGATACTGGCTAAGAGATCTTTGGCCACGGGTTTTGCGCAACCCATCTGGGCTGCAAGAACAAGACGTCGGCGACGTTTGCGTTGAGATGGTGGGATTAGATATTAAGCCGAAGTAGACAGCTGTTCTACTAGATTGGATGTTGACCCCTAATCAGCCCGAGATGTTGATCCGGCTTGTGGAGTTATGGCAGAGGGAGGAGATAAGCTCTTCTTTTTTCTCTTGGGAACGTCGGGAAGAGTAGATTTGTATGTCAGAATGAAGTTGAGAAGCAGAGGCACCTTCCGTTTTTGGACTAGCAAGTCCAAAAGCTTCTTCAAATCCTTGCTGAGAACGAAGGATTGGCGAAAGTTCTTTGGTGGCTGACGGAGAGCTGCAAAGGAAAACAGACATTAGAAACAGGTAGAATATTAAGAACTTGAAAAGAAACAACCAAGTGTTAACACAGGGCTCTTACCCTTGCCCTCTAAAATTGATCGCGGTAGAGGGAAGAGGTGGAGATCCTCATCTGGACCAAACTCCCAATTTCCTGAGGTAATGAGGTAATCGTCTCCAGCTCCCTTGTTGGAGTCTGGAAGGTCGGCTACAATTTTGAACTCCGTGGATCGCGGCTTAAGATAATAAATGTAGCCTTTTTCTTTCAAGTTAAGGCTGCACATGGTATAGCAGTATTGAACGTCGGCTAAGGTGATCCTAACGTTTTCCTGTTTAGCTAAGGCTATGATACCGTTGATCACTCGATAAGAATTTATAGCAAGTTGCATGGGGTTCAATTTATAATAATGGAGAATCTCGCGAAACAGGATGTTGAGTGGGAGCCGAAGTCCACACTCGACAAAGGCAATTATGGGGAAGGGCATGGAGTCGTCAGTAGGCATGATGGAGTCATCATCCCCAGCCAACCTCAGATGGACGTCGGCTGGGATTTCAAACTCCTGTCTAAAAAATTCAAGTTTGGTTGGGGTGTTTACCCTATGCCTCCACATACCCATGACGTCGGCTTAAATTAAAAGGGCTGGGTTTCAGAAGAGTGATGATCTAAAAAAGGTTTTGTGAACCTCGGCTAAAACCTAGGTTTGTATTGGTGCAAGAATTTGTGAAGATTGTTTTAGTTTTGACAGGTTCTACAGTCAAATCCCAAACCTAAATCTATGAAGATGAAGATTGAAGGCACAAATCTGGAAAACAGAAAAACAAAAATGAAGTTTCAGAATCAAGAATAGAGGTGGGGCTATCAAAAAACACAAGGAGTATAAGGTCAAGAACAGTGACAAAAGCACAAGAAAATGGTGAAACAGTGCGTGTGTTCAAGATTTGGGCAAAAGCAGAATCATGGAATAAATACATTCAGATATATGGTTCGCAAGATAAATGTTTGAACAAAGCAGTAATAAACGATAAGTAAATGAGGAATGTCAAAGGAATTGAAAACGAAAGGAACAGTTGCTTACCAGAAAAAATGGAGCCGGTATGAAGATTGCCGAAGTCAGACGACAGTTACAGATGTAGCAAAAACGACGAAAGCTTCACAGGAAGGGAGACAGGAAGGCAATTGCAGAGCTTAATGACTGGAACAATGGCGTGTTCAAGAGCTAGAGAGAGAAAAGACGAAGAAAAATCGAATGCAAAAGTGAAAAAATGAGAAAGGGGGAAAGGTTTTGTCAAAAATTTGAAGCGGCGGCAAAACGGAGCAGTTAGTCGCCTAGAACAACGCATACGTCAGACGGCGCGCACAGACGCAAGACAGCTTGCAGGCGCGTCAGAAACACGATCCAATGAGGATCAAACGCATAAGTGAAACGGTTGAAAAGCGATGCTTGACAGCTCACACGCATGAAGAAGTTCATAAGGGAGCTCTTGGAGTTCTTGATCTTTTAGAAGACATGTCGGCCTATGATGATGACGTCGGCTGAGATACTTTAAGCCGACGTACTTGAAGGAAGTACCGATGTAGGTTCCATCACCTCAGAATGCCGAGGTAATAGAACCTAGGGGCCAGTTGAGGGGAAATATTTTTTGAGTACCGACACGTGGCAAGGTGACGCCAACGTGTCAGCCAAGGTGCCACGTGTCCTGGTCATTTGCCGAGGTTATCTCGGTGTTGCCGAGGTTACCTCCGAAGATATCGGAATCCGAGATGAGCAGATAAAGGACAAGAGTCCTGAAATGAAGAAAGACTTCAAGATAGATAAGGATAGTATTCCTAGGGAGTCTATCCTTATCTCTTGTAGAGTTCAAAGGAAGCACTGAATAGGAGTCCATAGAAGTCAGGCTTCTAGTGGGACTAGAATTAAGTAAACTATAAAAGAGAGGCACCCTCATGGGTCTAAGGTACGCAATTTATGCTTTGAGCAGTGAATTTAGCACTTGATTATCTTTGAAAGATATACTGACTTGATCATCGGAGTGCCCCCAGGTAGACGAACCACCGCCGGAATCTTCTCTTTCTGTTGCAGGTTAGTCAGGTGCCATCTATTCTGCCAATTCTCTCCAGCTGATCACTGAGTTGGCAGTGTGATCGGAAAATTACTCACACAATTATATTGATCAAAACTGATCATTATATCAAAGCATCCAAATAGAGCCTTTTTAATATTAAGTTTGTTATTACAATGAAGTAGCTATGCAAGGAGCTAAGATCACAGTTATATTTCATTCTCATCAAATTATAATCAAAGCAACACATTATTATTGTTGAGAAATGCATCAGACCCCCACTAGGGGTGACCCCCAAGACCCCCAGTGGGGTCTGATTGGTCGAAAATATATATATATATATATATTTCCAAGTTTTGAGAGCACAACACGTGGTGCTGGGGGTGCTAGGGACCACCCCCACTGGGAGTCTCCAGCACGATTGATTATTGTTTCAGTCACGGACTTGGATGAAAATAGCATTCATCATGGTCAGGTTTGTCAACTCCATCAACGTTTCTCAGCCAATAGGTTTGATCAAAAGAGGCTGCACTCTCTGGAACACCGTCCATTACATGATCATGACCCTCCGGAAAGTATATTCCGGTGCGAGGATGTGGCATCCAACATGATGGATCAGCCTTCTTGTAACCCTTGATCGATTCTTGATGTTTCTCTGCCACTTGATCTGTCTTGGAAAGCTCCCTCGTGTGTCGTCCAGTTGGCTTATGTGCCCTACATGAACCAAAAGTCACCCCAACTTAGAATTAGGGGGAACAATTCAATACAGACAGTATTATTAACCAATGAAAAATCTCATATTACGTAATTAAAAATATATACTTAAATTAGTAAGAGATAAGAGATGTCCACGTATATTATTGTCAGATTATCTCCATATGCATGTAAATATGCATAGAACAACATGAAACATAAAAACAGTAATAATTTCAAGCCGAAAATTGAGTATGATTTAGCTTGAGCATAATAACGAAAATTAAATGAGTTAATATATCATATGGCGATATTAACAACACGTAAACCCACTAATCATTACATTAGGATTGGACTAATTTTTTTATCCACTTAATTTTATTTGCAAAATTGTATTAACTATAGAAAGCTATTACCATTACACAAAACGATGGTTCAAATGAAAATTATAAGTAAGAAAATCATGTGTTTAATTTAGATTTGGCAGGAGATTATAGCACTGACCAATAAAAGTTAGCTATAAGCTAACATCAATACCAAATATGAGACACCACATACCATAATAGAAATGAACCAACTCAACTAAATTTAAAAAATAAAAACTCCAAAAAGAGCAAAGTGAATAATCAAGAAACTAGTCCAATCTATGGCATGGTTTGGGAAGAGGGTTTGGAGACTTTTTTGGTTAAAATAGTCACAAAAAATAAAATAGATTTTTTAGTCTAATAAAACAAAATATCACATCCAATTCATAATCATTACATTCTTTCTCTCACAAAAAAAATCAAAAAAGCCAAAAGTCCTTCACAAACCAGGCTTTTTAGTCTCAAGCTAAAATCTATACTATATATTAAGCAAAAAGAGGTTTTTAAGCCCCAAGGCCTATGGGAACTTCAGTATCCCAATCTGAATTTTCTAAATTTTTTAGTAAAAAGAAAAAAAAACTCAGCATTTATTAATTTGGTCAAAATCTCCTGATCAGCATTTATTAACTTTTTTTCAATCCACATGTCTTTCCATATGCCTACATTTATTAATTTAGTCAAAATCCTCTGATCAGCATTTAAAATCCCCTCATACAAATAATTATAGATACAATCTATGTATAGCTACTGTAGTACCCTTTTCAACTTCTCTCATACACTATGGTTAGTGATAAGATTGTTAAATTATTTTTATAAAAATCTTAAAAAACATAATTTATATATTAAAAAAATCTAAAACAAATATAAATATCTATAATTATTCCGCGCATAGCACGGGTGATAAGCTAGTAGCCAAAAAAGTCAAAAAGTCAAAAAGTCAACCCACTTCCCAAACCATGCCACAGTTGAGATGAAATCATAGAAACAAATATTCAATGTAACGATAATATTATTTTATGTGATGTCAACGACAGTTGAATTAAACGAAATAATCGACATTAAGTGAATAATCATAACATTAAAATCACCTAAGCAATATCATGGGTGTTTTGGTGACCCCAGTTCTAGCCATGGCTACCTCTCCAACTGAAGACTCTCTAAGGATTGCAAAATCGATCTGGGATTGATAGATTTACTAATGCTTTCAGTACAAATAACACACACACTTATATATATTCAGAAAAGAATAAATTCTCTTGTTCATGTGGTGAAGGTAGCATTTTTTTTTTCAAAAGCTAAAGTCATATATTTCGCAAAGTTAAGAACTTTTTTCCATTTCAGTGTTAAGAGAGGTTCCATCGGTGGCTCTCATAGATGCCCACCCTTTTTAAGGACTGGTCATGATTTTAGTGTTTATATTAGATAAATTGAAACCCTGAATTCATGTATGAAATTTTCAAGAGTCATTTCGTTAGGATCAAAGTATCTTTAATGTATGAATGAATTTAATATCGGCGAATCTTGATTTCTTCAAAGATCTCAATATCAAGAATCAAGTGTTCATTTGTGACCATATCAGAAAAGAAATTTAGCATGCAGAATTCAGAGGTTTTTCATTTTATTTTATTTTTTTATTAGCAAAATCAATTTTAGTGTAAGTTTAAAAAAAAATACAAATCAATAGTAAACTTTGGAAACATTAATAATTAGAATCTTAAATTTTTTTATGAATGTGTAATAATTTTTTTTAAAGTACCACCAAGTGATAATTTTCCATTTTTTAAAAAATGGAATTTTGAATTCTTACAGAACTGTTATCTTCACGAGCTTTCACTTTATACGAACACGATTTGTTTGAATTTTATTCTCAGATAGTGTTCATCATTGTATTCTCAACATCACTAAAAAGCAATTTTCGGTACTGCCATGTACGCAACGGTGCTGTTTAAGTACCTCAGAATATAAACATACACGTGCATGTTATTCCTTTCAATTAATTTTGATTTAAATTTTGATACGTTGAGGATATATTTAGCCTTGGGTTAATATCGGCCTAAAAGTACACAATTTATCCTGAATGATACTATCTGTTAAAATCAAATCAACTTATCTATTAAAATTACCCTATTTATCTATCTATTGAAATTCATCAACCCTATTTATCTATTTGTTTAAATTCACTAAACTAACTATATGTTGAAATGTGACACATATTACTCATTCAATATTCTATTTGTTAAATATCACACATTTTCTCTAACTCACCACCACCACCTGTTGCCGCCAGTGCTAAATTTTTCGATAACTTTTCGGCTTGTTTTTATCACCAAATAAAATTTTTCCTTAGATCTAATGCCTTACACACTCTTTAAGATAAACTAGTATGTCACCCGTGCTATGCACGGGATAAAATAATATATTATTTATTAAAAATATGATAATTATATTTAATTTTTTGTATTTTATCTCTCGTAAACAAAATTTTATATATAAATTTAAGAATTTTGTTTCAAATGTTCCTTTACTGTAATATATAGTATTGTAGACATCCCATTTTGACCGGCCTTAAGACTTGAACGCTTTCTTTTTATTACCCTGTGATGACAAAACAAGAAGGTGTTTCTCACAGAATCCACAATAAGAAAACTTAGAATTTGAGCCCTGTTTCCAACCCTAAACAGCCACAAATTACCTTTCCAAGGGAATATGCTGACCTCACGACTGCGTCTAGAATGGTTCATTTAGTAGGATCAACCTTCGCTGCACTTCTGGGGGCTTCATTGAAAAATTCTCCTGAAATTTGGGTTATAGCACAAATATTTGAAACTTTTGGGCCAAATTGTAATTTTCAAAACTCATGAAATATTCTGTTATGTGAAAGGATATTCTGTTAAAGTCAGGGAATATTCCATCCATATGCAAAAATGTTGACATGGCATGACTAGATTGGTCTTTGCCGATGATGTGGTGCTGACATGTAGCGGTCTTGCTGACATAGCATGACTGGATTGGTCTTTGCCGATGATGTGGTGCTGACATATCTTTACTCAAATTCATGGATTGGTCTTTGTCGATGATGTGGTGCTGACATGTCTCTATTCAAAAAAATGAATTTAAGGAATGCTTGGAAGGGGGTTTGAATACCCAACGTACAATTCAACACCCAACACCTTAACCACTCTACCAAAACTTTGCCGTGTGTTATATTTCCTCTCACATAATATTTAACCACTCTAAACCAGCAGGCAGAGAAGGTGTGTTTTTACATTTTTTTTTGTGTGTGTAGAACACTCCCCTACCCCATTGGCCGACCCATATATCACAAAATACATACCTAATCATCCCCCATTGTCAAAAAGAGATTTTGTTTGCATTCATAAAGGAGTATCTCGTGCAACCACCTTGAAAATTTTTCCTCCTATCACATTCTTGTCTCCCACCTTATCTCCCACCTTCTTTTTGACCTTAACTCTCCCTCATTGCCTATACAGAATGATCGGATTGTAAAAGAAGGGAAAGACCACGAAATTGAAGAGAAAAGAGTGAGAAAAAAAAAAGAGAAAATTCAAGTTTTTAGTCAAAAACACTTCCATCTTCCATATACAACTTCCATGACTTATACAAACTGAAATTCCACTTTTTATACATCCAAAACATCTCCTAAAATTATGAAATAGCTAAATTTCAGTAGTGATTGATCAAAGGAAAGAGTGAATGTTGTTGAAAGTAAGGAAAAATAAAAGAGTTAGCCACTTTTTCACCACACATACCTAGAGCTCCATTCTAGTTTCGAATTAAGGATTGAGAACATACTTCCTAAACTTGAGGGAGATTAAGTGGAAGTTTGAAAATCAAGTGGTTCAATCTTTCTTTGGAATGTGAATTTCTAGTCTTTTATTTTCTTATATTTTCTATCTCATATTTATTTTCTTACTTCTTATTTCATAGTGTTTTGTTATAATCCAAATGGTTTGTTTATCTCATATTTATTTTCTTACTTTATATTTCATAGTGTGTTAGTGTAATCCAAGTGATTTGTTTAGCTCATAATTATTTATTTATTTTATTTGCTTGCTCTAGTTTCATATTAGTTTTGTTGTAATTTTACGTGTTTTATCTTATATTTATTTCTTATCTTAGGTTCATGTTAGTTTTGTTGTAATTTTGTACTTTCTATTTTATATTTGTTTTCTTCTTTTAATCTAACCGGTAGTGGTTAGTTGAGCCACCTACATATTTCTTGTTTGTTCATTTTCTTGGTTTTGTAATAAGACAGGTTTTGCTAGGCCTAGTTGGCCAGCCAGCCCATCTGACTGGCCGATTAGCTTCTTTTGGACAAGACGACATTGTCTTCCGATGTTAACCAACTTCCAGTGGTTTCCAAGACATATGAAGTTTTTTCTTTTATTTATTTTATTTTGAGTGTTTTGTGAAGTTTTTATTTTGATGTAATAGTCTCCTCATCTCTCTCCAATTTGGTTTGTAATTATTCTTTCAAGTGTTGTAATAATTCCCCACCCTGCTTCTTTCTATCACGTTCTTTTACTTGCTTTCTTTATTTGTGAATATGCATCATATTTTGTCTTTCATTATATCCATGCTTTACATCCATGTTTCATGCATCTTGATTCGGCTAAGTTTGCATTTGTGAATTTAATCAATTCCTATGTGATTATGTACACTACTTCATGTTCTTGACATGATTCACATGTCATATCTTAGAAGCCGAATTTTTAGAAGCATTATTGTGTATGTATTGCATTAGGATTTTGTATATAGAATCATTCATATTTTACTAATTTTGTTTTGTAGTTGTTCGCGGGACGTCGGTAAATATGCAAGTTTTTATACTTCAGCATCCTGCTTGTGTGTGTTTTTCTTACTATGTTTAAGCATCCTACCATGTGGTTACTTGCTTACTTGATATAACTGTATAAATACCAGTGGATGGAGGTTGTGTCGCTTAATTTGGAATAATATTAATTTTTCATGTTTGTAAACTCAATTTATTTGGGTTGTACATCTTCAAAACTCTTTCAAAATATATAAAATCAAATTATTTCAAAATAAATGACATGATCTATATTTGTATGTTTCACATAGTAATTTTTAGGATTTATTAAATAATCGAAATATAAACATATAAAGTAAATAAAATTCATATCATGGTTTAGTAAATGCCAATCTTTTGATCGGGTGAGCGAGGTGGCTCAATTAATGACCTTCCCCTCTTACACCTAAGGTTCCGAACCAAAACAACTTTGGTTATGACAAACAGTGGCTTTGGCACGAGTCATGGGTTTTCTAATTTTCCAAAATATAAGGTGGCGACTCTGAGATCTAATGACGCAGTCCATTTCTGGCAAAATTTTTTGCAATAAATGGATTTTCTAACAGTTGTCAAATCTAGACTCTCATTTATGTTTCACATTGCACTCGTGAGACTAGATCAAAGAAATCGAGGATCCGAACTGTTTAACGCGCACGGGTACTCCCCAGGCATGTTACAAGTATAGATAGATTAAAATTGTTGTATTGACAATTAACAATTAAAATTATGCTTTGTTATAAAATAAAATAATGAGATAGTTCTAATATTTTACTATTTTAGAATAAAAATATGTGAATTTTTAAAAATTGTTATATTGGTTTTTGAAAGGAAAATAATTAAAGAAATTTTAAAAACTTAATGAGTAAGAAATAATTATGATGACATGTAATTTAAAATATCAAAAAAAAAAAGTTAAAAAATGAATAAAGACTTTAAAAAGATGTGATTCCAATTAAAACTAATGCCATATTTATTAATAAGTATAATTTTATTTGGACATCTATTTATACTTTAACATGCTTATTTAAAACAAAAATAAAATAAATAAAAATATTAATAATTTTGATTTTTAAAATATGATTTGTAGACTTTCTATAGTAACTTTTGGAATGAATATATCGGATTTTTTTTACAAAAATTGAATATTAGTCATTGAACAAATCTTATAAGATTTAAAATAAAATTTATAAGAGAAAGAAATTAATGATATTTCAACATATACATTTTAACAATTTTAAATTTTGAAAAAAAAAAAAATAGATTAGGACTTTGAACTTCAATTTTCGTACAACATTTTTATTTATATAATAATATAAATAAGGATAAGTAATAGATAGATTAAAATTAATTATAAATATAACTATATTTAAAAGGATATGGTTTTGTATAGTTATATTTTAAATTTCAAAATTTATTTTTTAACTTCTTATATAAAAAAAAAATTAATTTTAAATTACATACGATTTTTTTTCCTAAAAACGTATGAACTCGCACTGAAATAGAGAGAGAAGTACCATAAAGGGAGAGAGAAGCTGCACCTATTAAAGATAAATAATTAAATAATTGACTATCACCTTTAATAGTTTTGAAAAAATTGATTAAAATTAAAATTTTCTTTTTATAGCTCTGAAAAACTATTATATGTTTGAAGTAATGCTATACACTAACTGTCAATTAACATATATCATGATATCAAAAAAATATTAAAAGTAAATTTTTTTTAAAAAAATAATAATATACAAACATAAAATCAATACAAAAAACTTATTAATAATGATTTTATTTGAATTTTGATCTATCAATTTATAATGAGTAACGTGTTTTTTATTATACAAATGACCTTATCACTCCATTTTAGTACAAAAATTCTATTAAAACAAAACTAACCAACAAAAAATAATTATAAATAAAAAAAATAGATAATGGTTGGTAGAGAGGGGGGAGAAATGACACATAAAATATGAAATATAAAAACAAAAAAAATGATCATAGGTAAAAAAGAAGAAAAAAATTGTGTACCTAAAAGATAAAAGAGTCTGTCTAAAGAATATAATAGATTAAATATAAACTGATTTCCAAATTGTCTCAAAAAAAGAAATTTAAAAAATAATGAGTTTCATCATTCCATAAATATAATATTTATAGGGCGAAAACGACATGAATGGCTTAGAAAAAGTATAATGTATTATGCTTAGGATTTTAGAATAGAAGAAAGAATTGGTTAGAGAAAGAGTGCATACGAATAATTTTTTTCATCTTTTCTTTTCTAAATTATAAATCATGGAATCATTATAAAAAATAATAAATTATGTAATTTAAAAAAAAATTACATATAATATAGATATGCTTAAATTTATTTGGGAATAAAATTGTGTTTAATTATGGAATAGAGAGAGAATCTAAATATAAGATTTAATTTTTATTTTATATTAGGCTTAATTTTAGGTTTATATAGATCAGACCAGCTGTGAAAGATATTAATAACATACATTTTATGGGAGGTGAGAGAGTTTAATTTTCATTAGATTTATTTTAGGAGAGAGATGTAAGAACCTGAATTTTTAGACAACTAATTAGTTTGTTAATAATAATATTAAGTCAATCAATAGTAATTATTAAACTATTAAATTATAATGTTAATAGCACCATAATTAATATCAATATTAAATTCTTTTAAATAAAATTATTTATCTTGCTATGATTAAATTTCTATATCTAAATTCAGTTGTGGAAACTAAATGAGTTAAATAAATAGTAACTGAATTAATCAGAGGATAGTATGGAGCAAAATATCTAGTGACTATGTTGTATGTATTCATTGATTTTATTCTTTACACACACACGTAGACTAGCAAAATAAATAAATAAATAAATAGGGGAGAAGGTCGGCCATGAGTCAACCCTCATGGGGAAGGATAAATTTTGTCTTATATAGAGATGCCCCCTCAAAAGTGTAGCCGCTTTTGCATGCTCGATCAAAATTTTTCTCACCTTTAATTGTATAAGTGTGCCATATGGGATAGGCAACCCACCAATGACCATGCATGCATGCTTTCTCTTATCAATCCCTTGTTTTCCCTCCTATTTTAGTCTATATAAGAAACACAAAATCCTCCAGCACAGAACTTGCAAATTTCGGCTAGAACAAGATAGAAAGAAAGGGAGAGAAAGCAAGAGGGAAAGGAGAGAAGAGAGGAGAAGAAGATCTCAACACTAGAAATTTTTTTTTAAGTTCATTGAGGTAGGATACTTAGGAATACTCCACTTCTTTATATATATATATATATATTTTGAAAATGCATGTAGAACAATCTGATATACTTGATAATGCATGATAGAAGTATGAATGAACTCAACAAGAGAAGGGCCTATCTTGCATGTTTTAGATTTAACTTGCTTTGCATTATCTCTTGCTATCTTCTCTTTATATATTCTCATTGCCCTATGGTCACACACTGAAAGACCTCTTGAAGGCATGAAAATTTTCCCTCCATGAATAATGAAGCCTTGCATGTCCAAGTAAGAAAACCCTCTTAACCTTCTCATTTTTTTTTAATTGTTAAAATTTTCAGATTATATTCATATGATATAATGACTAACTTATAGATAGAAATTTTTATATATATGTATATAAATTTTGTGATGTGTATATCAAATATTTGAAGATATTGATAGTTTTAAAATCATGGTATTATTGCGAAAATACACTTGCATGTGTAGTTTATACCATTAAAGAGAGGATTGAAGATTTTATTTGGCCCTTAAATCTGCCAGAATATTTGTACAAATTTTTAGACAATTTTATACTCAAAATTTGAAGATGATTTCTTCTACAAAATTGTTGAGAATGATGTCTAGTACATCCAGGAATGTTTGCAACAATTATTGAGCTTTATACGAATTTATACAAATTTTTAATTAAATCTGAAACTGTAAGACAGATTTTATTATATGTTTGAAAATTTATTAAAAATTCTATATTAAGCTAAATCTTGTAATTTCTAACTAAAAGATGAAATTTGAGAAGTCTAGTTTCATAATAAATTTTTAGATTATGGGGGTTGGTTTGGGAAGTGGGTTGGCTTTTTGACTTTTTGACTTTTTTGACTTTTTTTGTGAGAGAAGAGTGTAATGATTATGAGTTGGATGTGATGTTTTGTTTGTTGTGGCTAAAATAGTCTATTTTGTCTTTCGTGGCTATTTTAGCCACAAATCATCTTCCCAAACTGTAATAACCCCAACCCGTAATTGGCTACTAATTAGTGATTAAAGATGCTAATTGAGTGGATCAAATGAGTTATGGGATTAATATGTAAATTGCATGATATTTGGCCTTCTATCTGTTACTCATAGAAATATCTGTTTGGAATTCCACTTTAATATGTAACTTGAAAGCCTTATCGGCATCCGAAACCGAAATTGACTACACCGATATGTTATTTGGAATTTTTAGAACTTTATGGCAAGTTTTATTAAAAATTTATTCGGAACGATTCGTTAAGTTGCATTTGGCGAGCCTAATATTCTAATTAATGTGTTTTAGCACCATAAGCCATATATATGAGACATAAGCTCATTTTGAACTCATTTTCTTTTATCCCTTGAGTGGAAAAATCTGGCGAAACATTTTAGAGAGAGAGGGAGCACAATTCTAGAGAAAGAAAGGAAGAGATTGAAGAAGAATTGAAGGTTTTGTGTTGAATTCACCAAGATTGTGCTAGAACAAGAGTAATTCAAGACTCTAAGTAAGCTTTTGACTATTAATTCAAAGAGTTATGTGTTGTAGAGGTGAATTCATGGAGTTGTCAAGATCATTGCATGTAATTTACATATGTTTGTCAAGAAGATGGAGGATTTGATTATAATTTCACATGCATGTATATATATATATAGAGGTTTGTCATTTGAGTTTGATTTTGGGCATCTATGTTGTTATCATGAGTTATTTGGCACATGCATGTATAATTCATCGTGTTTTGAAGCTTAAATTTATGTTTTGAAAAGGATTTCCCTCATGCATGAAGCCTTTGAGCTCGATTTTGTTAAAACCATGGTGTTGGAGAAAAAGAGTTTTTGAAACATACATACATGGAAGTTTGAACTCAATTTTGGCTAAATCCATGAGTTTGGAACTAAGGGTTTGTAAATGATCATATATTTGTGATTTAGAAAAGTTTTCCAAGTGTTTTGAACAAGCCATGCACGATTTTGCCATTATAATTGCATTTGGAAGCTCAAGAACCCTATTCTGGAAAACCCAGAATTTTGCAGTCCGCTCGAGCGAGGAAACCTACGCTCGAGCAGAGATTGCAAGCTTTCAGTATTTTTTTTTCAGACATGAGCTATCCGCTCGAACGACCACTTTGACGCTCGAGCGAACCCTTTGCATGTTGTTGCTCCGCTCGAGCGTGGGAGTTGTAGCTCGAGCGTAGATTGTGACCAACCAGTACTTTTTCCAAGTTTGCAGGCCGCTCGAGCGACCCCTCTCATTTTGCATGTCCGCTCGAGCAAGGAAGTCTACGCTCGAGCGGGGACCTTATTTTCAGAAAATTTACTAAGTGTTCCAATTCATGTTTTGGCATCCTCATTGCATCCTAAGCATTCCTAAGCCTTAATTAAGCCATAGTAATAAGGTTATGGATTAAAAACACACTAAGAAAAGAATGTACTAAGTTCCGAGACTGTAAGTGCCTGTGTTTTGGGCAATGTGATAAGAAAGATTAAGAACCAATGTAATGAAAGCTAAGCCTTAATGGCCACTTGAATGTGTAATGATAAGACGTGCTTGTGTTATGTATTTTGTGATTATAGGTCAAGACTCGAGGATTGATTGACTACATACTGGAACCACTGTGGAGTAACGTTATCATAAAGATACGTTCATATGAATTATGTTCCAAATGAAATATGATAAGTTCTGATTTCTGAAATGATATCTGTTTTCGTGAACGAATATTCCATGTTTGAAATCTATTATGGCATCCATAGATAGTCCCAAGTCATGGGGGACGGCATGAAAATGCAGGTCCATGACATACAAATTTATGAAATCTCGTTAGCCACTTCATTGTGGTGATATGTGTTTAATCGGTATCCAGAACCGATTACTCTAGTCGGAAGACGTTCAGTGTAGTGTTCTATGGGATGTACCATTATTATGTTCTGATATGAAAATGATTATGCTCTAGTCTGTTTTCTGCTTATGAGATATTCGGATTTCGTTCACTAAACCCTTTACCTTAATGTTATTCATTGGGCTTTAACTCATTATGTGTATATATATGTATAGGTGAGCATTCTGGAGCCCGAGCCTAAAGGCTTTTGTCTGGATCTGTGTTCTGTTGTCAGCCAACCATTGTGCCTCACGTGGAGGTTCCCGAAGCGTCCTGTGTTTAAGTTCTGCGGTTTCTGTTTATTTAAGACTTGATGTGTTGTCGTTGGCTGTACTGAAAATACTGTAATGTGTGTGGGTATAATGTATGACTACCGGTTATGTATATAAAGTTTTAAATATTCTGTTTCATATAAGTCAGCACAACTCATTGGACAACTATAATTATGTATTTGCTTCTGCTAGCCCCTTAATTTTTTCAATCTATTCAGAGGCCTTCGGTAGTCCAAAGATTACTGGCCGGGTTACGATGCTAAACCTATAGGGACGGGTTTGGGTCGTGACAGAGTGGTATCAGAGCACGAGTTATACCGCACACACGAGTCCATATGAGCTATAGGATGTCCTAGAAATGAAAATAGGGGCATTGCATCATCATGTTTAAGTGTGTGAACTACTATGAACACGTCCTTATTGAAAATGAATTAAAATGAAACCTTTGTGCATGATTAAAGAAGTTAAGTGAAATAACATGTAATGTTAATTTCAATACCGAATGTGGAATCTATGTGAACATGAACGTATGAAAGTAAAGGATCATGTGACTGTATCTGAATTGAAATGAAAGTATAAATGCGTCTGATATGAAATGAAATGTGAGAACAGTGAGAACTTTCCTTATATTAATAAGCACCCTGTTTGTGTGTAGCTGATGGAAAGGACAAGGAATGTAGACGAATCTGAATCTTCTGACGCTAGAATTAGCCGAACAGAAAGAATGGTTGAAACCTTAACCAAAAATCTGAAACAACAGCAACAAGGGCAAATACACGTACCTGAACCAGCTAATTATGATATGGTAACAATGACACAGAAATGTTATGAAATGTCTAATGTTATAAGGGAATCAAGAGTTTGACTAAAGCATTGGTGAGAATAGGCACGTTGATTTGTGGAAACATAGTATTATGCAAAATTAGAGTCTTCAATGAAGGTCATGGAAGCTATATGCACTATATGTTAAACTGGACTATGAGAATACTTGGAAAATTGAGGAATTTGGTGATCAACGAGATGCGTGGAACTATGGTGATTGAGGACGAGAGAAGTCATTTGATATGTAAGATAGTACATTTTAGTGGGAACCTATTATGTGGAATAGTAAATCATAGAGTCTCATGCCTTTGTAGAATGACCTTGAAAGTCTTGTCGGAATCACGTTTGGCCAGCGTGCTTCGAATCAGAAATTCTTGGTAAATTCCTTGAGAATGAATAGGTCACCCTACCAGCGTCCTTATATGTCTATGTGTGTATGTCTACTTGTATATGATATGTGCTTTGTAATATGATTTAAGTCAATGAATCAACCCAAGTATTGTCAACCATTTTCTTGTGTTTAACCCTTCCCTTCCGTCAATAGGAGGAGGTGGTGAAAAAGTATGAATGAAGTGGAAATTGAGTCTCTATCAGAATGATGAGGTTAAGTCGAAGAAGTACTAGAGAACGTAGTGAAAGCTGTGAATCCTACCGCACATAGCAAGATCAAAAGGGAGAATTAAGTGTGGAAGTGAAAAGTGAACCAAGGGAGAAAACTAAGAATTTTATGGTAGGAAAGACGAGCAATTCCAGGTAAAGTTATAAGAAAAGTAAGTTATCCTAGTATGTTATATGTCACTAGATCTATCGGGGACTGTGTCATCGAATTACTAGAATGTGAGAAGTTGGGGCATTAAATAAAAGACTATCCCAAAACCTAAGAGAAAGCTTAAATAATTTAATTGGCTAAGGATAATACTTATGTACAAGTAGGACTGCTTGAAGTTAACAGTTTATGTGTGGGTGTTTGTTTTTAAATAAAGTTGTGTTATAATGTTTTGATAAAGTTTTGCTTTGCTTTGTTTTGGAAGAGTATTTAATCTAGCATGAATGATTATCCATTAGTTTCTGTATCAAGTGTTAGCTTGTTTTGATGACATTCGTGAAAGGTCCTTTCGTGCTAGGGGACGTTAAGCTTATGTAGCACCTTTGTTGAGATATCTCTTTGCCATCAACAGTCATGTACGGATGGTACCACCGACGGTCTTGTACGGGTGGGTTGTGTTCTGCCACCGACAGTCTAGTACGGGTGGGTTGTCTAACCGATTCCGGGTTGGCCACCGACGGTCATGAATGGGTGTGCTTCGATTCCGAGGCGGTTATTCCTCTGTTCTGTCAAGAATGTCATCCTTTGTGTTATGCATATGTTAGTAAACAGCCCTAGAGGCTTTGAAAGATTTTGATTGATGAACTTAATTCATCCCATGTTTTGTTACCAGTTATGTTATGTGTTATTTGATTAAGACAGAACCCATTTGTTGGAATCATTTAGAACTCAACCGAGGTTGCTAAAAAGGAAATTATTATTAGAGTATCACTAAGATTTGAACTAACTTAAAGACTAAATGATTTGAGCCAATGAAAATTTTCCTACTTGATATCTGAAAAAGTAAGACTTCATTTGCTGAAATTATATTATTATGGAACTAGTGAAAACATTGATAGTGACTAATTACGCTATATTGAATTATAAACCTGGAAGAATTAGCGGGGTTGGACTGTGATTAATGAACGCTTTGAAACCCACTCCTTGATATGAACAATTACATACCTGTGCACCCACATGTGAACTTACTTGGAGAATGTAACATTGTATTTGACCTGAACTCTTCGATATGAACTATTGTGGTACATAACTCTGATGTGATTTGAGAACCGAGGAGCTTGGAACAACTGTAGAACTACTGACTATGCACCTAAGCGAATGGAGTATGAACTATAGAATTAATATACCTCGTTTGGAAATAATAAGGCTAGAACCTTTACCTGACCTAATGTGATAGAACTATAGTTTGATGAGACCTTTGTTTACCTAAGAGAACTTCTGTTTGATGACTCACGCTTGAACTTTGACTTGATATGACTGGGTAGAACTTGCATCTGCTATGACCTGGTTGAACTTTCATTGATTTGATCTGAGGAGACCGTTATTGAGAGCTATTATCTGATTGATTACATTATGGGGGATTGTGAATTGCTTATGATTGAATAACAGGGCCGTGTTGCTAAGGGAACTAACCAAATGAGAATTAGAATCAATCTTGAACCCTTAGGAAGAATATGAACCATCAACGACAGACTATGTGATTACGAATAGCTTCTTACTATATGCCTGTAACCGATTGGGAAAACACGTGAATGAGATTATGAAATTTGGTAACTTGTGCTTGGGGAATATGGGAATACTGTATAAGTGACATGTGATTAATTACCCGGTATTACTATTTCGACCTTGAACTTGTTTGACTAGAGAATGATTGCTTTGGTATTACTGTACTTCAAAACTGATGGGATTTGTGACCACAAACTGGTTTGATTATAAACTCTGACTACCTGAGAGGATACACAATCAGTATGACTGTTTCTGTATTGACACATAGTACGATCGAATCTGTGGAAACTAAGGTTGATGAATAGTATATGAATGATTACTTCGGAATTTTGTTTACTGCTATGGGGTTAATGTACGCAATTACCTTGTATTTCTGCTATACTTTGGATGACCTGGACTAACTGCAATGGATTACTGAATTGAAAACCAAGTTGAACAAAGACCGGATGAATGACTCGGAAATGAATAAATAACGGGGGAAATTACTTATGAAAATGGAAACAATGTGAATCTATGACCCCGATAAGTACTTGATATTAGTAATGTGAGTAATAACTTAGTAAAGCTATGTTCAACTTTATGTATTTTCTATATACGAAATAAGATCTGCTGAAGGAAATGCCATGCTTTATTCTATGAATGATTGTCCAACTATAACAAGCATTTATGACAATATGCTATGATTAAAGTATGTTACAAGTGACTTTATGCTATGATTCAAGTATGCTATCTGTACCGGGATCGGAGGTTTCTTAATGGAACTGACACGTTATTTGTACCCGGCTAGAGGTTCCTCTATGGAACTGGCAAGTTATCTGTACCCAGTCCGGAGGTTCCTTTATGAAACTGACAAGTATGACCTTTGATGCTTTGTATGTGATTTGTAGTGCTAATGGATGTATCACGTAAACTTAATCATAACTTATGATTTCTATCTGTATATGATCTGGACAAGAATATGAATATGAACATGTATATGAATCTGTTTCTGATTAAAATCTGAATGCGTATAAGACTCTGTTTTGTTACGGACCCTAATCTCTGTATATGATTTATGATTCTGTTTCTGGTACTGAGATAACGTCGAGATTGGGTCAGGAACATGTTTATGTTACGCTTCTATTTTATAAAGAGTTAAAGTTACATTTATGATGGGCATCATTTCTGTTAGCATATGTTAACTCAAGTTTGGAGGACCAAACTTTTTAAGGTGGGGAGACTGTAATAACCCCGACCCGTAATTGGCTACTAATCAGTGATTAAAGATGCTAATTGAGTGGATCAAATGAGTTATGGGATTAATATGTAAATTGCATGATATTTGTCCTTCTATCTGTTACTCATAGAAATATCTGTTTGGAATTCCACTTTAATATGTAACTTGAAAGCCTTATCGGCATTCGAAACCGAAATTGACTACATCGATATGTTATTTGGAATTTTTAGAACCTTATGGCAAGTTTTATTAAAAATTTATTCGGAACGATTCGTTAAGTTGCATTTGGCGAGCCTAATATTCTAATTAATGTGTTTTAGCACCATAAGCCATATATATGAGACATAAGCTCATTTTGAGCTCATTTTCTTTTATCCCTTGAATGGAAAAATCTAGTGAAACATTTTAGAGAGAGAGAGGGAGCACAATTCTAGAGAGAGAAAGGAAGAGATTGAAGAAGAATTGAAGGTTTTGTGTTGAATTCACCAAGATTGTGCTAGAACAAGAGTAATTCAAGACTCTAGGTAAACTTTTGACTATTAATTCAAAGAGTTATGTGTTGTAGAGGTGAATTCATGGAGTTGTTAAGATCATTGCATGTAATTTACATATGTTTGTCAAGAAGATGGAGGATTTGATTATAATTTCACATGCATGTATATATATATATATATAGAGGTTTGTCATTTGGGTTTGATTTTGGGCATCTATGTTGTTATCATGAGTTATTTGGCACATGATTGTATAATTCATCATGTTTTAAAGCTTAAATTCATGTTTTGAAAAGGATTTCCCTCATGCATGGAGCCTTTGAGCTCGATTTTGTTTAAACTATGGTGTTGGAGAAAAAGAGTTTTTGAAACATACATACATGGAAGTTTGAACTCAATTTTGGCTAAATCCATGAGTTTGGAACTAAGGGTTTGTAAATGATTATATATTTGTGATTTAGAAAAGTTTTCCAAGTGTTTTGAACAAGCCATGCACGATTTTGCCATTGGAATTGCATTTGGAAGCTCAAGAACCCTGTTTTGGAAAACCCAGAATTTTGCAGTTCGCTCGAGCGAGGAAACCTACGCTCGAGCGGAGATTGCAAGCTCTCAGTATTTTTTTTTTAGACATGAGCTCTCCGCTCGAGCGACCACTTTGACGCTCGAGCGAACCCTTTGCATGTTGTTGCTCCGCTCAAGCGTGAGAGTTGTAGCTCGAGCGTAGATTGTGACCAACCAGTACTTTTTCCAAGTTTGCAGGCCGCTCGAGCGAAGTAAGTCACGCTCGAGCGACCCCTCTCATTTTGCATGTCCGCTCGAGCGAGGAAGTCTACACTCGAGCAGGGACCTTATTTTCAGAAAATTTACTAAGTGTTCCAATTCATGTTTTGGCATCCTCATTGCATCCTAAGCATTCCTAAGCCTTAATTAAGCCATAATAATGAGGTTATGGATTAGAAACACACTAAGAAAAGAATGTACTAAGTTTCGAGACTGCAAATGCCTGTGTTTTGGGCAATGTGATAAGAAAGATTAAGAACCAATGTAATGAAAGCTAAGCCTTAATGGCCACTTGAATGTGTAATGATAAGACGTGCTTGTGTTATGTATTTTGTGATTGTAGGTCAAGACTCGAGGATTGATTGCCACATACTGGAACTACTGTGAGTAACGTTATCGTAAAGATACGTTCATATGAATTATGTTCCAAATGAAATATGATAAGTTCTGATTTCTGAAATGATATCTGTTTTCGTGAACGAATATTGCATGTTTGAAATCTATTATGGCATCCATAGATAGTCCCAAGTCATGGGAGACGGCATGAAAATGCAGGTCCATGACATACAAGTTTACGAGATCTCATTAACCATTTCATTGTGGTGATATGTGTTTAATCGGTATCCGAAATCGATTACTCTAGTCGGAAGACGTTCTGTGATGTGTTCTATGGGATGTACCATTATTATGTTCTGATATGAAAATGATTATGCTCTGGTCTGTTTTCTGCTTATGATATATTCGGATTTCGTTCATTAAACCCTTTACCTTAATGTTATTCATTGGGCTTTAGCTCATTGTGTGTATATATATGTATAGGTGAGCATTCTGGAGCCCGAGCCTGAAGGCTTTTGTCTGGATCTGTGTTCTGTTGTCAGCCAACCATTGTGCCTCACGTGGAGGTTCCCGAAGCGTCCTGTGTTTAAGTTCTGCGGTTTCTGTTTATTTAAGACTCGATGTGTTGTCGTTGGTTGTACTTAAAATACTGTAATGTGTGTGGGTATAATGCATGACTACCGGTTATGTATATAAGGTTTTAAATATTCTGTTTCATATAAGTCAGCACAGCTCATTGGACAACTATAATTATGTATTTGCTTCTGCTAGCCCCTTAATTTTGTCAATCTATTCAGAGGCCTTCGGTAGTCCAAGGATTACTGGCCGGTTACGATGCTAAACCTATAGGGGCGGGTTTGAGTCGTGACACAAACGGACCCGGAGTTGATCTATGAATTTAAGTATGGAATTAATTTAAGAAAATGTGATAAAATTGTGTCATAAAAATTTCTAGGAATTTTGCAGAATTATTTATAACTTATTTTTGGAAAATTCTTTCTGAAAAATGACCTAAACATCCTTATTGAATATTCTATACATTTTCACGAATTTTAGAATTGTATAAATAATTTATTTATAATTTTTATTAGTTAAGCTATAACCTGAAAATTTCTGGAGAGGTTTAAGATCATTACTTCAATTATTTATTTGGATAAAAATTAATTATTGTGTTGGTCTAATTCATTAAATATTGTAAATTAGTAATCCATGTATGGGTGTATTGTGGTTTATTTAATATTGTACTAGTTTAATCTTGTAAATTAAAAATTCATGTATGTATGTGATTATGATTTATTTATTTTTATATTCAAATTATTATTTCATATCATGGTTTAAATTAATTGTTTATTTAAATTTTGTAAATTGATTTATTATTGTGTGACTTGTGTAATATTTTATGTTGGGAATTTTAATAAGTTGGTATACCATTATTGGTGACTAAAATTTGAATTATTGTGAATTCGACAAATAAAGAAACACAAAATTGAACTGATGATACATTAAAATTTAAAAGTGATGGGGTGAGCCCGGTTTAGAATCTTGCGCAAGTGAGTTGCGAACCCTAACATGGCACGAGAAGGTATTTCGGCTCTTATCGAAGGTTGGTGGTGCGGGTGTCACAACATAGACCGTTCCCTTGGAGCAAACCGTAATGTCACGACTCGGGTACATAACCCTGGTGCGTAGGCATCATTGGTAGTTACAGCAAGTAACATTTGAATATTTGACCAAGGGGGAGTCAGAATTACTTGTGGCCATTGCTTAGCAGTTGAATGGAAATAGTGCTCCGCAAGGAGTTACTTAAATTTATTTGATAAACTAAATCTATGAGAATTTAAAAATAAATGTGGGCATTTTCCTTATGATGAGATACTGCTTCCGTTTGCCATTTTTTATTTATTTATTTATTATTATCTATTGTTATTATTTCAACTGATAACATTCCTGTTATGCTTATTAAATGTTACTTGTTATTTTGTTACTACACATTATTCATTAATTATGAGTATTATTATCGGGGTGGGTATTTTTGGGTTGTAGTATCTTATTGAGCTCGTCGCTCATTGGCATTCCCGTTGCCCTGGCGTTTTATGCTAGGTACCGAAGAAACCAAAGGGAACACCGAGGCCTTACAAGGCAACATTCAACCTTGGTTAGCTTAAAGAGTGCCCAAGTTCCATGAACTATTTTCTAAATTTTCTAGTTTTCTTTTTGGTGTTATTTTATGTACTAAGACTAAGTTGTAATTTTATGGGTTGTTAATTAATGGATGTTAGTAATATTAGTGGCAATATTGATTTTAAGTTCTGAATCTTAATATGATATCCTTTAATTTTGGGGCGTCACAAGAGAAAATTGTATGAGATTTATATTCTTTCTAAATAAAGGCTTGATTTATTTTGAGAAGGAGAGGGGTGTTGAGAATTGTGTGTGTGTGTGTGTGTGTGTGTTTCTTTCTTTCTTTCTTTTTACCGGCAATATATTTGCATTAAATAATTTTGAAGGTTAATATTTATGTCCTTGGAATAGCCAATAGATGTTTTAATTTTAATTTTTTTTTTTTTTATAAAATTCAAAAATTCAAAAAATTAAGGGGTTGTTTGAGATGAACTATATAAGTGCACTTTTTGACTAAAAAAATATAGGAAAAAAAGATACATGTTCGGGATAACTTTTTGTTTTTTTACGAAAAAATGCGTATTAAAATATTGTATCAACTAGCAAAATTACCTTTCTACCCTTCTGAACACTGACATGCTTTTTGTGCATGTCAATGAAGGGCGTCAGTGTACTGTACTATATTTTTTTTTTCCAGCATAAAGTACATTGTTGGAAGGGGACAAAACCAAGGGCATTTTTATCTTTTTACCCTCTATCTATTCAGCCTTTTTTTTTCCCCCAAACATGTTAATAGTGTTAATTTTTTTGCTTTTTTGGTGACTTTTTATCTTTTTTAGGGATGCCAAACACCTACTTATTTGGGTCATATCAATCAACATCTATCAACATCTCCTCTTTACTTTTCTGCCTGCTTTCTCTACTTTTCTACACATTTTTTTATAAAAATCAAAAAGTGTACTAATTTAAAATATCTCAAACCATCCCTTAATGCTTTGAAATACTTAGGGTCTCTAAGATGAAATGTCACTTTGATATAATATATAGCATAGATAGATAGATATTATGGGATAGATTTTAGAAGCTTGTAATTCAAATTTTTTTTTTTTAAATTTATAATTACTTTGTTAGCCAATATTATTTTTAAATATTTTTAAAATTACAAAAATTAGCAATTTTAGCTTCTTTTTTTATAAAAAAAAGAAAAGAAAAGAAAATCTATAGCTACTTTGTTAGCCAATAGTACTATTTTCAAAAAAATTTAAAATTACAAAAATTAACAATTGTGGTTTTACGTTTTTTTTAATCTATAACGTTTTTTTAAATATATAATTATTTTGTTATGAGATGAGATTTGTGTTTTTTTTTTTAATGTATAGTTACTTTGTTATGAGATGAGATTTAGGAAAGAGATAAATATTGGGGGTGAGAGATTTTAGGAACTTCTAATTCAAAATTTTAGATTGTTTTTTTTTTTTTTTTCATCTATAATTACTTTAGTAGCCAATAGAATTATTTTTAAAATTATAAAAATTAGCAATTGTAGAATAAGACTTTTGAGCTCTCACAAACTGTCATGATCTAAACTCACTCCCGTAGGTTTAATGTCATAACCGGCCAGTAATCCATGGATTACCCAAGGCCTCTGAACAAAATAACATATGACTAGGGGCTGCGGAAGCATATATATAAAAACATACATAGTCTATCGAGCTGTGCAGACATATATGGAACAGATAATCTTAAATTTTATAAGCATACATATGACGTCATAAAGGTACAGTAATTACACGTCACCCCATGTACATATAAACAGAAATTTTTGTTCGTAAACCAAAAGAAACGAAGTCTTAAACATTCACAAAACATGGCCACAAGACTTGACTTAATCCGGAACCTCCTCGGGAGACACAAAAGGGTGGTTGACAAACACAAAACTCTTCAGGCATCATCTGAAGCTTGGTCGCGCGCTTACTCACCTACATACATAATAATAAATAGTGAGCGGAAGCCCAATGAATAATAACAGAGTAAAGGGTTAAATGAATAATGTCCCAAAACCAATTCAAAAACCAGAGTTCATATCAAGACAGATTCATATTTGTATTCTTGTTCAGAGCATATACAGAAATCAGAGCTCATGCTTAATTATCCTTGGTACATCCGTTAGCGCTAACAGATCATATACAGAGCATCATAGATCATACTTGTCAGTTCCATAAAAGAACCTCCAGCCGAGTACGGATAACTTGTTAGTTTCATAAAGGAACCTCCAAACTGGGAACGGATAACTTGTCAGTTCCATATAAGAACCTTAAGTCGGGTGCAGATAACTTGTCAGTTTCATAAGGAACCTCCGGTCTGGGTACAGATAGCATACTTGAATCACAGCATTAATGCCACAAATATTTGTCAAAGTTAGACAATCATTCATAGTACAAAACATAGCATTTCATAGAATAGATCGTATTCCATATATAGAAAATAATTTAACTTGAACATAGCTTTACTAAATTATTACTCACAGATGGCTCCACTTGCAGAACAGACAAATCAGATAACTTGTGGCGCGTGACCTACACACACATATAACAGAAACACATAATGAAACACACACTCGATTGGTACTTAACTTCTTTCGCCTTATTGTAGTGTTTTCTTGGTCTAAACCTCTTATTGTGTCTTAATCATGGCCTAGGAATGCCTATGATGCAATGAAGATGCTAAAATGTACTTGGAAATACTTAACAAAATTTACTGAAAACAGGGGTTCTGCTCGAGCGCAACTTTTTTTGCTCGAGCGGACATGCAAAAATGTGAGTGGTTGCTCGAGCGTAACTTCTGTCGCTCGAGTGGTCTGTAAACTCTGCAAAAGTACTGGTTGTGTGATTTTTCCACTCGACGGCCGCTCGATGGTCGCTCGAGCGTGAGATTCAGTTTCTCGCTTGAGCGCAACTCTTGTCGCTCGAGCGATCTGCAAAAATATGAAACTTCTAGGAGCTTGCATTTCATGCTCGAGCAAACTTTTGGTCACTCTAACGGAAGTGCAAGATCGCAGAATGGTCACTCGAGCGGAGAAGCAGAAACTAGAATTTCCAGATTGCACTCCCTAGCTCAAAACTTGAATTCAACCCTTCAAAACACAACCCTTGGGTCACAACCCTTGGGCCCCAAAACTTGAGAAAACAAGTCTAAACTTGAAAAACATAAAGAATTAAAGATCATTTCATGAAATCAAGACCCATAAGCTTGTCAATTAAGCAAACTCAAACTTGACTTGTAAAAACATAACATGATATGACATGCATGGAGTGATTTGAGCTCCAAGTTTCTAAAACATGAGAAAATGAGATGTTTAGGTCAAAAACATGTTGGGTTCCTTGAACAAAACTCAAGTATGGACATGCACGTGAAAATTCTTGAAAATCAACTTACTAAATTATGAGAATTATGCATGCATGCATGATACACTCCCAAAGTCAACTATCTAACCTCAATTCTTGTTTTTCTATAGGATTTCTTTTGAATTCATGAGTTGGCTAACTTAATTACATTATCAAAAGCTTGGGTTCTCACCTAAACTTCTCAATTGAGCTTCAAGTAGACCAATTCTTGAGTGATCAAGCTAATCCTCCTTAGTTCTCCTCAATTCTCTAGCAAATCCTTTTTGGTTAAACTCAAGTTTTCCTCTCTCTCTCTCTCTCTCTCTCTCACGTGTAGTCTTCAAAGATGAGGGATTGAGGGTGTAACGTGTATTAAAGGTGTTGGAAGTGGCCTTATATAGGCTCAATTAGGAAGGTTAATTAATTTAAGTTAGGGATAACTAATTGAGATCATTTATTCTAATCATTCGGTTCCGAATCAAATTTCAATTCAACCTACCATAAATTCCTAAAAATTCCAATTAACAGGTAAGTTAACTTAATTTCTTGATCAAATGCCGATAAGGTCATCAATTCGCAGAACAAAACAATAACATGAACAGATCTTTCTACGATGAACAGATATAAATACAAATAATAATGTAACACACACGCAATTAATGAAAAATTCCACTTTAATTACTTATTAAGCCTTCTTAATCATGGATTATACGTTAATCATGGGTCAGAGTTGTTATAGTCTCCCCTCCTTAAAGAGTTTGGTCCTCCAAACTCAAATTACCTTCATTCCAGAGAGACATCGGGTCCAAAGGAAACAAGTTAGGGTACCTCTTCATCATATCTTCTTCTTTCTCCCAAGTTGCATAAGTTCTTCCGTGAGTTTGCCAATCAACTTTTACCAACGGTATTTCTTTGTTTCTCAATCTTTTGATCAGGCGATTTACAATCGGAATAGGCCGTTCTTCGTAAGTGTAGTCGTCTTTCAAAAGCACATGTGTCGGTTCAATAACATGGTGCGGATCGCGTAAATATTCTTGGGGCATCGAGACATGAAAAACATTGTGCATGTGTTCCATCACCGAAGGTAAGGCTACCCGATACGTCACCGGGTTGATTTTCTCAAGGATCTCATAAGGCCCAACATATCTCGGTGCTAGCTTACCCTTTACACCAAATCATGTTTGGCCTTTCATCGGAGTTACTTTGATAAACATGTGATTCCCGACTTCATTTTCTCTATCTCTTCTTTGAACATCAGCATAACTCTTTTGCCGGCTCTATGCAGTTTTCAGACGTTGTTGGATCAGTTTCACTTTCTCAGTTGTTTCTTGCACAAGCTCCGGTCCCAACAATGGTCTATCACTTACTTCGGCCCAACAAATCAGTGATCGACACTTTCTACCATATAAAGCTTCATAAGGAGCCATACAGATACTCGAATGGTAGCTATTGTTATACACAAATTCGACTAATGGTAAATAGGTTTCCCAGCTACCTTGAAAGTCCAGGGCACACATCCGTAATAAGTCTTCCAACGTCTGAATGGTCCGTTCAGATTGGCCATCTGCCTGTGGGTGATAAGCACTGCTTAGCCTCAATTCAATCCCCAGAGCTCGCTGTAGACTCTGTCAAAATCTTGAAATGAACTTAGGATCTCTATCAGATATAATAAATACTGTCACGCCATGTAATCTCACAATCTCATTAACATACAAGTTAGCCAACTTATCCGCATTATATAAAGATTTGACAGGTAAGAAATGTGTAAATTTAGTCAAACGATCAGCAATTACCTAGAATGAAGTCCATCGTGACATGTTCTCACTTCCATTCCGGTATTGGAAGCGGCTGTAGCAATTCGACAGGTCGTTGATGTTCAACTTTAACTTGTTGGCAATGTAAGCATCGAGCCATAAAATCTACAATGCTTTTCTTCATTCCTGGCCACTAGAATTTTGTTTCAAATCACGGTACATCTTTGTATTCCCCGGATGCATAGCAAATTTTGAATTGTAAGCCTCGGTCATAACGCGTTTCCTTAAATCAGAACAATTCGATACACAAAGTCTATTCTAAAATTTTAACACATCATTTTCAATCACGACCCAGGCCTCAGTTTTGAGTCAATTTCATCAAAATTTCCTTCAAGAATTCATTTTCATATTGTTTCTCTTTAATCTCTTCAATGATTGTAGGTTGAGCAAAAATGACGACTAAGATCCCGCTATGTTCACGCAACACAATTTCAATCTCATTTTCCTCCAGGTCATATAACAACTCTTTCTGACCGGTGAGTAAACATGACAAATTCCCAATAGATTTTTCGCTCAATGCATCTGCAATGATATTTGCCTTCCTTGGATGATACAGAATTTGCAAATCATAGTCCTTGATTAGTTCCAGCCATCTGCTTTGTCTCATGTTCAATTCCTTCTGAGTAAAGAAATATTTTAAACTTTTGTGATCAGTATATACTTTACAAGGTACTCCATATAGATAATGGGGCCAAAATTTCAAAGCAAACACCACAGTTACCAGTTCAAGGTCATGGGTTGGATAGTTCTTTTCATATGGTCGGAGTTGCCGAAAAGCATAAGCAATCACCTTACCATTTTGTATTAGTACACAACCCAAACCTTTGTAGGATGCATCACTGTAAATCTGAAACCCATCAATACCATTAGGCAGAGTCAAAATCGGTGCAATTACTAATCTGGTCTTCAACTCTTAGAAGGCAAACTCTCTTTGATCATTCCAATCAAATAATACATTTTTCTGGATTAACTGGGTCAATGGCATAGCAAGTTTTGAAAAGTCTTTCACAAATCTTCTGTAGTAACCTACAAGTCCCAAAAACTTCTAACTTCTGACACATTTGTCTGTTTAGGGCAATCCACAATAGCTTTAATTTTCTGTGGATCCACTGATATGCCATCCATGTTGATTAAATGTCCCAGAAATGCTACGCTGTCAAGCCAAAAACTCACACTAGGAAAATTTTGCATATAACTTCTTTTCTCTCAGAATCTGTAAAGTAGTTCTCAAATGACTCTCATGTTCTTTCCTGCTTTTAGAATAAATTAGTATGTCGTCAATGAATACAACAATAAACTCATCAAGAAATTGTTTAAACACCCTATTCATTAAGACCATGAAAGCTGCAGGTGCATTTGTTACTCCAAATGGCATGACTAAAAATTCATAATACCCGTATCTAGTTCGAAAAGCAGTTTTCTCAATGTCTTATACTTTCACTTTTAACTGGTTGTATCGGAATCTAAGGTCTATCTTAGAGAACACTTGTGCTCCCTAGAGTTGGTCAAACAGATCATCTATTCGGGGCAATGGATATTTGTTCTTCACGGTTACTTTGTTCAACTCATGATAGTCAATACACAGCCTCAAAGACCCATCTTTCTTTTTAACAAACAACACTGGAGCTCCCCAAGGTGAGGTACTCAGACGAATGAATTTCTTGTTTAAGAGTTCTTAGAGTTGGACTTTTAACTCTTTTAGTTCAAAATTTGACATTCTATAAGGAGTCTTGGAGATAGGTTGTGTTCCAGGTACTACATCAATAATAAACTCAATTTCCCTATCAATTAAGTCCCCGGGTAGGTCATTAGGAAACACATCAGAAAATTCACAAACCACGGGGAATAGTTTCCACACTTGCATTATCTAAAGACTCAGTCATTACACAATATAAGTAGCCCCGACACCCTTTCATCAATAACTTCTTAGCTTTCATGAATGAAATCAAATACAGTGGAAGAACTACCCCATTCCCAGTGAAAACAAACTCAGGTATACCAGGTTTAAACATGACAATTTTATTCACACAATCAATAGTGGCACAATATTTCGTCAACCAATCAATGCCCAATATACAATCAAATCAATGCTCAAAAGCAGTAAATCAACGTACATTGTCATATCACCCATCATAATATCACATGCCGGATATACATAAGCACATATCATAGCACCTCTAGATGGTGTAGACTCAGATAGCAAACAATTCATAGGTTCTAACGGTCTAGTTAATTTCTAAGAAAAAACATGCGATACAAATGAATGTGTAGAACCAGAATCAATCAGTACATAGGCATTCTGAGCATAGATAGAGATTATACCTGACACCACTAACTCAGTATTCTGTACATCTCCAATGCACTAGTGCAAACACTCTTCCTTACCTTAGTGTTTCATTCCCGGTATTACTTCTGGCATTTGTTTTTGCATTGGTCCTTGTTACAGGAGCAGATCCGACTGAACTTGCTGCGGGATGGTTAACATTGTCGAACCTCATTGGACAATCTCTAATCATGTAACCGGTCTTGCCACACCTGAAATATGCACCCGATGCACGGTGACATGTGTCTTTATGCTTCCTTCCATATTCTGAACAGATTGACATAGACCTACTACTTCGGCTTGTACTGTTTGAAGATTCGGTATTTTGCTTTTTGTTCGTAAAGAATGAACGGTCCTTCCAAAAATTGGATCCAGACCTTTTGCTTCTCTATTCTGTTATCGGTGCCTTGGCTTGTTTTATTGCTGCCAGAGTGGCTTCTGTCATTATTGCTCTGTCTAAAACTTCCACATAGGTAGGCAATTTCAAAACGCCTGCTCGGTTAAACACCTCCAAATCTAAACCACCTTCAAATTTTCATGTCTTCTTGTAATCAATATCCATCATATGTGGAGCAAAATGAGCCAATTTAGTAAACTTGGCCTCATATTCAGTTACTAACATCCTGTCTTGTTTGAGTTCTTAGCATTCTGACACTTTTCGATCTCTAAAACATTGGGGAAAGTACTTGTCATAGAAGATTTCATTGAATCGGGCCCATGTCATATTCCCATTGTTACTTCGAATTAGTAACCACCATCTCCGGGCTTCATCTTTCAAAGTGTAGGTGGCCAAAAGAACTTTCTGAATCTCAAAACAAGGAAACACTTCAAATAACTTTTCCATTTTAGGCAACCATATTTCTGCCTTTAATTGTTCAGTACCACCCAAGAAAGTCAGCGGTTTTATCTTCATGAACTTCTGAGTTAAATTTATAAGATCATTGCTATCCGACTTAACTTGGACTGGCGAAGGCGGGGAAGGTAAAGGTTGTTGCCTCTGTTATTGAGTCATTGCCTCAGTTAAAGCTGCAAGTGTTTGTTCCATACGGCTCATTCGAGCCTCAGATGATTTAGTTGTTCCATCACTTCTTATATTTTCCATTTGCTATAGGTAAACAGAGCACTACAAACATAGGCAAATAGTCTGTAACAACCCCAACCCATAATTAATATTAATCCATGCTTACTTATGCCCAATGAGTAATTAAAGTGAAATTTTGCATCATATATTGCCTTATTTGTGTTTATATCTATTTCACGTAGAAATATATGTTCATGTTTCCATTTCAGTTTGCGAATTGAAGGCCTTATAGGCATCCGATTCAGAAATTGACTTAATTTTTGTGTTATTTGGGATTTTTAGAATTTTATGGTAAGTTTAATTGAAATTCAATTCGAAACGATTAAATTAGAATAATTAATGTCCAATTGATTAGCTTAATCAATAATTTAATTAAACTTCTTAGCCAAGCCTATATAAGACTAATAAGTGCATTAACTCCCCTTTTTAAACATCTTTGAGCCTATTCAACAAACAAAACGTGGGAGTGAGCAAGAGAATGAAGGAGTTGAGATCAAAGCTAGGAGAAGGGAGATTTACTAGGAGTAGTTGGAGAGTTAAAGAGAATTGGGAGGTGAAGTTCTACACTTGCGCAATTAAGACTCTAGGTATGAAATCTAGTCTTTGGCTTTGTAATGTAGTTGATTCAAGCATGGAAACAAGAGGATTACGTGAATTCACATGAGATTTAAGCTAAAATTTGAGAATTGTAACTCATACCATGCATACATGCATGATTCCTTCTATTTTGAGTCTAATTGTTAAGGATTCTCACATGCATGTACTAAGTCTACCATAGTTTTGCAATTTCATCATGTTTTCCATCACATTGCCTTAGTTGATCATGTTTTGAAGCTTTGAAGTCAAGAAAGTGCTTACATGTAAGTCCGTGTGTTGTTTTACAAAGTTTCAAGTTTGATTTTGTCCAATTGACTCACTCTTGGGCCTTGATTTTGTGAAATGATCTTTAATTCTTAATGTTTTCAAAGTTTAAACTTGTTCTCTCAAGTTTTGGGGCCAAGAGTTGTGTTTTGATGAATTAGATTAGAATTTTGAGCTTGGGAGTGCAATCTGGAAATTCCAGATTCTGCACTTCCCCTTGAGCGTCAGAATCTGCACTTGAGCAGCCACTCTGTGATCTTATACTTCCGCTCGAACGACCTGAAGTACGCTCGAGCGTGAAATGCATGCTTCCAGAAGTTTGCATATTTTGCAGATTGCTCAAACGGCGGAAGTTGCGCTCGAGCGAGGGCATGAGTCTCACGCTCGAGCGAGAATCGAGTGAAGATTTCACATAACCAGTACTTTTACAAAGTTTACAGACCGTTCAAGCGGGGGAATTTACACTCAAGCGTCCCGTCACATGTTTGCATGTCCGCTCAAGCGAGGGAAGTTGGGCTCGAGCGAGGACCCCTGTAATAACCCCGACCTCCGATTAATGCTAAATCATGATTAATTATGCCTAACAGCAATTTAAAAGGAATCTAAAATTAATTTGTATTTGAATTGCGTTAATTATGTGTTTCTATCTGTTTGCGTTGTAATGATCTGTTCATGTCTTTGACTTTAAACTGCGAATTGGAAGCCTTATCGGCGTTCGAATCAGAAAATGATTTGATTTATGTGCTAGTTAGGATTTATAGAATTTTATGGTAGGTTCAATTAAAATTCGGTTCGGAACGATTAAATTAGATTAAATCATGTTAATTTACACTTGTTTGAGTTATTACACAAATGCCACTTAGTGGCTTGTTTGAAGACCAACTTCATTACACTTAGAAACATCTCTCCTTAGCCATTTTTCTTGTCAAAACTGTGGGTTAGAGGGAGAGTGAGAGAAACTTGACTTCATCAAGAGTTTTGGCTTGGAACTTAGGAGAATTGAGGAGGCTTGGCAAATTTGAGCTCCTAGACTTGGAATTCAAGACTTAAGGTAGGAGATTTCCCTTTCAATTGTGAATTTAAGATTAATTCATGCATGGTTTATGAGACATTAGTAATCTAAGTCTAGAATGGGGTTTAAATGTTGAATTGAGGATTAATTCATGCATGCATGCATAAATTTCCATGCTTTGGGTTTGAATTCTAAGATTTCTTCCATGCATGTGTTAATTTCACTCTCATTGTGGTCATGCATCTTATTGTCCATCAAATTGTCTAATTTGATCATGTTTTGGAAGGTTTGGTTTCAAGAAGATTCTTGCATGATACATTTAAGTTTTGTTCTTGAAATTTTATTTGAAATTGTGTTCAATTGACTCACCCTTGGGCTTTGATTTTACAAATTGATTTTTGAAACACCTTATACTATGAGTTTACAAGAGTTTTCCAGAAAATTAGCCCAAAAGGATCGAAATGGATGCTTTAAAAGTTGAGTTTTGAGCTTGAGGTTCAAATATGGGAATTCTAGATTTTGGACTCACGCTCGAGCGGGAAACTCCACACTCGAGCGTACACACTGAGTTCATGCAGTTCGCTCGAGCGTGTAAAGTAACGCTCGAGCGTGAAATGCGTATATCCAGTACTTTTCACATGTTTACAGTCCGCTCGAGCGGGGTAATGCATGCTCGAGCGAGGACTTGTGTCTCACGCTCAAACGGGTATTGAGCGCCCATCGAGCGTGAATTTTATGCATCCAGTACTTTTACTGTAGTTTACAGTCCGCTCGAGCGGAGTAATACACGCTCGAGCGGATCCCTTTTGTCTGCATGTCCGCTCGAGCGGGACCCCTGTTTCAGCAAAATCTTGAAAAGTGTCTTAAAGTGCATCTTTGCATCCTCATTCCATCCTAGGCATTCCTAGGCCATGTTTAAGACTCTATAGTGAGGATTTAAGGTCAGAAACACACGAAGAACTAACGACATAAGTTTTGTGCAATTAGAACGTATGTTTCAAGTGTGTGTCCGTTATGTGTTATGTAGGTCACGTGCTGCGTGTCGTGTGATCAATCTGCTCTGTCTGTCTGTCTCCAAACCCACTGTGAGTAATAACTTAGTAAAGTTATGTTCAACCGTAGTTATTTTCTGTGTGATAAAATAAGATCTGTTTTCTGAAATAACATGTTCTGTACAATGAATGATTGTCCAATTTCCGTTATGTATTCGTGACATCCTTAGCATCATGTGAAACCTGTTCTCTGTACCGGGGTCCAGAGGTTCCTTCATGGAACTGACAAGCTATTTGTGCCCGACTGGAGGTTCCTAATCGGAACTGACAAGTTCACAAGTTCCCAGTCCGGAGGTTCCTTTACGGAACTAACAAGTTATCCTCACCCGGCCGGAGGTTCCTCTATGGAACTGACAAGTATGGTCTAAGATGCTTTGTAATTAATCTGTTAGCGTTATCGGATGGACTATGTATGATCGAACATGACTTATGATTTCTGTATATGATCTGGACAAACTATGAATTTGATATGTAACTAAAATATGGTTTCTAAATCTGTACGGACTCATTCATATAACCTCTTTACTCTGTCATTATTCACTGGGCTTTCGCTCACAGTTTATATTATGTATGTAGGTGAGCCGGCACATGACCAGGGCCAGAGTTGGTGGCCTTCTGTTCTGTTTTTGTCAGCCAACCGTTATGCCTCCCGAGGAGGTTCCGATCGAAGTCTAATGCCATGGCTGTTTTTGAACATCATGCTAGTCTTGGTATTTGCACTGTTAAGTCGGACCTTAGGAAGTTCACTTCTGTAAATATTATGTAAATATTGTGTATCTGAACTGGCATGTTTATGTACATATAAATAAGTTTTAAAATGTTCTGCCCCATATACGTTATCACAGCTCATTGGACCATGTCTATTTTGTATTATTGCTTCCGCAGCCCCTTATTATTTGCTAATCTGTTCAGAGGCCTTTGGTAATCCACGGATTACTGGCCGGTTACGGTGCTAAACCTATAGGGGCGGGTTTGGGTCGTGACAGAGTGGTATCAGAGCACGTGTTCTACCGCACACACAGGTCCGTATGAGCTTAGGATGTCCTAGTAAGCATTAGGGGCATTCCATCTGCATGTGTGAGTGTGTGGTAATGCAACAAAATATGAAAACTGAATGTACATTTGAATAAATGCATTGAAGGAAACGAATAAGATTATGCCTATGTTTATTATCATTTGATGTCTGTATAGTAAGATGGACAATGCAAGGGGAAGTGGTGAAAGTGAATCTTCAGAGGCTCGCATGGGCCGAATGGAACAGATGCTTGCAGCATTGACTGAAACTTCGACACAACAACAGAGACAACAACCCTTGCCCTCTCCGCCTCCACCAGCACAAGCCGAGACAGATAATAATGACATCATCAATCTGACACAGAAATTCATGAAGATGAAACCGCCAACGTTCTATGGCGGAATTGAACCATTGAAAGCAGAGACGTGGCTACTTGAAATGGAGAAGTTATATGAAGTGTTTCCCTGTACTGAAACTCAGAAAGTCCTCCTAACCACCTATACTCTGAAAGATGAAGCCCACAGGTGGTGGTTACTGATCCGAAATGGCAATGAGAATATGACATGGGCACAGTTTAATGCTATCTTCTACGACAAGTACTTTCCCCAATGTTTTAGGGATCGGAAAGTGTCTGAATTTCAAGAACTTAAACAGGGAAGAATGGCTGTAGCAGAATATGAAGCCAAATTCACCGAGTTGACACGTTTTGCTCTACATATGGTGGATACTGATTACAAGAAAGCACGGAAGTTTGAAGGAGGGCTGGACCTGGAAATATTTGACCGAGTGGGTGTCCTAAAATTACCTACTTATGTGGAGGTACTTGACAAGGCATTGATGGTAGAAGCCACCCTAGCCGCCATGAAGTAAAGCAAAGCCCCAACAACTACAACAACTGAGTGGAAAGGAAAAAGATCCGAGTTTGGTTTTAAAAGAGGCCGGTCCTTTGTCAATAAAAAGCAAAACACAGGGACTTCGAACAGCTCCAGTCAGAGTAGTGGGTCTATTCCGGTTTGTTCTGATTGCGGTAAAAGGCAACAGGGGTGTGTGCTACCGAGCGTCTGGTAATTGTTTCCGGTGTGGCCAGCCAGGTCATGTAGTGAAAGATTGCCTACTCAGGTTTGAGAATGTTAGCCGTCCCACGGCAAGTTCAGCTGCATCCGCCTCTATGGCCAAGACAAATACAAAAGCAAACACTAGGAAAGAACCTCTGAGACAAGGTCGAGTGTTCGTCTTAGTGCCTGGTGACGTACCGAACACCTATACTATGGTGTCAGGTACACTCCCTATATGTTCTCAAAATGCATGTGTACTGATAGATTCTGGTTCTACACATTCCTTTGTATCGCATGCTTTTTATCGAAAATTGACTAGACCATTAGAACTTATAACCTATGTGTTATCTGTGTCTATACCGTATGGGGATTCTATGATGTGTACTCATGTTTATCCGGCATGTGATATTATGATTGGTGATATGGTGTTATATGTGGATTTATTACCCTTAGACATTAGTCATTTTGATTGTATTTTGGGGATGGACTGGTTGACTAAATACTTTGCTACCATTGACTGTGCAAATAAAACTGTTGTGTTTAGACCACCGGGTATGCCTGAATTTACTTTTATTGGGAATGGGGTAGTTCCTCCCCCGTATTTGATTTCGGATATGAAAACTGTAAAACTCCTTAGGAAGGAATGTAGGGGTTATCTGTGTTGTATACTGACTGCACCATCTGACAGTACGACTGTAGAAACAATTCCGATTGTTTGTGACTTTCCCGATGTGTTTCCGACTGACTTACCTGGGGACTTAGTTGATAGAGAGATTGAATTCACTGTTGAAGTGTTTCCGGGGACACAACCTATTTCCAAGACTCCCTATAGAATGTCTACCTCCGAATTGAAAGAATTGAAAACCCAACTTCAGGAACTGTTAGACAAGAAATTTATCCGCCCGAGTACTTCACCTTGGGGTGCTCCAGTTTTGTTTGTTAAAAAGAAGGATAGGTCTTTGAGATTGTGTATAGACTATCGGGAACTGAACAAGGTGACTGTCAAGAATAAATACCCTCTGCCCCGAATAGATGACTTGTTTGATCAACTTCAGGGTGCTCAAGTGTTTTCCAAAATTGACCTCAGGTCCGGGTATCATCAATTAAAAGTTAGAACTGAGGACATAGAGAAGACTGCATTCCGAACTAGATATGGACATTATGAATTTTTAGTAATGTTGTTTGGGATGACTAATGCACCCACAGCTTTCATGGATCTTATGAATAGGGTGTTTAAATCATATCTGGATGACTTCATTGTTGTATTTATTGATGACATTTTGATTTACTCTAAAGACAGGGAAGAACATGAGAATCATCTGAGAACCACCTTGCAAGTTTTGAGAGAAAAGAAATTGTATGGTAAATCGTCCAAGTGTGAATTCTGGCTTGACAGTGTGGCATTTTTGGGACATGTAATCAACAAGGATGGATTTTCTGTTGACCCTCAGAAAATTGAAGCCGTCGTGGATTGGCCTAGACTGACAAATGTAACAGAAGTCCAAAGCTTTCTGGGACTTGCAGGTTACTACAAGAGGTTTATGAAAGACTTTTCCAAGCTTGCCCTGCCATTGACTCAATTAACTCAGAAAAATGTACCGTTTGACTGGAATGAACAAAGAGAGGCAGCTTTCCAAGAGTTGAAAACCAAGTTGGTGACTGCACCAATCCTAACCTTGCCTAATGGTACTGATAGGTTTCAAGTGTACAGTGATGCTTCCCATAAAGGCTTGGGGTGTGTACCAATGTAAAACGGAAAGGTGATTGCCTATGCTTCTAGACAACTCCGACCACATGAAAAGAATTATCCAACGCATGATCTTGAGTTAGCTGCTGCGGTGTTTGCTTTGAAAATTTGGCGTCACTACTTGTATGGGGTAACTTGTGAGGTATACACCGACCATAAGAGCTTGAAATACTTCTTCACCCAAAAGGAATTGAACATGAGACAGAGGCGATGGTTAGAGTTAATCAAAGATTACGATTTGCAAATCTTGTACCATCCAGGGAAAGCTAATACCGTAGCGGATGCCTTGAGCCGAAAATCCGATGCAAGTTTGTCATGTTTGTTGTCCAACCGAAAAGAATTGCCAAATGACCTAGAACAAGTTGGGCTGTCAACTGTTATTTCTGCTCAACCTGCTATTCTTGATGAGATCAAACAAAAATAATGTGAAGATGAATACTTGAAAAAGATCATAGAGGAATTTGATTCGAAGCCAAGGCCAAGATTTGTGTTTGAGAATGATGTGCTGAAATTTCAGAACCGTCTTTGTGTACCCGATCGTGATGATTTGAGAAAAAGGGTTATGACCAAAGCTCACAGTAGTAAGCTTACTATGCATCCGGGGAACACGAAGATGTATCATAATTTGAAACAGAATTTCTGGGGGCCTAGAATGAAAAAGAGTATTGCAGACTTTGTGGCTAGATGTCTACATTGCCAACAGGTTAAAGCTGAGCATCAACGACCCGTCGGGTTGCTGCAACCACTCCCAATACCGGAATGGAAATGGGAGCACATTACCATCGATTTCATTGTGGGATTGCCTCGTTCTTCTCGAAGTATGGACTCTATTTGGGTTATAGTTGACCGTTTAACTAAGTCTGCCCATTTTTTGCCTTCAAAACTATTTATAACGCTAATAAATTGGCCAATATCTATATGACTGAAATTGTGAGATTGCATGGAGTGCCAGTATCTATTGTGTCTGACAGGGACTCAAAGTTTGTATCGAGATTTTGGCAGAGTTTGCAACAGGCTTTGGGGACTGAATTGAGACTAAACAGTACCTATCACCCACAGACAAATGGCCAAAACCGAACGAACGAACCAAACTTTGGAGGATATGCTCAGAATGTGTATGTTAGACTTCCAAGGGAATTGGGAGACCTACTTGCCATTAGCCGAATTTGTGTACAACAACAGTTACTATTCAAGCATTGGAATGGCTCCTTACGAAGCTTTGTATGAAAGAAAGTGTCGTTCTCCGAAATGTTGGGCTGAAGTAGGTGATGGACCTTTGTTGGGACCGGAACTTGTGCAAGAAACAACCGAGAAAGTGAAACTGATCCAGCAACGCCTGAAAACTGCACAGAGTAGGCAAAAAAGCTATGCCAATGTCCGAAGAAGAGATAGGGAATATGAAGTTAGGGACCATGTATTCATGAAGGTGACCCCGATGAAGGGTCAAACTCGGTTTGGTGTTAAGGGAAAGTTGGCGCCAAGATATGTTGGACCTTATGAAGTCCTTGAAAAGATCAATCCGGTATCGTATCGGGTAGCCTTGCCTCCAATAATGGAACATATGCATAACGTCTTTCATGTATCGATGCTTCGAGAATATTTGAGGGATCCACTCCATGTCATCGAACCGACACATGTGCTTTTGAAAGACGACTACACTTACGAGGAAATGCCTATCCAGATTGTGAACCGCAAGATCAAGAGGTTGAGAAATAAAGAAATACCGTTGGTAAAAGTTGATTGGCAAAACCACAGAGGCACCTATGCAACTTGGGAAACCGAGGAAAACATGATGAGGAGATATCCGGATTTGTTCCCGTTGGACCCAATGTTGATTCCAAACGAAGGTAATTCGAGTTTGGAGGACCAAACTCTTTTAAGGGGGGAAGACTGTAATAACCCCGACCTCCGATTAATGCTAAATCATGATTAATTATGCCTAATAGCAATTTAGAAGGAATCTAAAATTAATTTGTATTTGAATTGCGTTAATTATGTGTTTCTATCTGTTTGCGTTGTAATGATCTGTTCATGTCTTTGACTTTAAACTGCGAATTGGAAGCCTTATCGGCGTTCGAATCAGAAAATGACTTGATTTATCTGCTAGTTCGGATTTATAGAATTTTACGATAGGCTCAATTAAAATTCGGTTCAAAATTGATTAAATTAGATTAAATCATGTTAATTTACACTTGTTTGAGTTATTACACAAATGCCACTTAGTGGCTTGTTTGAAGACCAACTTCATTACACTTAGAAACATCTCTCCTTTGCCATTTTTCTTGTCAAAACCGTGGGTTAGAGGAAGAGTGAGAGAAACTTGACTTCATCAAGAGTTTTGGCTTGGAACTTAGGAGAATTGAGGAGGCTTGGCAAATTTGAGCTCCTAGACTTGGAATTCAAGACTTAAGGTAGGAGATTTCCCTTTCAATTGTGAATTTAAGATTAATTCATGCATGGTTCATGAGACATTAGTAATCTAAGTCTAGAATGGGGTTAAAATGTTGAATTGAGGATTAATTCATGCATGCATGCATAAATTTCCATGCTTTGGGTTTGAATTCTAAGATTTCTTCTATGCATGTGTTAATTTCACTCTCATTGTGGTCATGCATCTTATTGTCCATCAAATTGTCTAGTTTGATCATGTTTTGGAGGGTTTGGTTTCAAGGAGATTCTTGCATGATACATTTAAGTTTTGTTCTTGAAATTTTATTTGAAATTGTGTTCAATTGACTTACCATTGGGCTTTGATTTTACAAATTGATCTTTGAAACACCTTATACTATGAGTTTATAAGAATTTTCCAGAAAATTAGCCCAAAAGGATCGAAATGGATGCTTTAAAAGTTGAGTTTTAAGCTTGAGGTTCAAATCTGAGAATTCTAGATTTTAGACTCACGCTCGAGCGGGAAACTCCACGCTCGAGCGTACATCATGCAGTCCGCTCGAGCGTGTAAAGTAACGCTCGAGCGTGAAATGCGTGTATCCAATACTTTTCACATGTTTACAGTCTGCTCGAGCGGGGTAATGCATGCTCGAGCGAGGACTTGTGTCTCACACACGAGTGGGTATTGAGCGCCCATCGAGCGTGAATTTTATGCATCCAGTACTTTTACTATAGTTTACAGTCCGTTCGAGCGGAGTAATACACGCTCGAGCGGATCCCTTTTGTCTGCATGTCTACTCGAGCGGAGAAAGCCATGCTCGAGCGGGACCTCTGTTTCAGCAAAATCTTGAAAAGTGTCTTAAAGTGCATCTTTGCGTCCTTATTCCATCCTAGGCATTCCTAGGCCATGTTTAAGACTCTATAGTGAGGATTTAAGGTCATAAACACACTAAGAACTAACGACATAAGTTTTGTGCAATTAGAACGCATGTTTCAAGTGTGTGTCCGTTATGTGTTATGTAGGTCACGTGTCGCGTGTCGTGTGATCAATCTGCTCTGTCTGTCTGTCTCCAAACCCACTGTGAGTAATAACTTAGTAAAGTTATGTTCAACCGTAGTTATTTTCTGTGTGATAAAATAAGATCTGTTTTCTGAAATAACATGTTCTGTACAATGAATGATTGTCCAATTTCCGTTATGTATTCGTGACATCCTTAGTATCATGTGAAACCTGTTCTCTGTACCCGGGTCTGGAGGTTCCTTCATGGAACTGACAAGCTATCTGTGCCCGACTGGAGGTTCCTAATCGGAACTGACAAGTTCACAAGTTCCCAGTCCGAAGGTTTCTTTACGGAACTAACAAGTTATCCTCACCCGACCGGAGGTTCCTCTATGGAACTGATAAGTATGGTCTAAGATGCTTTGTAATTAATCTGTTAGCGCTATCGGATGGACTATGTATGATCGAACATGACTTATAATTTCTGTATATGATCTGGACAAATTATGAATTTGACATGTAATTGGAATATGGTTTCTGAATCTGTACGGACTCATTCATATAACCCCTTTACTCTGTCATTATTCACTGGGTTTTCACTCACAGTTTATATTATGTATATAGGTGAGCCAGCACATGACCAGAGCCAAAGTTGATGGCCTTCTGTTATGTTTTTGTCAGCTAACCGTTGTGCCTCCCGAGGAGGTTCCGATCGAAGTCTAATGCCATGGCTATTTTTGTACATCATGCTAGTCTTAGTATTTGCACTGTTAAGTCGGACCTTGGAAAGTTCACTTCTGTAAATATTATGTAAATATTGTGTATCTGAACTGGCATGTTTATGTACATATAAATAAGTTTTAAAATGTTCTGCCCCATGTACGTTATCACAGCTCATTGAACCTTGTCTATTTTGTATTATTGCTTCCGCAGCCCCTTATTATTTGCTAATCTGTTCAGAGGCCTTTGGTAATCCACGGATTACTGGTCGGTTACGGTGCTAAACCTACAGGGGCAGGTTTGGGTCGTGACAACCCCTGTTTCCAGCATTTTGACCAAGTGTTTTCAAGTGCATTTTGGCATCCTCATTGCATCTTAGGCATTCCTAGGCCAAGATTAAGACACCATAATGAGGATAAGAAGTAGAAACACACCAAGATAAGAAAGAATTAAGTTAATGTTCCCGGGTGTGTAATTCTGTACGTGTTCGTTTTGTAATTGTGTAGGTCATGCGCCACAAGACGTCTGATTTGCCCATTCTGTCTGTTTGCCTTGAAGCCATCTGTTAATTGTGAGTAATAACTTTGTAAAGCTATGTTTACTTACAAGTATTTTCTTACTGATATGATATGATCTGTTCTTTGAAATGTTATTTTATGAATTATGAATGAATGTCCATTTTTCTAAAATGTATTTGTGGCATCCTTAGTTCACGTGGTGCTCACCCGGGGGTAACAATACCGTGACTTATATTCACATAGCCCTTGCTCGGGGGTAACAATACCGAAGTCTATATTTACGTGGCCCTTGCCCGGGGGGTAACAATACCAAGGCCTATATTCACGTGGCCCTCACTTGGGGGTAACAATACCATGGCTACTTGCGCGCAAGATATGGACCTTTATGGTTGTCGATACCGACTATACATGTGGGTCTCAAGACTAAGTTGATATAATAGATAATGGATGTACCACCTATAACTGTTATGATTTCCGGATAAGTATGTGAATCTGAATCTATTTCTGATTTGAGATTTGAATATGCATAAGAACCTATTTCTGATATAAACTCTGTTTTCTAACTCTGAGATGGATATCATTCATTAAACTCTTTACCTTGTTATTATTCACTGGGCTTCCACTCACTCTATTATTTATGTATGTAGGTGACCAAGCGTATGGCCAAGCTCAGTGCTGACCGCCTGGAGAGTTTTTGGTCAGCCAGCCTTTGCGCCTTCCGAGGAGGTTCCATATGGTCATGTTGTGAATGTAAAGGCTTTGATTCCTTTTGAATTATGAACAAATTTTCTATCAACTGTGTATCAAGCTAAGTCCCTTTTTAGTTCTATCTGTAACGAATGTGACAATATAACGTCAGGTATATGTGTATAAAGTTTAAAAAAAAAAAATTGTCTCATATATGTCTGCACAGCTCAATGGACTATGTATGTTTCTATATTTGCTTTCGCAGCCCCTATTTATATGATAATCTATTCAAAGGCCTTTGGTAATCCAAGGATTACTGGCCGATCACGACGCTAAACCCATAGGGGCGGGTTTGGGTTGTGACATAGTCTTTTTCACAACATTCAGATCTTTTGTTTCAATGTCATGTGGTCATGGTCAGATTCAGTTTTCACTTTCAATGAACACACACTCGCATATGCAGATGGAATGCCCCTACTTCTTACTAGGACATCCTATGCTCGTATGGACTCGTGTGCGCGGTAGAACACGTGCTCTGATACCACTCTGTCACGACCCAAACCCGCCCCGTAGGTTTAGCGTTGTAACTGGCCAGTAATCCTTGGATTACCCAAGGCCTCTAAACAAAATAACATATGATTAGGGGCTGCGGGAGCATATATATAAAAATATACATAGTCTATCGAGCTGTGTAGACATACATAGAACAGATAATCTTAAATTCTATAAGCATACATATGATGTCATAAAGGTACAGTAATTACACGTCACCCCATGTACATATAAACAAAAAAATTTGTTCGTAAACCAGAAGAAACAAAGTCTTAAACATTCACAAAACATGGCCACAAGACTTGACTTAATCCGGAACCTCCTTGGAAGACACAAAAGGGTGGTTGACAAACACAAAACTCTTCAGGCATCATCTTAAGCCTGGTTGCGTGCTTGCTCACCTACATACATAATAATAAATAATGAGCGGAAGCCCAGTGAATAATAATAGAGTAAAGGGTTAAATGAATGATGTCCCAAAACTAATTCAGAAACCAGAGTTCATATCAATTCGTATTCTTGTTCAGAGCATATACAGAAATCATAGTTCATTCTTAATTATCCTTGGTACATCTGTTAACGCTAACAGATTATATACAGAGCATCATAGATCATACTTGTCAGTTCCATAGAAGAACCTCCGGCCAGGTACGGATAACTTGTCAATTTCATATAGGAACTTCCAGCCGGGTGCAAATAACTTGTCAATTCCATAAGGAACCTCTGGTCTGGGTACAGATAGCATACTTAAATCACAACATTAATGCCACAAATATTTGTCAGAGTTGGGCAATTATTCATAGTACAAAACATAGCATTTCATAAAATATATCTTATTCCACATATAGAAAATAATTTAACTTGAATATAGATTTACTAAGTTATTACTCACAGATAGCTCCACTTGCAAAACAGACAAATCAGATAACTTGTGGTGCGTGACCTACACACACATATAACAGAAACACATAATGAAACACACACTTGATTGGTATTTAACTTCTTTCGTCTCATTGTAGTGTGTTTCTTGGTCTAAACCTTTTATTGTGTCTTAATCATGGCCTAGGAATGCCTAGGATGCAATGAAAATGTTAAAATGTACTTAGAAACATTTAATAAAATTTGCTAAAAACAGGGGTCCCGCTCGAACGCAACTTTCTTCGCTCGAGCGGACATGCAAAAATGTGAGTGGTCGCTCGAGCATAACTTTTGTCACTTGAGCGGTCTATAAATTCTGCAAAAGTACTGGTTGTGTGATTTTTCCATTCAATGGTTGCTCGATGGTCGTTCGAGCGTGAGACTCAGTTCCTCCCTTGAGCGCAACTCTTGTCGCTCGAGCGATTTGCAAAAATATGAAACTTCTGGGAGCTTGTATTTCACGCTCAAGCGAACTTCTGGTCGTTCGGGCGGAAGTGCAAGATCACAAAGTGGTCGCTCGAGCGGAGAATCCGTTGCTGAAGCGGAGAAGCAGAATTTGGAATTCCCGAATTGCACTCCCTAGCTCAAAACTCTAATTCAACCATTCAAAACACAACTTTTAGGCCCCAAAACTTGAGAAAATAAGTCTAAACTTGGAAAATATAAATAATTAAAGATCATTTCATAAAATCAAGGCCCATAAGCTTGTCAATTGAGCAAACTAAAACTTGACTTGTGAAAGTATAACATGAATATGATATGCATGGAGTGATTTGAGCTCAAGTTAATTTCTTGATCAGATGCCGATAAGGCCGTCAATTCGCAGAACAAAACAATAACATGAACAGATTTTTCTATGATAAACAGATATAAATACAAATAATGCGACACACATACAATTAATGAAAAATTCTACTTTAATTACTTATTAAGCCTTCTTAATCATGGATTATACGTTAATCATAGGTCGGAGTTGTTACACAAACCTTTTCATTAGAAACGCCGTTTTATTTATATAATATATAGATTTTTCACCATTTTTTATTTTTATTTTTTATTTTTTATTTTTTATTTTTTATTTTTTTTATTCAAATAAGAGTAGGTGTTTTGTGAATAACCATGTCTGATTAACTAGTAGATAAGATGATTTCTTATCTTTAATGTGATGTTTAAGGCGTATTTTTGGAACAAGGATATAAGCTGTTTTTTAACTTTTTTTTATATAAAAAAAAAGTCATCAAAAGTAAGTTTTTTTTTAGTAAAAAATCATTTGAAAAGTTGGAAATAAATCAAGTTTCAAAATTATCAAAATACTCTCATGTGATATGACATCAAAAATATCCTTATGTGATGGCAAAATTACATGGGAATAAGATGACCAATTTATCTATTTGCCTAATAATATGACACCATAAACAAATAATATTAAAAAAAAAAAAACTTTTCCCCATCTTATCAAATAATTTTGTGGATAAGTTAAACAAAAATAGCTTATATCCAAATTCCCAAAATAAAGCTAAGTAAGAATTTTGTAAAGTTAACTACTAATAAATACGATCTCTTGATAATTGTCTCAAAAGTTAATTGACAAAAAGTATTTCTTGAAAATCGTGGCAAGACTATTAATTGAAAAAGGGTTAATTATGCTGACATGCATGAGGTTTGATTTGATTATATCGTAGTTTCTAACATTATGGAAATTATGTTTTCATTCGCGTGATTAATATTTTCATTTCACAACCTTTTTATTTATATAAAAGGCAGTAATTTTTAGTAAAAGAATATAAAAAATTATATTGAAAAAAGTAAAGCAGAAGAAAGAAAGAAAGAAAGAAAGAAAAAAAAATAAGTAAAACAAAGTAAAAAAAGAGAGTATATGAATTTAATATCTTTTTTATACTAATATTAATTCTATCTAAATAATTACAATGATAAAGAAGTCAATGTAATTTTTTAAATATCAGAAAATGATATATATTAAATCTAAACCTCAATAGTGCAAGTTTAATTTACCCATTAAAAAATAACAGCTTAGAATATAAATCCAAAACCACTTTGCATTACAACGTACTAGGAATCTTTTTTTTGATGATTTGCATTTGTTCCTTGTTATGATATTTTTATTTGAGTCTGGCTTTCCTCTTATCTATGATCGGACTGAAATGTGTTGTTGAGTCTATAGAGATCTATCATGGGTCCTGTTTCGATAATTTAACCATTCAATGTGTAGAACTCGTCGAGTACTATATGCCTATAAAAAATTATGTTGATCGAATATCGATAACTATCTCATCGAATCAGATTTCTGTCAACCATTTATTTTTTCACCGTCCATTTTTTTTATACAAAACTGATTTGATAACATAGTTATCGATATCTGATCAAAGTGATTTTTTACAGTTATATAAAACTTGACGAGTTCTACATATTAAACAGTTCGGATTATCGAAACGGGACTCACTGTGGGCTCTATGAGCTCAACAGCACCCCCTAATCCGATCACGAACATGAGGAAAACCAGACCCTTTTGATTTTGAAAAATTGATAAGACCTCAATATTTTTACGAAGAGTTTTATCAAATATTTTATAGGGATGGGTGGAATATTTGGTAAAATATTTAATATATATATATTTATATTCTTAGTATAATTGGTTTGTTTTTTAGTAGGCATTGTGTGGGAGGGCTAAAGTGGCTATTTTAGCCATAAAAGATAAAATATACTATTTTAATCACAAAAAATAAAACATTATTTTCAATCCATAATCATTACATTCTTGTCTCACAAAAAAAGTCAAAAATTCAAAAAATCCTTCCCAAACCAAACTTTTTTGCCCAGGCTAAAATAGTCAAAAAAGTTAAAAAGTCAAAAAATCAACCCACTTCCCAAACGGAGGCAATATCTACAAATTCAGATACAAAATTTTAAAAATACTCAGAACATGTAATCAGATGTCAATATTTATTCAAATCTTAAAAAAAAAAAAAAAAAAATCAATATTTATTCATGATTTGATCTCAAAAGCTATCATTTTAAAATTGAGTAATTTTTGATCGATTTATCTTAGTTTATTTTAAACACAATTCCACATCAGTGCGCATTTGAAAAAAATAATGATAATCTTCACAAGTACTAAGGTGTGAAGTGATAATTTTTTTCATCCATTAATAATTAATTTTTTTTAAAAAAAAAACACCTATTTTTCCCTTATTTTATACACTTCTTATTTTTAAAATTAATTAAGGGTAAATTACATTGGCACCCCCTGAGATTTATATTTATTACAGTTTCTCCGTTACCTTTTAGAAATTACATCCGTCTCCCTGAGATTTAAAGTTTCATTACAGATTACTCTCTCAGTTAGTTGACTGTTAAATCAACTAACAGATTTTACTGATGTTAGTAATTTAATTTTTTTAAATATCAATTTGCTTTCATTGGGTAAATTACATTGATACCCCTCAAATTTTAGAAATTATAATCCCCTCTCTAAAATTTAAAGTAGCATTACTAATTACCCTCTCGGTTAATATTAGTTGAAAAAAAAATTTATTAGTCAAATTTTAAAATTTCTGTTTAAAAATCAACGTAAACTCATTTTTTGAATTTACGTTTTTTCTTTCAATTTACAAACTGAGACAGCCATTTATAAACCAAAAAAATTATCAAATAAGTTTTTATGATAGTTTTTTAAATTTTTGTAAATATAAATTGAAAACTACAAACGAAATGGTTACCAAACAGGCCTTAGATAGTAAAAATATCGTAAAATTAATAAATAATTAAATAAGTTACCAACATAAGAAATGACTTATCAAAAAATTCTTAGGCTATGTATAGTTTGATTTTTAGAAAAAAAATTTAAAAATTTAAATTTAATTTGGTTAAGAAATAAAAAATAAAAAATAATTATCATTTTATATAATTTTTATTTTTCGAGTGGTTAGAAATAATTTTTTATAAATTAAAATACATTTCTTTATATTTATTTTTATTAAATTAGTTTTTTCTTTTTTAAATGTCATGGGAGATCTGTATTAAATTAAAACCTCATTGGGTGTCAATGTTATTTACCCTTTAAAGTATATGTAAAGGTTAAGGGTAAATATGTTATCAACCATGCTGGGGACCCCCCAGTGGGGGGTGACCCCCAGTACCCCCACCTCCACGTGGAGGGCTGTGAGACCAAGAGTGAAAAAAAAAAAAAAAAAAAACAAATTGAACCAATCAGAAAACAGTGGGGGTGGTGGAAGTCACCTCCACTGGGGGTCTGGGCCATTTTTCATATGTCATTTTAACTTAGAAGTTAATATCGTCAAATAATTATATTGACAATGACATCAGTGTAATTTTCCAAATATAAAGAAAAACTGTAATAAATATAAATTTTAGAGGTGCCAGTGTAATTTACCCATTTAATTAAGGGCTTTACTACATCCCCTTAATTTTTGGCCCCCTAATCCCCCTAAATTTTTAAAAAAAAAAAAAAAAAAATTATTCAAAACGACGTCGTTTTGGACATTGGGGGTGTTTGGTGCAGCTTTTTTGAGCCTGCTTATGGCTTCTGGCTTTTAAAAAGTTATTTTGGACTGTTTGGTTAAACTTATTTCAAACAGCTTCTGATTCTAACAGCTTATTTTAAGTCAAAAAAGCTGATTCTGAGAAGCTGCTCACCCCCTGCTTCTGATTATCAGCTTCTGCTGTGGACATGTTAATTCATGGTTATACTCTTAAATTTTTTTATTTTTTATTTTTTTAAAAATAGAAAAAGACCCAAATGGACTATAAAATATTATTATTATTTTTTATGAAAAATGTAGACAAATAGTGAATAATAAAAAATAAAAATTAATTGAAAAAGCTACTTCACAGCTTATTTAACAAACACTACTCAGCAACTTAAATCTATAATCTAACAGCTATACCAAACAGATTAACAGCTTCTGATTAAAGTCATAATCTATAATCTGTTAAGCTATAAGCTATAATCTGTTTTAACAGCTACACCAAACAGCACCATTAAGAGGATTAGGGGACATTTTTAAGGGACAAATCATTTTCTTTTAATTAATAAAGTCTCTCTTGATAATCGTGCAAAGAAATTAGATCGAATCTTGACATCACTCGCGTCCGGAAGGAAAATGATTAAACCTAGGGATACTCCCAATTTGGTAGCCTATCATATCACCATTAATCATGCCTTAAAACATATCCATGATGTCCTTGTGTAAAGTGGACAGCGTAGATTGTACTCTATTTTTAAAAGGAACAATAATAAGGGTGAATTACAATTTGCACCCCCTTAAAGTTTCACCTTTATTTTTATTTTTTTTATTTTGGAAAATGTTTTTTTTTTTCAAATTTGAGCCTTCCGAATCCCACGAATCAGGTAGAAGAGAAGAGAGAAAGAGAAGAGAGGGGAAGAGGAGGAAGAGAGGGGAAGAGATGGTAGCCCCTCCGCTCGCCATCGCCTGCGTCCGATCGTCGCCCTGCCGTCGCCTCGTCGCAACTCCGCCGACACATCCACCTCTGCCTCACAGCCCCCGCCTCTACCTCCGCCTCCACCCCTTGCCTCTGTCTTCGCCTCCGCTCCACCTCCGCCTCCAGGGCATCATGCCTTAAAACATATCCATGATGTCCTTGTGTAAACTGGACAGCGTAGATTGTACTCTATTTTTAAAAGGAATAATAATAAAGGTGAATTACAATTTGCACCCCCTTAAAGTTTCACCTTTTTTTTATTTATTTATTTTGGAAAATGCTTTTTTTTTTTTTTTTTTCCAAATTTGAGCCTCCCGAATCCCACGAATTAGATAGAAGAGAAGAGAGAAAGAGAAGAGAGGGGAAGAGGAGGAAGAGATGGTAGCCCCTCCACTCGCCGTCGCCTCCGTCCGATCGTCGCCCTGCCGTCGCCTCGTCGCAACTCCGCCGACACATCCACCTCTACCTCACAGCCCCCGTCTCTGCCTCCGCCTCCACCCCCTGCCTCTGTCTCCGCCTCCGCCCCACCTCCGCCTCCAGGACGATTTTGTTGGCCCTTCCAGTCCAGTTCTTCTTCTTCCTCTTCTTCTTCTTCCTTCTTCTCTTCTTCTTCTTTCTCCTTCTTCCTTCTCTTCTTCTGATTTTCTTCTTCTGAAAAAAAAAATAATAAAAACGACAAAAACGACGTCGTTTTTGAATTCGATGGGATTCGAGGGCTCAAATTCGAGCTACCAATCACTTCTCTTTTATTTTGATCTTTAAAGTTTTTTTTTTTTTTTTTTCACTTTGATCATTTATGTTTATAATTATTCTCACTTTGGTCTTTAATATTTGTAATTTTTCTCACTTTGGTCCTTTAAGTTCGATTTTTTTCACTTTAGCCCTCCATATTTGTAATCTTTCATATTTTACACTAACTTCCATTCAAAAAAGTAACAGAATTTGTCATATCATTAGCATATCAACTCCATATATGATGTAAAAAATTCATTAAAGATACAAAAAATAAAAAATAAAAAATAAAAAAATTGAATTTTTTTTTAATCTCTAGTGAACTTTTTTTTCAAATTTATTCATAAACATTATTACATTATAGATGCATCTAGATTAGATGCAGCTAAAAAAATAAAAACAAATTTAACTAAAAAATAAAAAAAAGTTCACTAAAGACAGAAAAAAACGATAGTAAATTTTTCATTTTAGAATTGACAATACAGGTGTTTGAGTTAGTATATTTTCATTTTTTTCTTCTTTAGTATACTTTTTTCTTTTTTTAGTTAAATTTGTATTTGTTTTTTTAGCTGCATCTAATTTAGATGTATCTATAATGTAATAATATTTATGAATAAGGCCAAGTTTGGCAACCCAAAAATAATCCATCTCTTTATCTTTTTTATTACATCACCTCTCTACTTTTCTGCACATCTTTTCGTAAAAAGATAAAAAGTGCACTTATTTAGGTCATTCAAAATTTGAAAAAAAAAAAGTTCACTAAAGATTAAAAAAAAAAATTGTTTTCTATTTTTTTAATTTTTGCTTTTCACTTAATTTTTTATATCACACATGGAGCTGATGTATTAGTAATGTGACAGATTATGTTAGCTTTTTGGATGGAAGTTAGTCTATAAATAAAGTGGAAAGGATTGTGAATATGCAGGGCCAAAGTGGGATGCATTGCAAATATGAAGAGCCAAAGTGAAAAAAATTAAACTTAAAGGACCAAAGTGAAAAAGATTGCAAACATAAAGAGCCAAAGTGAAAAAAAATTAAACTTAAAGGACCAAAAAATAGGTGAAACTTTAATAGGGTAAATGTTTACCCTAACAATAATAATTAGATTGATCTTTTATTTTATTTTTTGATCTATTATCTTTTATTTTTTAGGTTTGACGAAAACATACTTATTTGGAAAATTTGGCCAGCTTTTTTATTTTTAAATTTTTTTTGGATCACATTATCTTTTTATTTTTTATATGTTTAATTAAAAACAAATTAAAAAATTAATTTTTAATCTACTTCTTAAAACAAATCTAAATTTCATTATTTTAAAATAATTAGAGCGACTTTTGCAGCAATTGTGACTTTCAATGTTAGTTTATTTATAAAAAAATGAATCACAAATATAATTTGAAAATTAAATTATTTATTTTTATTTAGCAAGTCTATTTGATTTTTTTTATGAATAATTTAAATGTTATAATCTAAAAAATAAATTGTTCAACTTAACAAAATAAGACTCATAGTGAGCCCAAACATCACCATCATTTTAGATTGGAGACAAGCTAATATCCAGATATACTATAAATTTGCAAAAATATCAATGATAAACAAAAATATATAAGAGACATATTATTAAATTATAAAATTAATTTATATATTTATGGTCACCAATTCATTCAAGTTAAAATGATCCTATTCTTGACTCTGTCTTTGATTATTAAAACAAGTTTTAAAATTTTAAAAAAACTAGAAATGAATTGATTTAAGGAAATTTTAATATACACTCTTAAAAAGAGTGTATCATATATATTTTTAATTATGTCATTTTTTTTTAGTTATTACTAATTTTCTTCTTTAGTTATGATATTATTTTAATTATAACTCATAAGATATTTAGTTATGCATCATGTTGTGTTTAGTTATGATATTTTTGTAATTATGATTTAGAAAATATGAATGTGATGTCATTTTTTCTGTAATTATAAGATGCATATTAAAAGGTGCATATCATAGTGTTTCTCTTGATTTAAACAATTAGAGGTTGTTTGGGAAGTTCGATATTATCACACTATTTTATCTTTTTATTTTTTTAGGTCACATTTACTTTTCTGCACATATTTTCATAAAAAGTTAAAAAGTGTACTTATTTAACACTTTTCAAACAATCCCTCAATAGAATTTCAAATTTTACATTAAATTAAATTAAGAAAAATGTTAGAAATACAAACAAAGTTACCAAAAAAATCTATCAAATCACTTAGGTCGCGTTTGGTTTACTATTCAAAATTTAACTCTATTTTTAAATTACAACTTGGATATAAACCAAATACTTTTTAAAACACAATTCGAAATTACTTTCAAAACTATTTTCTTTTCTTTTATTATTATTATTAATCAATCACTTTCTCTCTTTCTCGTCTTTCATTTCTCCTAAATTCAAAATCAAGGACAAAAACCCCAGCCCAATTGATAACAACGAAAGCTTTTCTTTCTACCTTTTCTCTTAGAGTTTCTTGTAAATGACACTAATTGGGGAAGGGAAGGGGGCTTCGGCCTCTGACCACTACTCTCATCTCTTCCTCATTTTCTTTCCCTCTTATTTGTTCTGCTCAATAAGCTTTGGGAGAGCCTTCGTCCTGATCTCTTTCTCTTTATGATGAGTCTCTTCCCCTTTGTAGAAGTTCGTTTGGTTTCCTCCTCCTCTATCCCTCTGGTGTTGGATCTGCCATATATTTCTCTCCTACTGCTATTTGCCAGAGTCGTCACCTTCATTCCTCCACTAGATCTGCTTCAGATCTGGACACCTCCAAAGATCCAGCTGTTGCTCCGATTTTGAGGTTGAGTTTTCTATTTTTATTTATTTTTATTTTTTAGTTTGGGAGTGTTTTTATGAAGTCGATCGATGTTGTGCTATGGCTTACTCATTCTGTGGTTGTAACCTATAATCTATTTTAGCCATGCTCTATGGTCGATTGTTTGGTTTCTGCTTTGTAGTATAAGTACAAGTACGAGATGTGCGGCTGTGTTTTTCATAGTTTTTACTCTTGTGTCTTCTTTGATTTATTTTTTCTTTACTTGGTATAAGCTTTCTATTGGATGGACTCACCATTGTAAGTGTCGTTTGGTTTCATTAATGGAAATTTATTTCTAATAAAAAAAAATTCTCTCCTATTTCCTTTTACATTCTTTCACATTCTATATATCAATTAATCAACCAATATATATATATATGAATCATCTTAAAATTATTTTTAAAACTCATAGCCAAATAAATTTTATATTTTTAAATTATAATTCAAAAACTTAAAATTTAAGACATAACTCCATACTAAAATCATTATTTTGAAATAAACCAAACGAACCCTTAGGCGATGTGAGGCCATACTCATGTGGGACCTCATGTAAGTGTTTAATAGATTTTTGGGTAAAAAAGTTAAAATGGTTGTTAAATTAAATTGCAAATATTAAAAACTAAATAACTGTCACACGACTGTAACAGTTCTCCACAGCATGAAAAGTAAGCAAAACCTTGCAACAATATTCAACGTCAAAAGCCAGCAGAAGAAGAAGAAAACTCCCGCCATTGTCGCGTTGTGTCGTCTCTCGAATCAGCATATCGCTATATTTATTTTCCATATTGCACGCATCACACAGAGAGAGAGAGAGAGAGAGAGAGAGGAGAATAGATGAGACTTTGATTCTGAATCTCTGATTGAAATCGAAGCGAAACTAACACGAACTCATCGAAGAAATGAAATCACAGTTTTTACCACAAATGAAACCCAAAGGAAAACGAATTTGGGGATTCAAGTCCAAGCTAGGGTTACCGATCATCTTCCTCCTCTGCTCCCTCTTCTTCCTCGCTGGCCTCTTTGGATCCACTCTACTCTTTCAGGTATATACATATGTATAAGCTCATATGTGTGTATGTATATGTGTATGTATGTTAATCGGTTGAGAGTGCGTTAAATCGTGTTTTCAGGATGTGCCGGGTGTTCGATCGCCGCCGAGATGGCTTGAATCAGTAGAGGAAGAGGATAATTCGATGCCGCACGGAGAAACTGGGGAGTCTCGGGTTGCTTCGATTCCCTTTCAGGTGCTCTTGTTTGTATCCATTTGTATTGACCTAATTCAAATCGATTTTACAGTGTAACGGTGTGATGCAGTATATTAATTTCGATTTTTAGTTTTTTAATTTTTTTTGTGAGCATGTTTTGTGGACTAATAGGTTTATCTGATATGACTTCCGCTGATCCAGCAAAAAAAATAAAAATAAATAAATAAATGAATTCATGATTTTGGATTTAAGTAGTTGCTGGAGCTGAAGTTCTTAATTGAGTTGTGTTTATCAATCAGAACGGTAGTGAGGAAAAAAATTACATAAAAAACAGTTGCACCACTCAAAATGAGTGTTCAACTACTAATCCAATAGGTTTAGCAGCTGTGGGGTTGATTATATGATTTTATTATTTGTTGGGCTGTTGGGTTGAGTAATATCGTCGATTTTGCCTCTGCCCTCTTGAATGCAGGTGTTGAGTTGGGAACCACGAGCACTTTATTTTCCTAATTTTGCAACCGCAGAACAATGCCAAAGCATAATTGAAATGGCAAGGTTAAAGCTTAAACCATCAACCCTAGCTCTGCGGAAGGGAGAAACTGCCGAAAACACAAAGGGAGTAAGAACAAGGTACTTTCTTTGTACATCAAAGTTCTGGTTCATTTAACTTGTTTTATGTATTCTATTTGAAAGTATACTTTTGCGAGTCATAATAACTGCTGCCTGATAAATGAAAATTATTACTTGATTACATGGCATGGCTGATATCTTTTTTTAAAGGTAATGCAGTGCTGTCATGAAAAAATATTGAAAAATTCTAATTATACCGATATTACCCGTAATGCTACAAAACACCCTAAGTGAATTGAAGCATCAATAAGTTGATTCTGCAGACTTGTACTGTCTGCCATCTTCAACCACTAGTGCCTTCTATTTGTGAGTAATTTTTTGAGACATAACGCAATGGCTTCTGTTGAATTGATTATTCTTAGCTGACACTTTCCTTGGAAACAGTTCGGGCACATTTATCAGTGCATCAGAGGACAGAACTGGAGTTTTGGCAGCTGTTGAGCAAAAAATTGCAAGGGCTACAATGATCCCAAGGAGCCATGGGGAGGTATAATCTTTAATAGTTTGGCAATTTGTTGTTTATGTAATTTTTAAAAATATCATTACAGGTTTCTGTTTTTTAGTAAAGACTTGAGTCCGTGTCCATCACTTCATATTAGATTGTACTGGATCTATCCCTTCGATCTCTCACAAAGGAAAATTTAGGAATAAAAACATTGACAGAGAAAAGTGGGAAAAGATTGAAGACTTATGTATGGATGAGTATGTTAAGTCACCAATTATCCCAAAAGCTTAAATTGATGGGAAATTGGACCAACAATGTATATCAAGCTATTCAACATAGTAAACTTAATCTGATAACCTTATGGTGATGACAAGGCTGCTGTTTACATTTAGAATCATTACTTCATATTATTGACAATTACTTTTTCTCTGCTCTATGTTCATGTGTAGCTTATCATGAGATCCCAAGGGTTGTTTAATCTCACTCAAACATTCTGCATTTCCCAATACTAGGACAAAACAAATGTTCTACCAAACACACGTTCAATTTTTTTTTCCCTGCTTTGGAAATTTGAAAAAGTTAATCTTTCATTACAGGTCAATTCTGAGATAGTAATGCCGGGATGTCACCATATTGCAGGCATTCAACATTTTACGCTATGAGATTGGACAGAGATATGTTTCTCATTATGATGCATTCAACCCAACTGAGTATGGCCCACAGAAGAGCCAAAGGGTACAATACTATCTGAGCATCTCTGTTTCTTGGTTATGTAGAACTACCCCTTAATTTTCTTTATACTTCCTTTTGAAGATAGTGGTTTGATTTGATGTGGAAGTTCTTCAGTTAAGGCAGCCTTTTTTTCTAATGGAGACCTGCCTTCTGTGCACCAGCCACCCCCCCAAAACAGAGTGCTAGAATATTTTTTAAATTGTGAAATGATATGCTGCTGCTGGTGTGTTGAAGATACGTCCAAATATCTTAATGTAAATCTCATCATTGGGTCATTAATGTTAGTTGTATTGTATGACATGACATCCATAATATTAATAATAAACTTGGATATAAGAATTCAATTTCCATGCTATGCTTGTATAACATAAGACTTATTTGCAGAAATGATTGCCTGGATTGTTACACCCATAAGAAATTAGTTATACATCCACCATGTCTTGTGTTTTTTTGACATGACTACATTGGGTGGTTCATACAATCATTTGCTCAAGTTTATTTATTTATCACCCCCAATACCTTCAAGATAATTACCGAGGCCATACTTTTTTTGATATCTTTGCTAGACAATCTTGTTGTGATTAGTCACTTGTGTGATAGATTTGAAATGCATACTTAAAATGGCCTGTCAGATATTGCTTTGTATCAGATATCTGTCTCGCTGGATTTGTTATGGATGCTGGGAAGTATTAAACCTTTTGCCAAAGAATTATTGCATGATTTGATTAAATTGTCTTGCAGATGGCATCCTTCTTGTTATATCTATCTGATGTGGAAGAAGGTGGAGAGACCATGTTTCCTTTTGAGGTAAGATCAGAAGATTTTTCACTTTTTATTATTGGTTTCACATGTGATGGATAGGGCAACCATTAGAATGTTCTGATATGCAGAATGGCTCAAACATGGGTGTGGGTTATGACTACGAAAAGTGCATCGGTTTGAAAGTGAAGCCACGCCAAGGGGATGGACTTCTGTTTTATTCATTGTTTCCAAATGGCACAATTGACAAGGTATGTGTTTTCGTTTATTAGTCATGTAATTGAACCTCTATGCATATAATTTGATCTTTTTCTAGCTAGTAGGGAACTAACGTATTGACTAGTGTGCCACCCAAGATATTGGTCTCTTCATTGATTCAAAGCACAATTGACAAAATTCCTAGTTTGATGCTGCCTTAAAAAAAGTAAGTCTTGGAGCAAAATCAGAACTCTTGATTTCAGGAAATCTATCAAGCCTAGATTGAAATACTCGCTCTATATTGAGGCGGCATTGCCAAGTTGGTAGTGAATAGGAAATGGCATGTTAAGACTAGATGGAGGCCTCCAATTTCTCCTTTAATTCCAAAATATCATCCTTATGTCTTTTACATCCTTACTTTGGGAAAATGTGATCTGATTTTTCTGTGAACCATCCATTATTCAACAACCTTCACTAATCCAACTTATCGGTATCTCCACAACTATATTTGCCTCTTCATAATGGTTGTTTATGGTAACCCTCTCATTCCATTCTGTTTTCCTAGTATCATCATCCAGATTTAGGTATTATGCATACAACACTACAAAGAAAAAAGAGAACACAAGTTTCCAATATCTTTTTTTAGTGAATTACTTTGATTGTTGTAGGTTTTGGTATGCAATCAAGCCCTAGATTCTTTCGTTGTAAGCTTTTGAACTCTGGTTGGAAACTAGCTATCATTCATGCTTGGAACTGTTGTTTTCACAACCCAAATTCCATTCCTTTTCCTTCACTGTATTAGTGCTGAAATGGAGCAATATATGATTGCAATGGCTTTTTGTGTTTGTGTTGAATTTCCTCTAATATCCCGGAGTTATTTTTCTTGCAGACCTCTCTTCATGGAAGTTGTCCGGTTATTAAAGGTGAGAAATGGGTGGCTACAAAGTGGATCAGAGATCAAGAGCTCTATGACTAATTACTACACGTAGAGGGAAACCTTTTGCCCTAAAGGTTTCTTCTTGCTAGCATTTTGATAGTTCCCTGCTTTGACTGTGTTGAGATTCACCGTTAATTAAAACTATTATCAACATCTTCATCATAGAAATATTCTCTTTGAGCAGTTAGCTTAAAATATGTATCCCACACGAATGAATCATCTGATTTATGTTAAATGCATTGTGAAAATTTTGAAAAGACATTCCATTGGAAATTCTTGTGATTATTGGCCATTATTTTTTCTAGAGACTAAGATTTATGATTTTTTTTTTTTTTAAAAAAAAAAATTAATTATTTTTTTTATTTTTAATTGTTGGTGATAAACGTTGCACTTGTTAAAAGGTTGTATCTAGTGCACAATGTTCCCACTTACTTACAAGAGAGCTTGGGATAAGTAATGGATTTGAAGAAGAGTAATTGGTTATTTATTTTTTAATAATGGTTTGGTAATGAGTCTTTATAAGTTGTAAGTTGTGGAATGACTAGATTTTGCACCATCAAACCAACGCGTTTAACATTTGAATGACTTACATTATACTGCTTTTTAATTGATGAAAATTGATATGAAATTTGCATTTGAAAGAGAAATTACTGAGATATTTAAAAGGGTGAAGTATTCATTAGTGAGATTAGGAAAAAAATATTTATAAAAAAATTATGATTTTAATTATTAGTATTTATAATGTTTATAATATTTTTGTAAATATTTTTTTAATTCTTCCCGTATTTAAATGGTGTACTATGACAACTTAAATTATCATTAAAATTTTGAATAATGAAGAACAACACTGTTATGATTATTAAAAATTGTAAATAAATGTGAGAGTGAACAATTTTGGTGGTGGAGATTTTCGGTGTTGGAATATTTTTTCTTTGGTCAATTGGTCTGCCTAGATACGAAGAAGAAAAGAAAAAGAAAAAAAAACATTTTCAACCTATGATTCATTGATATGGGGTAGAAGATGATAGCCATGGAAATTGGCAAAGGAAACAAAGACCATAGACCACCCCGAGTTCCTCATTTTTCAAATGTAAAGGGTTGTTTATTTGTTACCCTTTAAATTGATTGTTTGTCTTTTTATTTTGTTTTATATTATTTATGTATGAATGCAAGGAGACATTACCAGCAGTCTGTACATGCATGTGTAATTTTAACAATATATATATATATATATTATGTATTAAGTATTTTTTTATATTAAACTTATGAAATCTTCTTAATATAATAATTTTTACATAAACATGTAAATTTAATATGAGTCTTCAAATAAATTTAAAATTTTAATTATTCTGAAATAAAATAACAAATGCTTTTAAATATTTTAAATAAATTTAAAATTTTATAATTCAAATTAGTTACGCATTATTTTTTGGTTTCATTTGGGATGTGAGTTGGGTTTTTAACTCTTGACTTTTTGACTATTTTAACCCGAGGTTAAAAAATCTTGTTTGAGATGATTTTTTGATTTTTTTGACTTTTGTGAAAAAAAAAAAAAAGATAATTATGATTTGAATATGATAACTTTTAGGGTTCTTTTGGGAAGTGGGTTAACTTTTTAACTTTTTAACTTTTTTTTACTATTTTAGCCTAGGGCCAAAAAACCTGATTTGGAAAAAACTTTAGGCTTTTTTGACTTTTTTGTGAGAGAAATAATGTAATGATTATATGTTGGATGTGATATTGTCTTATTGAGCTAAAAAATCTATTTTATTTTTTTTGTAGCTATTTTAGCTAAAAAAAGTCACAAAACTCACTTCTCAAACATAGGCTTAACCTAGGACTAAAAAAATTATTTTATTTTTGTGTGTGACTATTTTAATCCCAATTCACCCCATCCCAACTTTCCAAATGACTACTTGACTTATTACAAAATATCATATTATCTTCTTAATTACAACTAAAGAATAGAGGTCAACAGAAATGATTTAGAGTATTAATTTTGATACTTTAATGGAGTATTAATGACATGATAAGAAGAAAAAAAATCAAGATTAAAACATCACATTACAGTAGGTAAGACCCACTACCAGTTCATTAGAGCTGATTTTAGAGCTAAAAAATTAGAGTTCCAAAATATTTTTAAAACTCTAATTTGTGAATTTTAATAGTTTTAATGTGTATATAAAACTCATTTAATATAATGTTGTGGTCTTATTTATTTATTTTTGGAGACTTTTCATCTCACTAGAGTTTAATTAGAACTCTAAATTTAAAGAGGATATCTTTATTGTTTTTCTAAAGTGTAATTAACGGAGACTTTTCATCTCACTGGAATTTCATTAGAACTCTAAATTTAAAGGGGATATCTTTATTGTTTTTCTAAAGTGTAATTAACTCAACATCGTAGAACAAGAAGCAAACAATCAAAATCAAGATTAAAACATCACATTACAGTAGGTAAGACCCATTATCAGTTCATTAGAGCTGATTTTAAAACTCAAAAATTAGAGTTTAAAAATATTTTTAAAACTCTAATTTGTAAATTTTAATAGTTTTAATGTGTATATAAAACTCATTTAATATAATGTTGTGGTCATATTTATTTTTTTTTAGAGACTTTTTATCTCACTGGAGTTTAATTAGAACTCTAAATTTAAAGGGGATATCTTTATTGTTTTTCTAAAGTGTAATTAACTCAACATCGTAGAACAAGAAGCAAACAATCCCTAAGACCAGGTCAGTAGCAGCCTAGGAGTGGGCCCACCCCAACTTACACGCAACTACAAGGAAACTCATGACCAAGGCATGAACTTGTGGGAAAATTATACGCTACTCCTAGGTCAACTTTAATTGGTACTATTGGTTGAAATAGTAGACATTGAATTATTTTGAGAAGATGATTAAAAATTATTTTTTAACTTTTTTTTGAATTTTATCGAAAAAAACATATAAAAAATGTAAGAAATTATATAACTCAACACGGATTAAAAGTTAAAAGATAGTTTTTCAAAATACCCCTCTATTGAGTGATTATTTGATAATTTTGAAGTATTACTTTACGCTATATCATTTGACACTTGTTAATTTGTTCTAAAAAACCCAACAAAAAAATATTAAATCATATTATTTTAACTAAGTAAAAGCACCCTATGATATTGTCTTAAAAAATATTATTTCAACTAAGTAAAAGCACCATATGATATTGTCTCAAAAACAAAAAATAATAGGAACTATCAATATAGGGCCATTTTGGGAACAACGGTAAAAAGTTAATTTTTTGGCTTTTTAATTTTTTTAGCCAAAAAAATTAACTTTTTTATTCAAAACAACTCAGTTTTTTGCTAAAAAAGTCACGAAAAAAGTCAAAAAGTCAAAAAATTAACTTTTTACCAACTTCCCCAAACATCTCATAGTGTCAAAAGAATAATTACAAATCAATGAAAACTTTTATCAATATTAATAATTCAAATTATATATTTTTCAATAATTTTGTAATTATTTTTTCTAACACCATATTGGCTCTGTTTGGTAGAGTTGTGGGAAAGTACTTATAGCTTATGCCTAAACAACTTATAGCTTATAACTATGAATATAAGCTGATTTCTGACTTATAAATTAAGCATCTCCTGCCCCACTCAAAGAATATGCTGATTTCTAATTTCCAAAAAGTTATAAGGTATAAGTTATAAGTTAAACCAAATACATCAAAATAACTTAAATTAAGCTGAAAGCTGAAATAAGCAGCTTTTAAGCTGCACCAAACAAGCATATTAGATTGTAATTTTTTTAAAAATAATTTCTCATCACTTTTTTAAAAAATAATTAGATAAGTATTGATCCAAAACCACTGAATAACTTCTCAAAACTAGTGCTAACAATATGTTGACTTTGACTAACTGTAGACTTGACTCTAATCAGCCCCCCCCCCCCCCCCCCCCCCCAAAAAAAAAAAAAAAAAAACCTCCTTTTTCATCACCATTTTCTTCTCTTCTTTTTCACCTCTCTCTCTCTCTCTCTCTCTCCACCATTTCAACTCTCTCCCTCTACAATGGCTTTCCCAACCCTCCTTTCCCTCCTATTCTCTCTCCTCCTCTTTATCTCGCCCACCCTCTCCACCAATTCTGAAGGTATAACAACTCTCTAATTAAATTTTCTGTCTTTCTTTTTTTAAGCTGATGATGTTTGCCATCTCTTTCTTCTAGGGTTTATTTCAGTTCAATTTCTCACAATTCCCATCTTAACCTACCCAACCCATGTTCTTGTTTTCCCCTTTTTGTTTTTTTTTTTTGGGATTTCAGGAAATGCTTTGCATGCTTTGAGAAGCAGACTCTCTGACCCCACCAATGTCTTGCAGAGTTGGGACCCAACTCTTGTCAATCCTTGCACTTGGTTTCATGTCACCTGTGACTCCAGCAATCATGTCATTCGCCTGTAAGATATCTCTCTCTCTCTCTCTCTCTGATCTTTTTCAGTTTTTTTTTTTTGTATTGATTTTTTGGGTGTTGGTTGGTTCTGTATAATTATACAATTGTGATGTTTTGTTGATTTGTGATTTCAGGGACTTGGGAAATTGTAATATTTCTGGGTCTTTGGGTTCAGAACTTGGTGAACTCAAACACCTTCAATACTTGTATACCTCTTAACTCTTTTGATTTGTTTTTTAACTGTTTGATTAATTCTTCTATGAATTTTTGTTTTGTTTTTTTCTGTGCTAAGAGCATCTCCAATCCCATCTCTCTTTCATCAAATTTGAGTGAAATTTTGGTTAAAAGCTCGATCTGATATGGAACACTCCAATTTACTTAATCAGATCTTTTTGAAAAATTATAAAACTTTCCTAAAAAAACCTTTGTTTTAACCATTTTTGATGAAAGAAAACAAACTCCTATCCTTCTTAAAATTTCATCAAATTTGATAATATATATATATATATATGTTGGGAATTTGATGAAAAAAAATTGCGACTTCATGATTTGATACAGATTTGATGAAATGGGTAGATCACTCTTTCAGTGATTTTTTCATCAAATTTGAATTTGATGAAGGATTGGAGATGCTTTGAGTAAAATTAAGGAATTCATATATGTATTTGTCTTTTATTCAATTTTTTCTGTGACTAAGGCATAATTTTTTGGTGGATTGCAGGGAGCTTTATAGGAATAACATGGGAGGGAAGATCCCGAAGGAATTGGGAAATTTGAAAAGCCTGATTAGCATGGATTTGTATGGAAACAAATTCGAAGGAGAAATTCCCAAGTCTTTTGCTAAATTGAAGTCTCTTCGATTCCTGTAAGAATATTATTAATTCTGTAAAACCATATATTTGACGCGTCGGAATCTTGAATGGCCTGTTTATTGCATTTTGATTAATAATTGGATATGTAATTTGATGTTGCAGACGCCTAAACAACAACAATTTAAAAGGGCCGATTCCCAGGGAACTCACAACTCTCACTGACCTTAAAGTTTTGTAAGTATATAAAAGTTTTGACTCGAGTCTTCTATTACCGGAGTTACTTGGTTTTGATTTTTGTATGTATAATGTTGTGAAATGTTAAATGTTGCAGTGATGTTTCCAATAACGATCTCTGCGGAACAATTCCAGTTGATGGCCCTTTTGGAAATTTTCCGATGGAAAGGTATCTTTGCTATCACCCTTCTCCTTTGTGGTGTCCCTGTTACTATAAGGTTGTGTTTGGATTTATGGATTTTTAATGAAATGATTTGGGTACTAATCATTCAAGGAGAATTAACTCTAATTTAGATAAGGATTCCAATATTTAATTTGAGAGCATTAGCATGATGGTTATGATGAAATAACAATGTAAAAGTAATTATTTAAAATTCTTCATGCTGAGGATTATAGTTATACAAATAATATAACGAAACACTCTCTTCTTGCTCTACTTCCTATTTAGTTTCTCAATCTATCTCTAATAGCCAACTCTCCTATATTTTTATAAAGCTTAACCTCAAATCCCTTCATTTGAAATCCATCTATCCAAATGGAACCTAAGTGCTAAGTCTAGTTTATACCATTATATCGTCTCTCTTTTTTTGACATCTCACAGTAAATAGATGATGTACCTTGGTGAAAAGAAGAAAGGTTCTAATATATTCTATCTTCCTAATTGATTAATAGAGTGTTGAGTTCTTCCCTTTCAGAAGACAATTGTTACATTCTACTAATTAGTGGCAAGATTGAGGTATTTGGGGTGATGGATGTGTCGATACATTAAACCTAGGAAAAATTCTAAAATGGTCATTAATCCGAAGATGCATTTTGATTACCCAAGTTTGAATTCAATTTTTTTTTATTTTATTTTGTTATTTTGGGTGCTACCAAAATGATTCCTGGTTAACAAGTTTGACGTTACCAATTTTGTAAACCCTTTTTTGTCCATTGAAAAGTTGATTTTGCAACTATTCTGCATAGGTTCAGTTTATTTGAGACTTGTTTTGACGTAGTTAATCCTACAGAGAACAGATATAATAATCAGCCTGTTGATAATCTCTCTTGGACATACTGTGTATATATATGCATGTTATATATTATGGTTTGAGTTGGACGTAAATGTCAGACTTCAGATTACCCACGAGCCCTGATTTACATTGAACTAAAGGCAATAAAGAGAGAACTTTCCCTAGCTATCCCTCTGAACAATAAGATTGAATACTATACTAAAAGCATGTGAGGTGATAGAATATGAAATAAACCACTCTACTGCAATGTGAATAATCTTTGTGTTTGGAAACTTGAGAAAGTTGGCATCCCTTTGATGATAGCTTGGTATTTGAGCTAGTTTGCATCTTTCACCGCTAAGATTTTGGCGATTTTTATTGGGATACCTCTTGTTTGACAAAAGCTTCAATTTTTTCCCAATCACATTTGCCTTTTGTTTTTGAAATTTTATAAATTCTAGTACATAGTTGAAGAATGTGCTACTTTTATAATCTTCTAGCAATGATTCTTTGATCCAATGGTAAATTCAGTGTCATTTTGTGTCATTGATAATTTGACTTCTGGCTGAAGAATGTGCTAGTTTAGAATCTTCTAGCATTGATTCTTTGATCAAATGGTAAATTCATTGTCTTTTTGTGTCATTGATAATTTGACTCCTGGCTTTTATTTCAGTTTTGAAAACAATAGACTCAACGGACCAGAGCTAAAAGGACTGGTGTCCTACGACTTTGGATGCTGAAGAAGACTGGGACAGCTGGAGCCTCTCCTTCATGGGCGCTCACGCCAGAAATCGATGAATTATATGCTACATTTTACATATCTATATTGTGTACTTCAACAATGGAAAAATCATATAGTAGGTTAAGTTAAACAAGAGTATTGTAATTTGTGCAATAATAATGAGCTTGAAAAGCTGAAGTACAATCTTTGTGCTAAGATTGTTGTACCAAAAAGTTACCTTGAGTTACTAGCATCGAGTTGCAAATTGAGATCTGCAATAGCCTGAAGGCGGCTGGCCACATTGGATTAGAAACCTTGGCTATCTTGGCTATATATGTATTTTTTCATTAAAAAATGATCGTGTCTTGGAATAAGCCGTGTGCCTGTAAATCAAGATAAGAAAAGGTGTGGAGAGAGTGGCAAGGGCTCTGTCAAGTTCTCCCCTGTGCATCACATGGCGAGGTCAACATGTGGCAAGGAGGTGGCTTGGAACTGGGAAGGCGGCATCTCTGGTGCATTTAGATGAAATAAATCAACTATGGGAAGGGACTAAAAACCTGAAATGAAAACTACCAAAGCTGCCATTTATCTTTGAATCAAATTGGTAATCCAACCTTCCTTTGTATTCATTGCTACTTTTCCTATACTTGCAGCCCCAATAACTGTCATCAAAATGCTTGACAAAATCAGAGGAAACAAACATACATCCAAGGGGAAATAAAACTCTTTACAAGATTGAGAAGCAGAATTAAACCGAACAGTAGTCAAGCCACAAAAAAAAAAAAAAGTAACTATCTTTTGCTTCTCTATAGCCGCAGCAAGTGGTTGTGTTGCCTCCTCACTGAAGTTCAGACTGCAGAAGCTTTGGCACTTAATCTCTCATACAAACAATAGCCAAATCTGGAATTTGTCATTTGGCGATCCCTTTCTAGCACTGCTATGATGTCTTTGGTGGATATAGGGTGCACAAACTTCTGGGACATCAAACATTGTTGGCCTTGGAATGTATTTTTGGTCCCTATCACAAAGAAAGAGATGATCATTTTGCAATAATTTATTCAACATTGAAGAACATGGGTTCAATTACGAAATTTAAAAATAAAATAAAAATCAAACCTAGTGTTTTTGGTCATGATGGGTGTAGAAAAAAGGTTAAGACAATTTCATTGGCAAACACGTTAGTCAAAGGCAAAATAAAATTTCCTGCAAGACAGAAAAACTTCCTCAGACTGCCAATCACTTGCAAATTTTGAAAGGTGCCAAGGTCATTTTCATTTAACCCAATGGAGCTCAGTCCACATCTCAAAGTACTAAGTTAAAGCATTAACCTGGCTCCAGCTGCTTCGCAGTCATACATTCTAAACCTTGCTAAAGATTTGCAAGTTCAAACAGGCCATTCATGCATCTTGTCACCACTCTTCTTTGCTATAACAGAAGGGACAATCCATTCATCTTGAAATCAATGAAAATCTAACATACATCAAGTTGTCAACAGCAGTAGATCTAATGTACCTTTTTCTTTTGATTCTTGCCCATCACCACTTTTCCTTGGCAATGTCTGTGAAGACATGTAAATCATTTGTCCATTTAGCTGAGCATTAGACATTGCCCCTATTCTCTTATCATGCTTCAGTGGCGCTTTCTTGGCCATAAGCTTCCATTTTGATGTCAAGTCATCTCCCCCAACAGCTGCCTGAGCAGCAACATTCATAGCAGATGTGTGCAATATTTCATTTACCATTCTTTTCACTTCGTTTGCCTGCAAACAAGGTGTAAATGAAGAAGTATCTAGTTCTCAGGATTCCAATATGTCAAATTAGCTAGCAAGATAAAACATACCACTGGATTTCCCTTCAAAAATTACCACATAATTATCACTAACTCTCTTGTGGGGAACCCAAAAAAAAAAAAGTTTCCAAGGCCGCTCAAAACTAAGGGGAATCCATGTGAAGAGTAATGGAACCAATTGATGCCAAGAATATTTGAATCATAAAGAAAATGTTTTTATTGGCTTTTTAAAAATAAACTTCATAGTGTTTTCAATCTTAAACTATCCTTTTAAAGTCACAAGATAAACATTTCTCAGCAGATCATGCGTCCCATTTCCAGTTTAGAAAATGCTACACTTATTTAAAATTTGTACAAATGTCATTTAGAAACTGATGTGCCACCTTATCTGCGTTTGCTATATCAGCATCAGCCCATGTTTTAAAAATAAGGTATGCAATAACAGCATGCCACTTCAGTTACTAACTTTTTTTAGTATGACATTACATTTCCAGTTTCTATACCATAAAATCAATGTCAGATTCCCAAACTAGTGACTATGAATGGCATTAACAAAGAGCTGTTGCTGACGAAATCTTCGATTGAGATCCTAATGCAAGATCCAAAATAGTGTTCTATTTTATATATCTATTTTGCAATTTTCCAAGATGATCGCCAAATGTTGTGGGGGCACACAGGCTTATTCAGAGAAATAAAAATGAACTATTTTAGAGGTTGATAGCAAATCATTCTGTTATAATTACTTGAAATTGTTCTAGAAACTAGAACTTTGACTACGGAGGTTTGTCCCTTGGAAAGTGATGGCTTACATGCAGATTCACATATAAGGAGGTTTGCCCTTATACAATGAACTTCATATTTTGTTTTCCTCAATTGATCTCCAGTTATTAATAAGAAAATTTAACGCTTTGATATCTCATATGTTGTTCTTAGTAGGTACTGTGTTAATATATTAGAGAGAAAGAAAGAAATTGATGTAATTGATGTCTAAGTATACCTTCAATGTTGCTGAACAATTTGCATCCTTCTCCATGACACCAATCTGATTTCCTCCTTCAAACTGCACTCACATATTTTCCTACCAAAGTTAGTTCACAGGTTTGGAGAAAAATGTCTATCTAATTCAATTAATCACCCAATCCGTTTTAAACTGTTTCTACTCGTCCTCATTCCCATCTGGATTGGGGCGTGTATGGAATTGGAATGACTTTTTTTCCCCCCTCAATATACATGACTAGTATAGAGAGAATTCAGATATAAAGAGAAAAACATTACACAACAGAAAATGGTAGAAATGGACAGAGAAGCATCGCACAACAAATTTTTTTTCTTTTCTTTCTTGAAAGAGTAAACATTGATGCAAATTGCATCTTAAAATACGTTGAGTAAAACAAATGATATAACAACCGGACCATTCCAAACACACCCTCACTTCTTCCTCAGCAAACATTCTCACATAACTAGAATTGGGTGCATCTTCCTATTCCAATTACTAAATGTGAAATACAAAGTGAGCTTCTGAATAATTGAATGGAGTATTAATTTTTACCAAAGAACCCCTAATGCTTCTACCTCTTCAGCCTGTTGTTTCCCCCAGTCCTCCTTGACTTTCCGGTTGATTGCTACAACCTGATGTCAAATATCAGAAGTAACAAGAGTATTTTGTCTTCTCTTTTCAAAGTCAAGCCTCTACAGGCAAGACATCTAAAAATTAAGAAAGAAATAAAGTGGCATAGCTAAAGGTTGTGAGGAGAAATGAATATCAACCTGTTTTGAAATCCTTATCAAATTACTTATCAACCCTCGCATTCTTTCCTCCACAAACTGAAAGTTTAGTTGCAGAAGAGCTCAGCAACCATACCAGCTTTGAATAAGAACATATTATAAGTAATAATCTCACCAATGACAAGCACTGTTCGACATCTTTACTTATATTTTTAATTCCAAATTTGGATGCTGTCAAAGACACCAGAAGTCAGGACTTACTTTAAGGTGCAAATACTAAATGCCACTCAAAAATTGCTCAATGAAACGTTAGAATGTGTACTGGTACTAACTGATTTTTGCCAATGTTCCCCGCAAAGGACTTTTCTGCAAAACCAGCATTCCTTCTTCTTCCCCTTGCACTACCCTTAGTGATAATTTTGACACTTGGCGTCCCACCAGAGATCCAGAAAATAGCTTCTCTTGCTCCTCCTGATCAAAAACATCTCTCATTCACAATATTATAAGCTTCACTAGTTTTCAAGTGTTTATAATGTTCAAAAAATGGTGGACTCAACCTAGAAAAACCAAACAAAATACCATACCTCTAAATTGAATGCGCTGACAGCAGTAACATTATTAAACTGTTCAATGCTCTGATCAGAAATCATTTCAGATGTCTTTTGCCTTTTACTGTAAGAAGTTGCACAAAAAAGCTGATGCTCATTGACAAAATCTCAGTCAAGGCTTTTGGAATTTGAGAGTTGAATCTTCAGAATGAAGCAACAGAAATAGAGAAGTTAAATAAACCTTGAGGGTGGTAGTAGAGTTACAAGCTCTTCTATTGGCTTCTCCTGACCACAATGTCGCTTTGAGGGCAGCTTGGCTTCAGTTCCAGGACCAACCGAAGTTTTTGTAGATGAGACCTGAGCGAGTTTTGGGTAAGAGAAGGAGTAAATGGTGTATCATATCCAAAAATAGCATTCGAAAGTTTGTTGGATGGCAACAACTTGCAAACCAACATTTTCCATTGCACGAAAAATAGACAGAATATTTCAAAACCAGACAATGCAATGGTTATCTAAAGCGTATGGTTATGTCACAGAACCTACAGTGCTAAAGGAGAAAGGATAGATAACAAAAGGATGCAAACTTGCAGGGAATTAGTTTGTCAATGAAAAAATGCCAATATGAGTAATTGCATGAACATTATGACCAATTTACCTGAATTTGCACTTTCTTAACTGCCTTTGTAAGCAACTGACACCCCACAATATCCTTCACAAGCCGGAGAAAGTTCTCTCCGGTGATTTCATTTTTCTAGGAATAGCAGTTATATCAGTCAACATTTCAACATTTGAGTATAAGGAATAGTCTAATCAGTTTATGCCTAAGTAGCGAAGCAAAGTTGATAACTAAATCTATGCAAAAGACTCACCCTGAGTCTGAAAAATAACTTGTGTAGCTGTGTAGCTCTCTCATTATCAACTTGGGGTATTATAGATTTGAGCAATTCAGCAAATTGCACTCTAACTTGACACTCAGGTTGGCTACCTTTTGTGCATTTAGTATTCAACTTCTCTAGTACTGAATGTTGGTGTTGGTTGCCGAGAAACTGCTTTTCCACATCTGGGATGTTGGCAGGGTTTTCTTGAGAAACCTGGATCTCTTTAGTTTGAAAGAACTGGACAGAATACTGCTCTTCCTGCCCTGGTTGCTGATCATCGATAGACTCTTTCTGTACCAAAATGACCTGAATTCCTTCCATTTAGCTTCCAGTTTTTTCGTGCTGATTATCAGAATCAGCATCATGTTCAATTGTCTCCATCAAAGGGGAGAAAAGAAAAAAGCAAAAGAAAAAAATAAAGTGATTTCACAACTGAAACTTGTTTTTTCTTTGTTCCCTTTTCTTTCTTTTTTTTCAAGTTGATTTGCTTCAAAAGTAGTTAAAGCAGCCATAAAACATAATTTACTAGAATTCTCAAACAGGATTTCCAAAATATGCCTGCACATAACGAAAGCATTCTGAAATTCCAAGACCAATAAAGTGATAACTCCTCTTGAACCAATTGTATGCCAAAATTTGTTAGAAAATCATTAATGTTCCTCCATTAATTGCCTCCGCAAATTAAGGGAAGTGCTAACTGCGGATTATACACTTCAGGCAACATAAGCATATTTCTAGTAAAAACATTAAGAAGATACTCTATATACACAATTTTTTTTATACAATATTGTTTATTACTCACTTGCCTGTAAAAATCTAAGAGACCTGATTTGGGACCTAGCCCAGTTGGAGGTAGCTGTGCTAATTGCTAATGACAAAACTTGTATTTCTATTTTTCTCAAACCAGCAATTACAGCCCTTATTGGGACTCATAAAATTCTTCATCTCTTCGAAGTTTTTCCAACATAAAAAGATGTTGTTTGGCCTCAATTTAGTTCTCTAAGGGGGAATATGTCAGACTGTAGCATTTTTAGTCTCCCCTGAATGTTTTGTATCACTCTAATGTATCTATACTATCTATACTTCATCTATACTATGTATACTATTATATAAAGGGTATTGGTGTGAATATTGTCACGTTTTTACTTTTCCAATAATGCCCTTCCCACTCAGTAAGTGCCATCCATTCCCATCCCATAACTGTCACATCCAATAATTTTTGCATAATTGCATCAAACCATCCAAAACTTAATCAGTTTTCTCAATCGTCAAATTATCCAATAATTTAAATATAAAATTGCAAAAGCATTCTTCCTACCCTTTTAAAGACCCTTTTCACTACCCTAAATGAGTGTAACCTAATAACTAGAACCCGCCATGTCATGATAACTCTGAAATAGTTCTTGTTAGGAATTGATCAAAATCTCTAGCATAAGAGAAAACCATTAACGTTTCGATCTTTCATTTTTTGAGCAAATTGCTGATAGAAAAGAAAATACATGGGAAAATTGAATGAATTATAAACATTTTTTTTTTCCTCCCACCACAAATCCAAGATATACAGAAACATAGCACAAGACAATTTACTAGTCAATACACAAAAGCACACATGTTTCCATTATTAATCTGAACAAGCACACAACACAAGTAATGAAATTAAGTAAAATGTTGAACAAAACTGATTAAGAAAACACCTTTGACTCTCCAGAGATGCTTTCATTCATTTTTTCTTGGATCAATCAAAGTAAACTACAAATAATTGAAAGATTTATAGGTATTGAATGTGCTCTCATGTATGTATATATATATCACTATCAAATATGAATAAATCAGTTACCCCCGTAGACCTCGAAATGAATGAGAAGAGCGAGAGAGAGAGAGAGGACCGCTTTCACTCTCTATATATATCCGCACAGTTTCTTTGTACGGAAAACTGGCCATGGTGCACAAGGCTTGTTTGGTTGCATCTTTAATCCACTTCATTCGATAAAATTGTTCATTCGGTTTGAATTTTTTTTAAAAAAATTTAATTTTACCATACATATTTCCTGTTAAAATTTTTAATTTAGTAGCTTTAATAATTGATTAATTTGATCTTGAATTCCAAAATCTGAAGTTGGTCATTATTGATCCTTGTAGTTTATGGAGGTAGGGAGGTGGGTTTGTCTTGCTTGAAGGGACGTTTATTGGGGGTGGGGATTGCTGGTGGATTGTTTGGTGCAGTTAGGGCATTTATAATGGGATGGCTAAAAAATTATATTAATGTGTGTTATATGGTAAAAATTAATAAAAGTGAAACTCAAAAATATTTGTTAAGATGTGTTAAGAGTTTTTTTAATTTTAGAGAGTAAGTGGTGGTGCAATGGGTATATTAAGGTGTGTGTTAAATATATATATGCGTATATAATAAATAAAATAAATAAATTATTTAATTTAATCAAAAATTTCAAGCTCAAAATTAATTTTCAAGTCCAAAAAAAAAAATCCCAACAAGTTAAAAAATAAAAAAATAAAAATTGCCATTGACCGGTCAATTGGCTAGACGTCCGGCCGGTCAACCGGTAAGACCAAAAAAACACTTCCCTCTCCTAGCTAAAACGCTCGTTGCAGATAACAAACAACTTAAAAACTGACACTAACACACATCACTAACACACGTTAACAGATCCATTGCAGCATCAAACGCTTCCCTTCCCTAGCTAAAACTTAACAACTGACACTAACACTATCCTTAGCAGCTTTACTGTGGATGCTTTTAGGGTGTAAATTCAGCTCAGTCCACTCGGGTTTAGATTTGGGCTGGTTCATATTGGGTTTCGTGAGATTTTATTAAATTTCGGGCCGATTTATGGGGCTAGAAAATTAGTCTCATAAGGTATTAAAGCCTCGGGTCAGGCCAGTGGATCTAGGCTTAGGTTCTGGCTTAGGGTAGGCTTAGGTCGAGCCTGACCATTTTTTTATTTTATTTTTCACTAAATTTTTTTTTTTATCCATAAAGAATAACACTAGGCCTTGAGTGGCCTTATAGCAAGCTGATAGGTCAAGCCACGGGATGAACTGTAAAATAGATGGCCCAGGCCCAAGCCTAGGGTTCCAAACTAGGCTCAGGCTTACAGGCCAATTTTATAGCCCTAGGTGGAGTGTAGTATAGGAGTGTAAAAATAGCTCATCGGTCTGAAGTTTACTTGAAATCCGTCTATGGTCTGATTATGCCCGAGCTCGAGCCTAAGCTTGAGTCCGAGCCCTCAGGCCTGGGCTTGGGCTGTGAATTTTATGGCCTAGCCTAGCCTAGTCCGAGACCTGATTTAGCCATACTTTGAAGCCCACCCAAGGCCGGGTTGAGGTTCAGTGTTATTTTTATGCTATTTTAGTGAAATTAAAAAAAAAAAAACCTATCGGGCCTGAGCCCAGGCCCGAGACTCAGCTTAAGGCCTAAATTTCCCTAGGGCTTGGGCTTGAGCTTGGCCGAGATTTCGTACGAGTGAATTGCTCTAACTTAATTTTTGACAAGAGCATGCAAGGTGTAAAGGTAAGCCGACTCAAACCTATGCTCGAATAGGTTGGGCCAAGCCAAAATTACATTTCTAGTGGAGTGGAAATATGTAGATGATAATAAGTTGAGTCTAAATCAATGTTCGATTTTAGGTGAGTCAACTCAATGAGTTAAGTAAATGGAAGAAACTGTTGTAATGTCTAAAATGTCCCTAAGAAATAAATGGACATGTATTTGTCACTCAAAAGCTGATTAACCGTTTATTATTGTACTTAATTGACACAAAATAAAAAAATTTAAGATAACAAATATTGCAATTAAAACAAGGAGAATCAAAATGAAACTCAAGTGAAACTACGAGAATAAGTTTGTCTACAAAGAGTCTAAGGGGTCTTTTGGGAACAATGGTAAAAAGTCAATTTTTTGGCTTTTTAGTTTTTTTAGTAAAAAAAAACTCAGTTTTTTGCCAAAAAGCCACCAAAAAAGTCAAAATACTAAAAAGTTAACTTTTTATCAACTTTTCAAAATGCCACTAAGAAAACAAGAAACATAAATCTAAAGTAAAACAGGGACATCAGAGCAAATGAAGAATGGGAGGCAGGCAGGCAGGCGACAAACATGAAAATTCACACGAGGCAAAGTGTAATTATGCACATATCGAAGGGCTCAACAGCAAAAACAAGTATAACGTGTTGCATGGAATGGACACGTGGTTGAAAGAGGTGGCATACCCTTACACGTGTTAAAAATGTAAAGGCTACCTAAACTACTGGAGAAACTTCAACTTCATTTGCCTTTTGAGGACTTGACAGAAACTTCTGGAAGAGTTTGAGCTACGTGCAATGTGTACTCTCAACTTAGCGTACTCGCAGGTATTTACCCTATTTTTTCATTCTTTTATTTATTTTTTCTTTTTACGTTTGCTTGGGGCACGGGCCGTCGTGGAACGAAGGTAAAAGTGAAAGTTGTTATAGGTGGTGACAGTGGTGACGATAGTTTGGTAAGTGAGAATACCGGTGGTGATATGGTAACATTAATAAAATTTTAGTTTAAAAAATGTTTTGATTTTTATAAGAAAAGTAAATTTGTTTTCTTATAATTTTTTTTATTAATTTTTGTTTTTTATTGTATTAAATGTCAGAAAATATAAAAAATTATTTTTAAACAAATGTTTTCTACCTAAATAAATAGAGTGTTAGTTTCGTTTTTCATATATTTCAAAAATAAAATATTTAAAGTTAAAAAAACAATTTTCATGTCATTTTTTTATAAGAAAAATTAGTTTTTAAAAATTCAAAATAGCATTTATAGTATTTTTAAAAATTTAATTGTTAAAAAAAAATTTAATTTAATTTATTTTTTTGAAAATAAGCTTCTAAATATTTTAAAAAATTATTGGTTATGTTTTTGAAGAAGAAGAAAAACAACATTCATGCCATTATATTTGGAAGGTGAAATTCTGCCAATCTCATGCATGAATGGGCCATGTAGAGGCAAGTGGGGGCATTGCTCCACTGATATTTGGAAATTTATGACTGTGTTTGGTTGTGATTTCAAAACGTGATTCTACACCATAGTTTGAGTATGATATTTGTTTAGTGTTTTGGAATCACATTTCAAATGCTCTGCAGAGAGCTCTGTCTCTGCTCTGTCTCAGCCGTGCATTTCAACGTTTTTTTTTTGAAAATTTTACCTGACGGGACGTCCGACCGGTCGTCCGACCGGTTGACCGGAATAGTGAATTTTTTATTTTTTATTTTTTGCAATTGATTTATATAATCGAAAAAAATATTTTCTGAAAATTTTAAAATTTTTTATGTGCTTTAAAATAATTTTGAGTTGTATGTTTAGTTATGAGTTGTAAATTTTTGTATCACATATCAAATGTCACATCAATAATTCCCCACTCAAATCAAAATCCTTTTCAAAACTATTTTCAAAACTCTTTACCAAATAAATTTTCTACACTCAAATCATAATTCTACAACACACAAACTCAAAATACAACTCATACTCTCAAATCACATTTACAAAACTCTACTAAATGCTACCTATATTTTTCATAGGTCTTATTAACAGTAGTATAATGCTAAAAAACTTAAATTTTATTGCACATTTTACATTAAATTATATTCAAATCCCAAAACGAAAAGAGTATTTCCTAGGTAATACCCTTTCAATATATCTTGTGGATAACACATTAAAATATTTTCTCATATAGGCCGTATTTGTTACGTCAAAAGATAAAGAGAGAGTAGTGTGGTGAACTATTATTTTTGAATAAATAGTTTATTAACTATTTAGCTAAAAAATAATATATATTCCATGTTTGTTTTGTCATATAATTAGATGTTTGAAAATGACTTATCTATATATATTTTTTAAAATTCAAAATTATTAAGTAAAATATTTAATTTGTCCCTACTAAAATTTTGGATAACATTAATTTTACTAATAGTTTGCCATTTTCCCCCCAATTTCCCATAAGATTTTATTCCCAAATTATTTGTTTTAATTATCAAATAAAAAAAAACATATAATTTTCCATGATTTTTGATAGAATTTTGCATTCATTACAAATCTTAAAATCTGACCTTACTTATATTTTGGAAAAATTATAAAAAAAAAAAACAAAACATAATTTGACTTTTGTAACAAAATAAATTATGAATTTTGTCAATTTAAATTCCAATCGTTTGATTTGTTTTTAATTTAAATTATCAACCTAATTCCATTAAATAAAACCAACTTAAAAATAATATCTTAGTCATTAAACTAATATAGGTGTACATATAATGTCTAAAATATATTTTTTCATTTAGTTTAATAGTTAAAATATATATTTTTCTCAATAAAAATAGATAAATAATTTAAATTGAAAATAAATCAAAAATTTATGACTTAAATCGATTAAATTAAAAACTCAAAGACTTTATTTTATTATATGAGTTAAATTTATTATTATTATTTATAATTTCTATTATTTAAAGTTAAAAGGGCAAAAAAAATTGAAAGAGAAGCGAGTATGCATTCATTACATACTCGAGAAAGTGGTTACCAACCATAATATTTTAAAGGAAGGAGCCCATTTCATATTTTCCCACCTCCTTCACGCATTTCCTGTTTCTCTCTCCTCCCCTCTATGTTTTCTTCTCTCTCTCTCTCCCTCTCAGAAAACACAAAAAGCAAGCAGATTCCAGATTCTAGAGAGAGAGAAAGAGAGGGAGACAAAGATGAGCTCCAATTTCCTCAGAAATGGCAGCAAAAGCTTCCACTCCATTCGCAACCTACTTCTTCAAAGACATTCAATCGCCGACTCAGCCAAAGCTCCGATTCTCCACCGACAACTACAACAACAGCAACAATCAAGGGTTTATGCTCGATTTCCACATTCATTTTGCGCAAAAACTAGAGCGCTCGAGCGCTATTCTCCCACTACATTCTCTTCGTCCTTTTCATCTACTGTTTCGTCGTCGCCGAAGATTGGGATCGTTGGGTGGTATTTGGGAATGGTGAAGTCTCGCCCTATTCTCACCAAAAGCATCACCTGTGCCTTCATTTACACAGCTGCTGATTTTTCATCTCAGGTATTTAAAAGAAAAATTCCCCATATTTTGTTATCTTTTTTCTAGAATGTGGCATACTGATAAAGAATATTCCCTTGCTGCTTTAAGCATATGGGTGTAATTTTTGATTTTTATGAAATATGAGTTGAGTATGGGTTGGGTTTGAATGATGTAATAGAGAGATCATGTGATTTAAATAAAATAATGACTTTTTAATTTTTGACATTTTTAGGGGAAGATAAACAAGGCCATAATAAAGACTTTGTTTTGGAGGTGGGTCTAAACTTAACAACCTTGCTGCAGACCCTCAGTGGGGGTCGCACCCCCAGTGAGGTGTCGCACCCCCATTGGCTGAAATTCAAAAAAAATAAAATAAAAATAAAACAGTTTTTTTTTTGTCCAATCACGGCGCGCCACCTCACTGGGGTCGACCCCCACTGGGGTCCGAAGCATTTTTCTAAACCTAAATAGAGGATTGGGTGTCAATTAGGGGTGGGCGCGGGTCAGTTGCACCTACGAAATTTTCAATTCGCTATCCGTCCGCCAGATTAGTGGCTTGGAGAAAATCAATCTACATTCGTCCGCTAATCCGGCAGATGTGGATTGAGCGGATTGACGGATGGATACAATCGGTTTAGCGGTTTAAAATTTTATAAATTTTTAACATAATTCAACTTGTGCACTTCTTAAAAAAAAATATATATATTACTGTCAATAACTTAAAAAGTATTACAATCACTGCATGCCTCATCCAAACAAAGAAAATTTGAAATTTTAGAATATTACAATCACTACATGCCTCATCCACGTATTACAATCACAGTATGCCTCATTCACGTATTAAAATTACAGCATATCTCATCCACATAAAGTATTACAATCTGTGATTCTTAAAATATAAAAATAATTCAAACCACTAAAATCATAAACATAGTAATAGTAGAGATTGTATGTCTCTGTATTGTTACATCCATATTCATGGTTTGGGGTCGCCGTAACGGTAGTAGTGGCGCGGTTGCAGTTGCGGTTGCGAGTTGTAAAGGCCGTAGCGTAACGGTTGCGGTAACTGGAACCGTGAATTTTTTTTTTTATTTTTCGCACAATTTGAAAAAAAACTTACCGATACGCATATTTTTTTTCCATGATCATATTTATTGGGATTTAAAATAAATATTGATCAATTTTTAAGTATGATCAAATATATTTCATATTTTTAAATCACTATAAATTGAGTTTTTTACATTTTATTTTAATAATTAATGACTTTATATTATACAAAAACTCAATCACTAACTATTATATATAAAATAAATAATGACAAAAGTAAGAGAATAAATAAGAGCTTAAATATATATATATACATATTTTAATTAAGCCAAATAGATAATGACCATACTTATTATTATTATTATTATTATTATTATTATTTTCAAAAAATATATAGATAGACACACACAAACAAAATGGTTGAGTGATAGCAGTTGAATAGAATAACATAGGTCTTACAGTTTCAACAAATCAATAACATGTTCTTCATCTTTCCTCTTCTCTCTCTATCCCTCTTTCCCCATTTTCAGTTTTTTTTTTTTGTGTGTTTTTTCGAAAGAAGAGTTCAGAACCGTTACGTAACGGTGCACAACAGGCCGTTACGGCTGTTACAGCACTGTTACGACCACTACGACAGCTGCAACGGCCGACACACCTGTGAATCTCAATCACATTGCAAAAGCGGCCGTAACGGGTGGCGGTAACCACCACAACCTTTACAAAACGGTGTTACGTAACGGTTGAGGCCGCTTTTTAAAACCTTGTCTATATCTATTTTTGAAAATAAAAACTAATCAGCATATATCATCTTTTTTATTTATTATTTTTAGAGTTAGATTTAAGAATAAAAAAATATAGATAAATAATACATTTATTTTTTTTCAATTCAAAAAATATATTTAATTTAAAAACTCTTTTTTAACAGAATATATTCAACAGAATATTTAAACTATTTTTCAATTGAAAATACAAACAGAATATCTGAATAAATTGAAAATACAAAATCTTACAAATTACTAGGGTGTTTGCGGTTTGGTGGTTCGATTGCGGCTAAAGGAACCTCAAATCCACCATCCGTCCAAAACTAAGCAGATTGGAAAAAATCAATCCACAACTGTCCGCTCGTCATTACGCATCCGTCTAAAATGCGGCGGATCGGTTCGGTTCGCGGTTTGGGCGAATCGATATATCTGCTTCTCACCTCTAGTGTCAATGCATTTGGTAAATTCTTACTCATAGGAGCAATAGGCAGTTGAATAGTTCAATCTCAATATCTTAAAGTCCTCGTACCATGAACGTTTCCATTTTTACTTGGGGGGGGGGGGAAGCTTCCACAACAAGAAATGCTCCGAGTTTATAGGACGGTTTAATGTTACCTGTGACGTCAGAGGTTGGGCCACGCCGGCGAATCCTTTTTCTCGGTGGTCGGTCCTTTGAACTGGAGGAGGCGGCGGTGGATGCGATTGGGCGCCGCAGTTTGTCGATTGTGGAACAGGGTCAGGGGCTCCAAAGGGCGGTCTTGCTTGTTGGATTTAAAGTATGTTGGCTGGTGGCGAAGTTGCGGAAGGCTTTGTTGGATCCTGGGGCCCTTCGATTTCTGGGACGCCTTAGTGGTGGTAGCTGTAGTGTAGCAGTTTGGGGCCATGGGGAGGAGGAGGGTGGGTCATCTATCCAAATAGTGGTGACGGAGGGGAAGTGGAGGACTCAACTTTTATTTCTGATGTCTGCTTTTGGTGATGGGTGGGGTGATTTGGCTTTGGTGATTGAAGGGTTCGGTTTAGGTGATGGTTAGGTAAAGCACCCTGCTGGTGTGCGGGGGATGGGGCAACCTATTTCTACACCTATGGCAGTGGCGGGTCAGGTGGTACACACAGCATTGGAAGGTGAATGGTTTAAACTTCTGGATAGGGCATTGGTGGGTCATCTGAGGGGTGTGGGTGGTAAAGGTTTGAGCTTTGCGGCTATGTCAGATTGGGTCCGTCGATGGTGGTAGGCGTCGAGGCAGGTGGAGGTTCGTCCACTTGGTGATCAGGCCTTTTTGTTTGTCTTCTCTTCCAGATGCAAGGCGGAAACTTTGTTGCGTCGGCGATGGACTCTTGATGGTTGAGATTTGCTGTTGGAATGGTGGACACCCTTGGCTCTCTGTGCTTCGGGGACGGAAACACCAACAGGATCTAGAGAATGGATCCGTGTGACGGGTTTGCCATTGCATCTTCGTGGGGAGGAGGTTTATCGTGTGATTGGCGGCCAGTGTGGTGGCTTTGTGGAGGCCGACGAGTCATCGGCGGATCTCGGCTCTCTTTGTCTATGCGTGAGGGGTTTGGCAAAGATGCCGTCGGCTGTCTTGCTCCGGTGGGGATCGTGGTCATATACCTTACCAATTTGGGTGGAGGTCCGGCCGCTGGTTGTGCCTGTGGCGCCGCTCGGCGACAAGGAGGGTTGTTTGGATTTCGGATTGGAAGGGCGAGATCTGCGGCGGAAGAATCGGGGTTCCGCGAAGATCGTGGGGATCAACGAATATAAGCAGTGATTTGGGCGACCCATTGCTTTTACGGGTAAACAGGTTCGGGTTTCTCCTAATATCCAAGTTGGTTCCGAAGTGGGCTCATTAGGGGATTTACCAGGTCAACGGTTGGGCTATTCTGAGGCCCAAAAGACTGTTGGTGTTTCTTTGGCCCAACAGATGTGGGCTCCGGTCCATCACCACCCACAAAGTGGGCTTAGATGGTGGTAAGGCCATTTTTAACGCCCTTGGGTCTGGTTTGGGCCTAGTGGTGAAAGATCCAGTCTTGCCCAACCCGGGTCATTCCAATCTACCTTAGTTGGGTTTGGGCTTCCCTTTGTGATGGTTTGGAGCTTTATCGGACCCATTATGCTATGGAAGTGACGCCGGAGTTTGGGCGACCTCGGGCGAGGGTTGCTGTGGCCGATGTCGGAGGCTCCCCACTTTCGCTTGGGTCTACTGTTGGGCTTTCTCCGAAGCTTCCAGACTTCAGTCGGGTTTGTGCTTCCTTTCCTGATGGTTTGGAGCTTCGTCGGACTGATAATGTCATCACAGTGTCGCCGAAGTCTGGGCGACCTCAGGCAAAGGCTGCTGTGGAGGTTTTTGGAGGTTCCTCGCATTCGCCTGGGTCTAGTGTTGAGGTTGCTCTGAAGCATTCTCCTGTACTTGTGACGGATGAACACTGTTTGCAGGAGCTGTGTTGCGGGGAAGGTTGCGAGACCGACGGAACTGATGTTGAAGGTTGTTGGTCCACCAGGGTAGATCAGCTGGTGTTGGTGGTCCAACCCGAGATGGTGGATGCTGAGGCAGTTGTGGGTGATGTTGTGGTTGAGGAGGGCATTCATAGTCCGGTAGTGGACTTCCACGAGGATGTCATTCAGAGCTCCGAGGAGGTATTGAAGTGGGTTCTTTCTGCATTAATGAGGTTAGTCATTTTTTGGGGTTGTCTTTTAAAGGTCATGAGCATGAGGCTTTTGCTTTATTTTCTGCTCTTGGAGGGAGAGTGCCCCGAACTGCCATGTGGTGATGCCTTTGAAACATAATGAGAAGAGTGTTAGGGAATTACGAAGATTGGAGTGTTCTATCAATTATGATCGGAGTGAAGTTGGGGATGGACGGGCTGCTAGGAAGGGTCGTGGTACTCCATTGATGTTGCAATGCGGTTAAAAATGTTGTCTTGGAATGTGTGTGGTTTAAATGATAGGGGAAAACGGGAGATGGTGAAATCTTTGTTGAAAACTGCGCGTGCGGATGTGGTTTGTCTACAGGAAACAAAGATGGAGAGTCTGGGGGGAGAGATGGTTCGGGAGTTGTGGGGTGGTCGGTTTGTGGACTGGACGTTTTTACCTGCCCAAGGGGTGGCTGGGGGAGTTCTTTTTTGTTGGGATAGGAGGGTGATAGTAAAGGAGGAGGAGGAGGAGGTGGGGGCCTTTTCCATTTCTTGCCTTTTTCGTTGTATTTAGGATGATTTCCGCTGGGCTTTCACAGGTGTTTATGGGCCGGTTCATGGAGGAGACCGGATTGGTTTTTGGAAGGAGCTTCACTACATTGCCTTTCGGTGAGGGGTTCCATGGTGTGTCAGTGGTGACTTTAATGTGGTGCGGAGTTTGGAGGAGAAGAGGGGGGCAACCTCGGTAACGGCTTCTATGCGGATGTTCTCGTCATTCATTGATGAAGTGGAGTTAGTGGATCTTCCGATGCAGGGTGGTGCATTTACATGGTCTGGCGGTGGAGTGCTGTCTCGGCTTGATAGATTTTTGGTCACCGGGGATTGGGAGGAGCAATTTTCACATGTGACCCAAACTCGATTGCATCGTCCAGTTTCAGATCATTGGCCAGTTTTATTGGATAGTGGGGGTATCCGGAGTAGGCCGACGCCGTTTCGGTTTGAGAACATGTGGTTGTTGTCTGAGGGTTTTCTAGAGCGGGTAAAGGGCTGGTGGGATAGTTATGTGCTCTCAGGCTTGCCTAGTTGTTGTCTGGCAAAGAAATTGAAACTTCTTAAGTCCGATTTGAAGAGGTGGAATAGGGAAGTGTTTGGACACTTGGCGGTTCAGAAGGCCGATGTGCTCGCTGTGTTGCAGGAATTGGACGTCATTGAATCTGAGGGGATTTTGTCTGCGGCGGACCTTCGTCGTCGTGATGATGTCCGCAAGGAGTTTGGCCACATTGCCCGTATGGAGGAGATTAGCTTTCGGCAAAAATCTAGATGTCTGTGGTTAAAGGATGCGGATCGTAATACAAAGTTTTTTCATCGAATGGCGAATGCCCATCGGAGGGTGAATCAGATAGGTCGTATGCGTGTAGATGGTGTGGAGTTGTCTTCTTCAGATGCGGTTAGGGCCGGTATTATGGGCTATTATGAGCACCTTTTTCGGGATGAGAGGGAGGTTTGGAGGCCAAGCCTGGATGGTGTTTCTTTTGATGTTATTTCAGACACGGTTAGCTATAGGTTGGAGAGGCCGTTTGTAGAAGAGGAGGTGTGGGAGGCTTTGCGCAGCATGCCTGGGGATAAGGTGCCGGGCCCGGATGGTTTTACATTAGCATTTTTTCAGCATTGCTGGGAGGTAGTGAAGGCCGATGTGATGGCTTTGTTTGAGCCAAGGTTCTTAAAAGCGGTTGTGGTTGCCGTAACGGTGACGGTGGCGCAGTTGCGGTTGCGGGGTGTAAAGACCGTAGCGTAACGATTGTGGTAACCGGAACCGTGAATTTTTTTATTTTTCGCACAATTTGAAAAAAACTTACCAATATGCATATTTTTTTTCCATGGTCATATTTATTAGATTTAAAATAAATATTGATCAATTTTTGTAAATTTTTAAGTATGATCCAATATATTTCATATTTTTAAATCACTATAAATTGAGTTTTTTACATTTTATTTTAATAATTAATGACTTTATATTATACAAAAAATCAGTCACTAACTATTATATATAAGATAAATAATAACAAAAGTAAGAGAATAAATAAGAGCCTAAATTTATATATATACATATTTTAACCAAGCCAAATAGATAATGACCACACTTATTATTATTATTATTATTATTATTATTATTATTTTCAAACAATATATAGACAGACGCACACAAACAAAATGGTTGAGTGATAGCAGCTGAATAGAAAAGCATAGGTCTTACAGTTTCAATAAATCAATAACATGTTCTTCATTTTCCCTCTTCTCTCTCTCTATCTTTTGCTCCTCCATCTTCTCTCTTTATCTTCCCTTTTCTCTCTATCCCTCTTCCCCCCATTTTCAACTTTTTTTTGTGTGTTTTTTTCAAAAGAAACAGTTCGGAACCGTTACGTAACAGTGCGTAACAGGCCGTTAGGGTTGTTACCTGTTACGGCACCATTACGACCGCTATGGCGACCGCTACGGCCGACACACCTGTGAATCTCAATCACACTGCGAAAGCGGCCGTAACGGGTGGCGGTAACTACCAAAACCGTTACGTAACGGCGTTACGTAACGGTTGTGGCCGTTTTTTAAAACCTTGGTTTGAGCAGTTTTATCAGACTGGTGAGTTTGAGCGTAGTCTTAATGCCACATTTATTGCTTTAATCCCAAAGAAGGGTGGGGCGGAGGATATTCGGGACTTTCGGCCTATCAGTCTGTTGGGTAGTATGTATAAGCTTTGGGCGAAAATGCTGGCTAATAGGTTACGAGGTGTGTTGGAAGGGGTCGTTTCTGAGTCTCAGAATGCTTTTGTGGGTGGGCGGCAAATTCTAGATGCGGTCTTAGTAGCTAATGAATGTGTGGATTCTCGAATTCGCCAAGGGCAGGCGGGGCTTATTTGCAAACTTGATATTGAGAAGGCTTATGATAATGTTAATTGGAAGTTCTTACTATATATGTTGGACAGACTCGGTTTTGGGGTTCGGTAGAGGCGTTGGATCCAATTCTGTATTTCCACGGTGCGGATGTCAGTTCTTGTGAATGGGTCTCCAGCGGGTTTCTTTCCTACTTATAGGGGGCTTCGGCAAGGAGATCCTTTATCTCCTTTATTGTTTATATTGGTGATGGAAGCGCTGGGGTGGTTGTTATCTAGGGCGGTGCAGGAAGGTCGGCTGCAGGGTTTTTCGGTGGGAAAGGCCCCTGCAAATTTGTCGGTTTCCCATTTGTTCTATGCAGATGATGCCCTTATTTTCTGCGATGCGGACATGGATCAAATTGGATATTTGAGATGTGTGTTATTGTGTTTTGAGGCCGTCTTAGGTCTTCGGGTGAACTTAAGTGGGGGAGGTGGCGACGATTCCGGTGTTGGCAGCTATTCTCGGGTGTAAGGTGGCAAATTTGCCAGTTACGTATTTGGGTTTACCTTTGGGGGCGTCTTTTAAGGCTAAAGGGGTGTGGGATAAGGTGGTGGACCGTGTGCAGCGGCGGTTGGCAGGATGGAAACGGCAGTATTTATCAAAAGGAGGGAGACTTACGCTGATTAAGAGTGTTCTCTCTTCCATCCCGACATATTTTATGTCTGTCCATGTGATCCCGGTATCAGTGGCCAAGCGGGTAGAGCAGTTGCAGAGGGATTTCTTGTGGGGTTCTGGGGGGGAGGGTTCCCATTATCACTTGGTGGCGTGGGATCGGATTTGTCGTCCCAAGGTACAGGGGGGTTTGGGGATTTGAAGGCTGGTCTTGTTCAATATTGCCCTATTGGGGAAATGGTTGTGGCGGTTTGTGGCAGAGCATGACCGGCTTTGGAGAAGGGTAGTGGTAGCAAAGTTTGGTGTGGGGCATGGTGGGTGGTGCTTGGGGCGGGTAGGGCATTCTCATGGTTTTGGCCTATGGAAGGGGATTTGGTTGGGGTGGGAGGAGTTTTAGAAGCGGGTGAAGCTCAAGGTTGGTGTAGGGGATAGAGTTCGGTTTTGGCGCGATAGGTGGTGTGGTGTCCTCACTTTAGAAGAGTGGTTCCCTTTGGTTTTTGGAATTGCCGTTGATGCTGAGGTTTTGGTGGGTGCTGTGTGGTCTGGCCAGGGGGTTTCGACTTTTTAGAATGTGGGCCTGCGCCGTGCTGTTCAGGATTGGGAGCAAGGTCAGTTGGTGGAGATGTTGGCTTTTTTATATGGTTTGAGAGTGGAAGAGGACGGACAGGACTCTTTGGTTTGGGAATGTCCTAGGGCTAAGGGGTCTTTTTCCGTTTCTTCTTATTATCGTGTGTTTGCTCATGTGGAGGAGGTTGCTTTTCCTTGGAATTGTGTCTGGGTTCCGGGTACGCCATCTAAGGTGGCCTTCTTTGTGTGGACGGCTATGTTGGGCCGTGTTTTGACTTTGGATAATTTAATTCGTCGTGGCCACATATTGGTTAATTGGTGTTGTTTGTGTTGTAATGCTGCGGAGTCGGTGGATCATCTTCTCATTCATTGTCCGGTATCTTCTCGCCTTTGGATGTCAGTTGTTGCGACTTTTGGCTTGGCTTGGGTGCAGCTGGCGTCGGTTCAAGCAGTCCTGCATAGTTGGGTAGGGGGTCGTGTTGGACGAAGACGTCAGAAGGCGTGGATGCTTGCTTCTCATTGTATTCTATGGTTGGTTTGGTTGGAGCGAAATAGACGCTTTTTTTCAGGGGTTGTCTCATTCAGTCCTTTGGTTAGAACGGCGGCTTCTTACGATCTTGTATGGTTGGGTGACTAGATCGGTTGATCCGGATGTTCTGGCTTTTGTCGAATTTGTAGAAGATTTGATTTATTAGTTCGTTTGCTTGTGTCGCCTTTATGGCTTCCTTTTTTGTATTCTTTGCATCATCTTGATGCTTTTTAATAAAAGTTTGGTTATTTATCCACAAAAAAAAAAAAAGAAAAAAAAGTAGGCAGCTGAATAGTTCAGTAACTCAACAACTGAATGTCTTAAACAGAATCAATTTTTGTATTTGCCTAGAGGGGTGAATAGTTGCTTTTGTTTTGTAGGTGGGTTGAATTTTAATTTTTTATTTTTTGATTAGGTAAGTTATGAGAGAAAAGAAAAGAAAAGATTGCAAATTTTTTTTCCCCTTTTGTTTGGATAGATGAGAGAGAAAAGAAAAGAAAAGTCTCTCATATCTTATTTAGTTAAGCTATATAAAAGAAAAGAAATGATATAATGTTATATTACCAAATTAATCTTTTATGTAGGTGTTAGTCTTTTTATTTGTTCTATATTTAAAAGGGTAATTTTGGTGTTCTAATAAGTAGAGAGATTGAAAATAAAAATTGAAAATATGGGTTATGAGAGAAATGTGTTCTTTCCATTTGTCTCCATTTTTCTCATATATGGTAATCAAAACAAGTGATTGAAATCTATTTCTCTCCACTTCATTTCTTTTCTCTCCAAATCACTCAAACAAAACGAATGAAATGAGTGAAATGTTACTCATAGGAGCAATAAGCATCTGACTAGCAGAGTAACTCAACAACCGAATGTCCTAAACAGAATAAACTTTTTGTATAGTGAAGGACTTGTTTGTGCCTAGAGGCCCCTGAAATTAAAAGTTCTGTTTGATATCTGTTTACCTTGGTTTGTGGATAGGTATGCAAATACACAATGTATGTGTGGAGTTCTTAAGAGAAATACTCAAACAAGAATTTCACTCATAATTTACTCACCAAATAGGTCCAATGCATTGTTTGCGAAAGATGGGTTTCAACTTTCAAGTAAGATAAAAGTAAGCCAATTTTCCTTAGGCTTTCTCCCTCAAAGTGTGCAGCCCTCTACAGTATATATCAACAAATAGAAAAATCAGTGTTTTGACCTAATTAGGCAAATTTCTGTACGTGCACTTGAGCCTCTTTGGCAGGCTGCAGACGCACAGCTACTGGATTGGAAAGCTAACATCCAGAGTCCCACACCCAGGGCCTGCTCGAGCACAGGTGGAGCAGGAATCAGGACCTTTCAGGAGTTATTTCAAAAAATAAAAGACACCTTTCCTCTTAACTGAAATTGAACCCACTTTGGGCAAACCTATCTGTAGTTGAAATGCCCAAAGTACCATCCCATTTGAGCAGCCTTTGGCCGGACGTTGATCTAGCCTTGGAAAACGGACCAAAGTCAAGTTTTGGAAGGAAAATCCAATTCTATGTGTATCGAGACTCAAGAAAGATAAGTAATGCAATTTAAAGAATGAGTGTTCTAAACTAATGCATCATACTTATGCATATATATACCTGATGATATAATGGAGTGATGTCAGTAGATCTGGGCAAATATTCAAGCCTGAAATTTTCAGTTTCTCAACTTAGTCTACTAACCCATTACGATGCATTCCCAAGTGCAACACAATAGACTAAAGTTTTATCAATGCAATTGGTATATGAGGAACTCTAGCAGTTAACAGTCAGACTAAATATATTTGCTTTGAAAACATAATGGACCTGTTACCCTATTTAATCTTTACTGTGGCTGGAAAGTTCAATTGCAATCATTAAGATCATGCACAATTATTAATGTAAAGAAGCTGCGGTTGTTGATCTATTTGACATAAAAGAAGGGGCTGAAAAACCTGAGAAGCAGCTTCTAGTCTGAAGGTAATCTTTTTGTGGAAATAATGCTGGAACTTATGTTTTCTCATATTCTATCTTGAACTTTTCTTTTATTCTGCCCCCCACCCTACTCTCCCTCTTTTTCTCTTTGCATCTCAAAGGCATCATCTTCTACTACTTATTTACAATACCATATATTTTTGTTTAAACTGCACTATAGATCTTTCTGAACTGTAATTTTACAAAAGAAAATTGATGAAATCTTTTACATCTGTTGCATGCTATATCAGCAAATGATCTCTTTATATGTACTGTTGTGTGTTTGAGTGTTAAATTTGTTTTTGCACTCAGTAGATTTCTCAGAGAAGATGTTATGTCTCTATTTCATTGCATGTCTGTATTCTATCTTAAATTTCTCTGAACTGTTTGTTTTACAAAAGAAATTTGATGAAATTCTTATATATATATGTTGCACACAATATTAGGTAATGATCTCTTTTTGTGTTTGAATGTTAAATTTAATATTGCACTCAATGAATTTTTTTGGAGTCTATTTACTTTGAGTGGATTTGACACATCATTTGAACTTTTTTTTTTCAGACAATTGTTGAGCCATCTTCAGAACCTTACGATTTTTTGAGGACCTTACGCATGGCTGGATATGGAATGATAATTTTGGGACCATCGTTGCATTTTTGGTTCAACTTCATGTCAAAAGTCCTTCCAAAGCGCGATTTCACCACAACATTGAAAAAAATTGTCATGGGGCAGACATTATATGGACCTATTATGACTGTTGTTTTCTTTTCTGTGAATGCAGCCCTACAAGGTAAACAAAATTCAAAATTTTTAATATTCATATTGTTGAAGATAGTTGATTTGTCAGGCTTATGTATACAATGAACTTGGTGTCATTAATATGATCTACCTCATTGTTATTCTTCTCAAGTAACCCAAAGTTAAAGCCAATTGTTCTAATTTAATACAATGTCAAGAATATTGTTGTTATGTTTAACAGCAATGCTATTAGTCATCTAAAAACTGTGAACAAAGCAGCTAGGCTAACAAGAAAAATTATTATTATACAGATATGAATATTTCAAATGCAAATTAGCCTAGGAAATGCACCTTCTATACTTCATTTTGGTCCTTATTTATTGCTTGCATGGTTTTTAACTATAAATATCCATATTAAATGAAGACGTTGGGATTCCTTTCCTGTTCCCATTCATCCATCAGAAAGTTGGAATAGCTCATATAATTATCTACTAAATTTTGTAGTAAAGATATAACAAGTTTTGCAGCTATAAGGCCTACCCTGCTCTTCTTCATCATGTGCAGGATTTTGGTGCTCCACATCATCCTAGCAGATTGACCTAGTGTGTGGATTTAATTTGAGATGTCAATGTTTAGATGATCTCAATGGTCAGGCAGATTGTGGCTATTATGTTGTCAAAATGACCAGCAAAGCATAGTTATTAGATTGTAGAATTAAGGTTGGTCTTAACACTCTCTTGGTTCAAATAACACAATTTAAGAAATGGAACGGGGAAGCATATTGTGAACAATGAAGATTAACAATCACAGATTTTGGTATTTGTTTTGTGGGGATTAGGTAACAAAATTTAGGTGGTGGTTTGCTCATAATGCTATTTGTGCATAATACATAACCCCTATCTAGGTCTTTGTATAGATACATTAAAATGCTGTTGTGTCATTGCTGTGTCTGTCCTACTTCTCTTGAACTTGCTACTTTCTACCCTTGCTTCACGGCATCTTGTACAAACTATTCATGTTATTATGCTGTTTGACTATAATGTTGTTATGATGGTTTTCCATTGTTCCCCACCTCAGGTGAAAATGGTGCGGAAATAATTGCACGATTGAAGCGAGACTTGCTCCCTACGATGCTGAGTGGTGTTATGTATTGGCCCATATGTGATTTTGTGACATTCAAATTCATCCCCGTTCATTTACAGGTAAATGTGAGACATTATCTGCATATTAGGAAATTATACCCTAGTTTGAATATATGAACAAGGAAGACTAATCTTATCAGATTAACATTATGGGATATTCTTTTTAGCTCATATCTTTTGGCTTTGGTGTTTTATTGTGGCAGCCGTTGGTGAGCAATTCATTTTCATATTTATGGACTATTTACATGACATACATGGCAAGCTTAGATAAAGCAAGCAGCACTACTTAAGTGAGATGTATCAGCTGATGACCCAATGGTACTGCTGATGCGTTGGATCATACTCACTGCACCTCCTCGTCATGTGCATTTGCGTTGAATCATGCACGCTGAACTCCATGAGTGCATCTGCAGATGATGGGACGTCTAAAGCAGGAGTGTGGTTGAAGAACCAGAAGAGCCCATATATTTATCAGTTGAGCAGTAAAAATCAGGCACGGTTGTATTTTTGTGATCAACTCTATGATGTTAGAACTATATTTAATTGAAATAATATTTGTATTGACATCTACTTGTAAGTTACAGAAGTTATTTCTTTTTAATTCTCTCGTATCACTCTCTTGCTTCCAACTACAGCTTTTCAATCCCTGTCCAGAAAGAAAGTGTTGGCACATTCCAAGTTGGATTCGTAAATTGGAATTGGAATATTAATTTTTGGCAAAGAAAAAGAACTTCATTTAGTGATAAAGCAAGTAAATGAGAGAAAGAAACAAAGACCAAAATAAAAAAAGAAAAGAAAAGAAATAAACTTATCTATAGAATTGAAACTATCATCCAACAAGTCTGTGACCAGGAAAAAAAAATAAAAAGGAAAAAATGAAGAAATAAACTTGAGATCTATAGAACTGACAATAACAATGGAAACAACCATCCATCGTGTTCGTGAGCTGGTTCCTCAACTCTTGCAATTCAGGAATAGCCATATTGTAAGGTGCGTTGGCGGGAGGCTTTGCACAAGGCACGAGTTTAATTGCATGATCCACACCTGGACATGAGGCAACTCTTTAGGCAGTTGATCAAGCATTACATCAACAAATTGCCCTAGGACACACTTCATTGTCTTATTCAATACTGCAACCGAATTTTGCTCACCTCATCTCACCCCCTTAATCTGCATAGCATAAAAGAACTTGTCGATGTTCGTCGTCGACATTGTGGGTATGAGACGTGGCTTCTCCCCCATAGGATGCATGGAGTTGGGAGTAAGGCATCACTGCTGTCTTGGTGTAACGCAAGAATTTCAAACCAAGAATTGCCTGAAAATCATCCATAGACACTGAGTGAAGTTGACCTTTCCTTCCCGACAACAAACTCCACAAACAAAAACAATACAGGATATTAAGCCTTTACTAGACAAAAGAAAATTAAACTTGCTTCTTGTTTGAAATGGGTTCATACTCCCAGTTCTATTCTCATTTGTCAGTTCATGGATGTCGATGCCAATGATTGCGTATGAGAGCTTTGCGGGAGGCCAGCATGGTGCAGCGGATGGCCAACATGCACATACAGACATTTTGATCTTCTCGTGAATGAGGCAAGAATATCATTCAAAATGTAAAAGCAAAACATAAAGAAAACAGAATACAGAAAATAGAAAATACATTTTGCAATATAAATAAGCATAATTTGTTCTTACCAAGTCATTCAACTGACATTCCTAAGTACTTGCTGATTCATCCACCCACTCCATTTCATCTCACTCAAAGAATCCATTAGCGGGTAGAGGTCTTGCCTATCCGAGTACATATGATCTGCAAGAAAAGAGAAACTTTCCAAGCGCCACCCTCAACTTGAGTTCAGTTCAATTAATTTATTTCCAAAATGAAAAAATCGCATAAATTGAGATCAAGTATGATGTTGCACCATTCAATAATTTCTTGGAAGCACAACATGTCAATCAAAAGCAAGCTGACCTGTGACAGTGCATATTCCATTTGCAACCACCTTTTGAATTGAAGTCCTCAATCAGACTTTTTTTTGCAGAGGAACTTCAAACCGATTAACAAGTAATTTGGACACAAGTCCATAACATCTCAAGCGAAAAACTATCTCAAGAGGACGAGGACTGCACATACAGGCATAACATCTTGAGCAAAAGGAAATAATTCATGTCCATTGCACAGAGCAAGTCAGGCATTCCTGCATATATACTAAAAAAAAACATTTTATCCTTGTGGATGCCTGATGCAATTTGGTTAAAATTGGATAGCAATCCCATCCACAATGTTCTTTATTTCTTTGTAAAATTTTCAAATGCTTCAAACTTATAAAAAATAAAATGGTAACTTCCTCCCCCTATATTTTAAAGTCACATTGGTAGTACCAAATGAAATGATAGCTCAGGATGAACATAAAACTTACAATGGGTCAATATGATCATAATGGAGAAATAAAATGGTTGTATAAAACAACAAAAAAGTAGATACTCACTTCCACATCACGTTCAATTAAGATTTTAGTTGACAAACCTAGTAACTTAACAATTTTGGAATTAAATAATGCTTTATTCCATGGAAAACTCAATACCCAAGGCACAACACTACAACAGGTATCCATTGAAGAATGATGTTGGATCTCTTGAGACAAGCAAGGTTTCCAATAGTATCAAAATGTGTAAAATGACCGTATAAACATGTTTCCATTCCCAACAACTATATTGCTGATCTAAATGTAACCTAACTACTTAATCTGAAACTTCCCACAGCAATCACAGCTTATTCCCTTTGGCAGTGGTTGTGAATACCACATTAACACTGGAGCTCAAGATTCATCTAAGAGCAAATCTTCAATGGAAAAAGAGTCGTATCATCCCTTCACGGGGAATCTTGAACTCATGCCCCAGGGTCCGACCTTATGTCAAACTGTTGAGTAGGTTTTCTAGTTAGCCTCTGTTCATTCCTCGGATGCACGTGAGCAGATCTTCTCAAGTTGTATTGCCCAATCTTCTCCAAGTATACAAGGACTTGACTCCATTGAGACACGAAAATCCAACATAGATGCATAAACAGATTGGGCTGGTCTTTGCATGTATCCTCCAGGTAAAACCCCATTCAAACCATTAATAATCTGACCATTTAGTTGCCTAAGGTGCTCTTTTTCACACCTTGACCCAGCTAGTCCCATACAAGGTTCAATCAACCTCTTCAGAAACACATCCAAACCATTATTTAACAGGTTTACACAGTCCACTGAGATGCTAAGGCCCTCTATCTCCAACTTTTGCTGTAAACGGCTCCTTAGAGTTTTAGCATCAGGTAGCTCACCACTGTTTTGGCAGGTCTGGGGATGAAAATTATACACAGATCCATTAAAAATAGTTTTCCGAGCACAGCCACCATTCATGGAAATACCAAAAGGAGCTGTAACAGGGCTCCTGCTTTGGACACCAGGGCTTCCAGCCATCTGTTCAACCTCTTCCCCATCTTCCACAGATGTAACTTCAACAGGAGGTCGGCTACCAAGAGAAAGCAACTCCGTTGCGCTTTGCTGCTCTTGTACTCTCGGAACTGGTTCCTCACACGTGGCACTTTGGGTCTTCCCATTCGGTCCAAGAGGACTTGGACGATCCCGAAACTTGCGATCCCTATTAACATGAGACCTACCCTTCCGAGGGGACGGAGGAAACGATTCACCATAAAGAGATTGAAGACAATTTCTTTGAGAAACATTTGCAACTTTAACATTTAGGGACTCTTCTACCTTTCTAACTTTCAATGGTGGAACTTTAGCAAGGCAAGCATTCTTGACAATGGAACGAATAAGCCGATTGTGAAGAGATATATGCTCCCTCCCAATTGTTTGAATGCAGAACTTATCAAACTCATTCTTGCTAATCTTGGAACTAAATAACTGTTTGAGCTGATCAAAGTATTTGTCTGCTCTTTGATGTCCAATCTTCTGATAAACAAGAGCTTTGAGCTCTAAAGTGTCGATTCGAGAATAATGCTGATTGGCAACCATTTTACTTCCAACTAACACACCTACCAATATCAAACCCACATCAACATTCCAGGAAAAAACACAAATTTCAATCCGTAGTTGGAAACCCTAATTGCCAAACACAGTTTTCATCTGTATAATTGAAACAATTGCAACAAAAAGATAGTCACAATTATGAACTAACAACATTTTGAAACTAGAAATAAGAAAAACCATATAGACGTTAAGCTCAAATAACAATTGCAACGTTCTCTAGATGGTAATTATCATTCAATCATGAGATAAAGCTTAACGCACAACATTAACATAGAAATTACACAAAATTTGTATTCTAAAGCAATATCAAAAATTATAGACTGAAAGCAAATCAACAACTATTAAAACAAATATGAGATTTGAATGAGAAAAGAAAACCCAAAACGCAAATCAAGCAATCGAAGAAAGTACAAGTAGAAAGATAACTAGAAGAACTAAAATTAGAACAAAATTGAGAGAAATTGAAAGTGTGATTCTGAGAAGTAATTGAAAACCCTTATGAGATTTTGATGAGAAGTGAAAACTCAATAAGCGTATTGAGCATTAGAGAGAGAAATGGACCTGATTCGAGGAGATTTTCAGTGTAATCGTTGCCCCAATTCGTTCGATCGATGCTTTGTCTGTGTTTTTTTGATATTTAACATTGGACAGCAAACCCATGAAGACATTTCCAATCGTTCTTCCGAAGTCATTACACACGTGCGGTTTTCATGTGTGGGTTTTCCAAGGACGTGTTTGGCTGTATTTTTTTTTTTTACAATTTACAATTTACAATCAATCTTCCTTTTTTTTTAACTGGTTATGAAATGGGGTAATGTTATACAATTGAATATATAAAAATGATATGATATATAAATAGAAAAATGATTTGTGGCACTAAAAATTGTGCCCCTATATAAATATTTATATTCATTTGCAAAACTATCTATTCATATGATTTTGTACATAAAAAAATTAGGAAAATTTGGTCATAAATCCCTCCTAATTTCCCTTTCTTGTTAAAAGGATAAAAAAAAAATAAAATTAAAGCTTTGTTTGGTTTAGATTTCAAAACATAGTTTCACCACTAATTTGAGTGTGATATTTAGTTGCAGCTTTCAAATCATAATTCTACACCTATTTCTCAAAACTCATTTCAAACTATAATCATTACTTTTCAAAACTTATAACCAAACACACAACTCAAAACTCTTTTCAAAACTCAAAAACAACTTAATTTTTATTTTAAATATTTTTTATTTTTTTATTTTAAATATTTTATTTTATTTTATAGGAATATTTTTAATATTTTAATTTTCATAAAAATATTTTAATATTTTGATATTTTAATTGTAAATATTTTGATTTTCGGAATATTTTTAATATTTTGATTTTTGGAATATTTTTAATATTCTTAATATTTTAATTTTTGGAATATTTTTAACATTTTAATTTTCTAAATAATTTTAAAATATTTTTAATATTTTTAATGTTTATACAGGCCTAAAAAATTAATTGACAGAAAAATTAATTGACATGGAAGTTATTTGAAAAAAAAATTATTCAAAAAAATTACTTAAAAGCAATTAATTGAAAAAAAAATTATTTTTTTTATTTGAGTATTTTAAAAATAGTTTGGTTATGATTGTTGATCAAAAATACGATTATCGAGTTATGAGTTGTGTGTTTGATTATCAATTATATGTTGAATTAAGTTTTAAAAACTATTTTAAAAACTCATCACCAAACAAATTTTCTTATTTCATATATCACATCAAACTTTCAAAACTCAATTCCACATACAATTCAAAACTTAATTCAACACTCTATTTAAAAACCATAACCAAACAAATTTTCTACACTCAAATCATAATTCCACAACTCATAAACTCAAAATACAACTTATACTCTCAAATCATATTTACAAAACTCTACCAAACGTAACCTAATACTTTCAAAATCCTTTCATAATTATAAAGTCTTGTATGAAGGACAAAATTTGTTATTTGAATATTTTATTTGACTATTATATCCTCTTTTTCTTCTTTTTTGAATATTTTATTTAACCATTATACCTTCTCTTTCTTCTCTTTTTTTTTACAACTCTGTGTGTCCCCAAGCTCCGTGACAACGCCGCACACTCATTTAAGTGAGCATGCAAGGTTAAGAGTCTAAAACATAACCAACAATGTAAAATACTCCAGTTAAATCCTTAATTATCATAATACTAAAATTCATAAAAATTGATTATTCTTATCATATGAAATTATCCACCAAGTCCACTAATAAAATCCATTAACAAAACAATTAATCCAAGTACTTAAATCATAGTTTTACTCTCGGCACATTATGATAATTATCCACCAAGTCCACTAATAAAATCCATTAACAAAACAATAATCCAAGTACTTAATTCATAGTCCTACTCTCGGCACTCCTATATGTAAAAAAAATCTCGCGCAGCTCTACTCTTTAGAATCTGAAAAAAAAAATAAAGGTAAGCTAGATAGCCCAGTAAATAACCAACCATCACTGCCAGCTGGATCAAGTATTAAAAAAATTAATAAATAAATCGATAACCAATAAATATAAATTTTTCTACAGTTCAATAAATGAACAATTATTTGTAAGATGGTTTCATAACTAAAAATAAATAATGTACAATACATTTTAAATGAAAAGCCAACAAGATAATTCAAAGTAATTCATTGTTCAAATCGATGGTTCGATATTCAGATGGTTCAATGATTTGATTCACAAAACCCAAGTCTTAATGACTACAGTCACTTAGCCCGTGACAAGGTCCAGAACCACACATAGGCCGATGGTAAAATCCTAAAAGAAACTAGTTTCTGTGCCAATAAATAACCCCCATTGGCTAGGGTCCAAATCATAGTCAGACTAGAGTGATGTTCAAAATTCAAACAATACACAACTTTTAAATAAAACATTCGATATTTTCAGAATAAACATTTAGTACAATTTTCAGAATAATTTCACCAAATATTCAAATAATTTTCATAATAATATTCGATGTTGTTTTATACTTGATCCATATTTTATTTTAAGAGAATAAGAAAGTTATGAATAAATATTTATGATTTTAAACGGTTTGATAGGAATAAAAATAAACTAACAGTGATAGAGGGTTACTTACCTCAAACAGCTAAAATAATATTTCCCAAACTAATCTCAAATTACCAAGATCCACCTCAATCTCACGAACCTAATAAAATATTATACCACACAAACAATTATTATCTACACCCATCCTTCTCTTCTTGTAGCAACCATAGAATAAATTAATCCAATTGTTTATTAGGGACCCCCACAATTTAGCATCAAAACAAAGCCATCACGGCTTCGGAATTCTCAACCTATATTATTCTATTGTTGTTCATATACATGTATAAATTTGTAATTGCTTGTAGCCAAACTTGTATCCCACAAACACACCACCATTAAACTTAACCTATCACATATTAATCTCAAAATATGAACCACCCAACCGGGATGCAAAATACACTCTAAAATTGAGCAAAAATCGAGACCCCCAACATAGACTACATCAATATATTTATTTAATCATATATGCCCATAAATTCATCTATTGATATATTAACACCAAAATCATAGATAAGAATACAATAAAATAAATCTTACCTAAGTGATGAATAAAGAAAAATCACCACTCTATAAATCCTCCTTCTTCACTTTGGTTTGTTTGTTTGTTTGTTTGTTTGTTTGTTTGTTTTTTTTTTTTTTTTTGTGTTGTTTCTTCCACTTTTCAAACCCTGCGCAGCCTTCCTCCCAAGCCCTCTGTTTTTTTTTGTTTTCTTCTCCCAGACAAAGCCACGGCATGATGGCTACTTAACCTAATATTCTTTTCTTTTCCAAAATTACAAAATTACCCACCTATGTTATTGAAATAATAATGCAATCTCATAATTAAATCCTTGATATTACTAAGTGACCCATATAAATTAATGTAATTACCAATCTATCCAAAAATAATAATGTTCAAAACTTGGGTTTTACATCCTTCCCTCCGTAAAAGAAATTTCGTCCTCGAAATTTGACATACCTGAAGTCTCAAAAAGTTGTGGATACTTTCGTTTCATTTCATCCTCGAGTTCCCAAGTTGCTTCTCTTTCTGAGTGATTACTCCATTGAACCTTAACATAGTGGATGACTCGACGCCTCAAAACCTGTTCCTTCCTATCAAGAATTCGTATAGGGTGTTCCTCATATGTCAAATCCTCCTTAAACTGCAACGGTGCATGATCAATCACATGACTAGGATCCGGTATATACTTCCTTAACATTGAGACATGAAAAACATTATGAACTCCAACTAGTGAAGGTGGTAGGGCAAGTCTGTAAGCTACCTCACCAATTCGATCTAAAACCTCAAATGGCCCAACAAATCTAGGACTCAATTTACCACGAACACCAAACCTCATTACTCCTTTCATAGGAGACACCTTAAGGAATACATGGTCTCCAACCCCAAACACCAAATCACGTCTCATGTTATCTGCATAACTTTTCTGTCTACTTTGTGCCGTGCGAAGTCGCTCTCTAATAAGATTGATCTTGTCCACTGTTTGTTGCACAATCTCAGGCCCTAACAACTTCCTTTCACCCACATCATCCCAACAAATAGGTGATCTACACTTTCGTCCATATAAAGCCTCATATGGTGCCATCTAAATGCTCGCATGATAACTGTTATTATAAGATAATTCCACTAAGGCCAAATGCTCATCCCAAGAACCTCCAAGATCGATAACACAAGCCCTCAACATGTCTTCCAAGGTTTGAATAGTTCTCTCTGACTGTCCATCAGTTTGAGGATGAAAAACAATGCTAAAATTCAAACTAGTGCCCAAAGCTATATGCAAACTCCTCCAAAACATAGATACAAATCTGCTATCTCTATCAGACACTATAATCATCGGAATACCATGCAACTTCACAATCTCCTTGATATACAATTTTGCAAACTTCTCTAAGGAGAACCCTACCTTAAAAGCTAGAAAGTGAGCGGATTTGGTTAATCGATGAACGATAACCCAAATAGCATTGTTTCCACCTTGGGTCCTAGGCAACCCTGTCACAAAATCCATGGTAATATGTTCCTACTTCCACTCGGGAATAGGAAGAGGTTGTAACTTACCTGCAGGTTTCTGATGTTCAACTTTCACTTGTTGACATACCAAACATTGAGCAACATACTGAGCAATTTCCCTCTTCATATTATTCCACCAAAAGTTCATCTTCAAGTCTTTATACATTTTAGTGCTCCCTGGATGTACAGTATATCCTGAACTGTGAGCTTCTCTCAGGATTTCTCTCTTCAGCTCTAAATCATTAGGCACACACAACCTCTCTCCAAATCTCAAGGTTCCATCTTTATGCATACAAAATTCCATCTGTAGCCCTATTTCCATTTCAGCCTTAAGTTTTTGCAACTGAGGATCTCTTCCCTAAGCATCTTTAATTCTATCAATCAATGTGGGTTGAACTCTAAGGTTTGCCAACTGCACTCCATGGCTATGCCATCTAATCTTAATATTTAACCTCTGTAAGTCCTCCAAGATATTCTTTTGGTCAGTGATCAAGGTAGCCAAATTACTCGGGGTCTTTCTACTCAAGGCATCCGCCACTGCATTGGCTTTTCCTGGATGATAATTAATAGTCAAATCATTGTCCTTTAATAGCTCCAACCATCGCCTTTGCCTCATATTCAATTATTTTTGAGTGAAAATATACTTCAAACTTTTATGATCAGTGAATATCTCACATTTCACCCCATACAAGTAGTGCCTCCAGATTTTCAATGCAAACACCACGGCAGCCAACTCCAAATCATGCGTAGGATAATTTTGCTCATATGGCTTCAGCTGCCTAGACGCATATATCATTCTGCATCAGGACACAACCCAAGCCCATCTTCGATGCATTACTATAGATAGTAAAACCTTAATCTCCGGACGGAACTACAAGTACTGGAGCAGACACCAATCGACTCTTTAGATCCTAGAAACTTTTCTCACAATCATCAGACCATTCAAATTTAACCCCTTTTGGTGTTAAACGAGTTAAAGGCATAGAAATTCGGAAAAATCCCTCAACAAACCTTCTATAATAACCTGCTAAACCCAAGAAGCTACGAATTTCAGTGACACTAGTAGGCCTATTCCACTCTACCACCGCCTCCACTTTCTTGGGGTCAACAAACACCCCATCTCTAGATATCATATGACCCAAAACTGATATACTCTCCAGCCAAAATTCACACTTTTTTAATTTAGCAAATAATTTCTTCTCCCTTAATATCTGCAACACTATTCTCAGATGTTCTTCGTGCTGCTCTTTACTCTTCGAGTACACAAGAATGTCATCAATAAAAACTACCACAAACTGATCTAAGAAGGGTTTAAATACTCTGTTCATTAAATCCATAAAAGCTGCAGGCGCATTGGTCAACCCAAACGGCATCACTAAAAATTCATAATGCCCATACCTAGTTCGGAAGGCTGTCTTAGGTATATCTTCCGCCTTAACCTTCAACTGATGATAGCCAGAACGAAGGTCAATCTTAGAAAAGACTTGTGCTCCTTGCAACTGATTAAATAGGTCATCTATCCTAGGCAAAGGATATTTATTTCGGATTGTCACCTTGTTCAACTCTCGATAATCAATGCAAATGCGAAAACTACCACCCTTCTTTTTCACAAATAAAACGGGCGCACCCCAAAGAGAAACACTAGGCCTAATAAAGCCCTTATCTAGTAACTCTTATAACTGTTCCTTCAACTCTTTCAACTCTGCTGGGGCCATCCGATACGGAGCCTTGGAGATAGGACCCGTGCCGGGTATCAATTCAATGGCAAACTCAATCTCTCTATCTAGTGGCAACCCCGGTAACTCTTCAGGAAAAACATCGGGAAATTCCTTCACAACTAGAATATCCTCTAACTTCAATTCAGTCTCACGGGTATCTCTCACAGAAGCTAAATAGCCCTCGCAACCATTCCTTAACAACCGTCTAGCTTGCAAAGCTGAGATTACCAGAAGAGGAGTGTTAACTCCATTACCCACAAAACAAAATTCTGGTTGATTAGGAATCTGAAATACTACCCTTTTGCCTCGACAATCAACAGAAGCATAATTGGTTGCCAACCAATCCATTCCAAGAATTATGTCAAAGTCCCGCATATCTAAAACAGTTAAGTCTACAAGCAATTTCTTGTCATCTATACTAACCACACGAGATTTGCAAATTAAGTCAGCAACCATAACCCCTCCTATCGGGGTTTCAACACATAAGTCGATCTCTCTAGAGACACATTTCCATCCATGTTTCTTAACAAATCCCATAGACACAAATGAATTTGTAGCGCCAGAATCAAATAACACATGTGCATAAACAAAAGACACTAAAACAGTACCTGACACCACCGTGTTGGAAGTCTGAACATCTTGTTGCGTGAGTGCGTACACTCGACCCTGAGTCTTTGGCTTATGACCTCCATTTTTCTTTTGACTTCCTGAACACCCTTTGTCTGTTGATGCTCCTTTATTTGTCCATGTTTTCTGTTCAATCTCATGCCCCTTCCGGTTAGGGCAATCAGCTATCCTGTGTCCCTGTTGCCCGCAAGAGAAACAAGCCCCAGTATTCCAACGACACTCACTATCCCGATGGAATCCATTACACCTAGTGCATTGTACCCGATCATTCTTCTTATCAACACTACTACCCGTAGTTCGACTTCCCCAACTCCCAACCGAAAAAGTGTTTTGTCTCTTAGCATTGCCCTTCGAACTGTTAGTTTGGAAGTTGGAAGAACTAGGCCTCTTTTTATAATTCTCTTCTTTCTCTTCTTGGGCTCTAGTGAGGCCACTCTCAACCAACAAAGCCTTATTCAACACTGCTCCAAAAGTAGGTAACTCGAAAGGAACCACCTGTTGCATAATGTTCGTTCTTAGCCCACCTTCAAACTTTCGTGCTCTGCTATCCTCGTCTGCTTCGAATGCTGATGCAAATTTGGACAACTTCGTAAACTCAGCTTCATGTTCTGCAACCGTCTTATTCCCTTGCTCTAACTTCGAAAATTCCCTCTGTTTTTGTAGATGAACACTCCTAGGGAAGTATTTCTCATTGAACGCATTCTTAAACCTTTCCCATGTATAAGGGTTGAGATCATGCTCATGTATGCGCTTCTCCATCTGTCACCAATCATTAGCTATCCCTTGTAGCATAAACGTAGCATAGGTCACCTTTTGATCATCCGTACACTAAAAAACGGGAAATAACTTTTCCATTTTTGTCAACCATTTTTCAGCCTCCAAAGGGTCTGTGGCTCCGTCAAATGCCAAGGCTATCTTCTTAAACTCAGTAATGTTACAATGTGGCCTCGGTTGTGGCCTAACACCTGGCTGCATCCGTTGTTGTTGCTCCATAAGTCTAGTCAAGTTATTCCATATGGTGGTTTGTTGTTGCACCACCCCGACCAAAGTCTGAAGCACTTGAACCATTCCAATTGGATTGGGGATTGCAGCTTGTTCTTGTTGTCCCAACTCTTGCCCCTGATTTCCTCCGACTGCTTGAGAACCACTACCATTATTAGTCACGTTCCCTCGCCGATTGTTATTACCAGTCTGTCGATTCATTTGACCCTGGCGTGTATTCCTAGCCATATTTGCCAATGTCTCCTCATGTTCCATCGCAACCTAAATGCATCAATAATAAAACCTCATCTTATTCTATTCTCAAGCTCCTATAACATAAAAAAAAAATTAAATAAATAAAATTAAATTAACATTATATCAAATTATAAGCGTTCCCAATCCTACATCTACCCAATCTCACCACTATTCTATACCAACCTTTAAAATTACAACCTAGCTTTGATACCACAAAATTGTCATGCCCCAAGCTTCGTGACAACGCCGCACACTCATTTAAGTGAGCATGCAAGATTAAGAGTCTAACACATAACCAACAATGTAAAATACTCCAGTTAAATCCTTAATTATCATAATGCTAAAATCCATAAAAATTGATTATTCTTATCATATGAAATTATCCACCAAGTCCACTAATAAAATCCATTAACAAAACAATTAATCCAAGTACTTAAATCATAGTTTTACTCTCGGCACATTATGATAATTATCCACCAAGTCCACTAATAAAATCCATTAACAAAACAATAATCCAAGTACTTAATTCATAGTCCTACTCTCGGCACTCCCATATGTAAAAAAAATCCCGCACAGCTCTACTCTTCAGAATCTGAAAAAAAATAATAAAGGTAAGCTAGATAGCCCAGTAAATAACCAACCATCACTGCCAGCTGGATCAAGTATTAAAAAAATTAATAAATAAATCGATAACCAATAAATATAAATTTTTCTACAGTTCAATAAATGAACAATTATTTGTAAGATGGTTTCATAGCTAAAAATAAACAATGTACAATACATTTTAAATGAAAAACCAACAAGATAATTCAAAGTAATTCATTGTTCAAATCGATGGTTCGATATTCAGATGGTTCAATGATTTGATTCACAAAACCCAAGTCTTAATGACTACGGTCACTTAGCCCATGACAAGGCCCAGAACCACACATAGGCCGGTGGTAAAGCCCCAAAAGAAACTAGTTTCTGTGCCAATAAATAACCCCCATTGGCTAGGATCCAAATCATAGTCAGACTAGAGTGATGTTCAAAATTCAAACAATACACAACTTTTAAATAAAACATTCGATATTTTCAGAATAAACGTTTAGTATAATTTTCAGAATAGTTTCACCCAATATTCAAATAATTTTCATAATAATATTCGATATTGTTTTATACTTGACCCATATTTTATTTTAAGAGAACAAGAAAGTTATGAATAAATATTTATGATTTTAAAAGGTTTGATAGGAATAAAAATAAACCAACAGTGATAGAGGGTTACTTACCTCAAACAGCTAAAATAATATTTCCCAAACTAATCTCAAATTACCAAGATCCACCTCAATCTCACGAACCTAATAAAATATTATACCACACAAACAATTATTATCTGCACCCATCCTTCTCTTCTTGTAGCAACCATAGAATAAATTAATCCAATTGTTTATTAGGGACCCCCACAATTTAGCATCAAAACAAAGCCATCACGGCTTCGGAATTCTCAACCTATATTATTCTATTGTTGTTCATATACATGTATAAATTTGTAATTGCTTGTAGCCAAACTTGTATCCCACAAACACACCACCATTAAACTTAACCTATCACATATTAATCTCAAAATATGAACCATCCAACCGGGATGCAAAATACACTCTAAAATTGAGCAAAAATCGAGACCCCCAACATAGACTACATCAATATATTTATTTAATCATATATGCCCATAAATTCATCTATTGATATATTAACACCAAAATCATAGATAAGAATACAATAAAATAAATCTTACCTAAGTGATGAATAAAGAAAAATCACCACTCTATAAATCCTCCTTCTTTACTTTGGTTTGTTTTCTTTTTTTTTTTTCTTTTTTTTTTTTTTTTTGTTTCTTCCACTTTTCAAACCCTGCGTAGCCTTTCTCCCAAGCCCTCTGTTTTTTTCTTGTTTTCTTCTCCCAGACAAAGCCACGGCATGATGGCTACTTAACCTAATATTCTTTTCTTTTCCAAAATTACAAAATTACCCACCTATGTTATTGAAATAATAATGCCATCTCATAATTAAATCCTTGATATTACTAAGTGACCCATATAAATTAATGTAATCACCAATCTATCCAAAAATAATAATGTTCAAAACTTGGGTTTTACAGTGTGTGTGTGTGTAACAACCCCGACCCATGATTAACGTTAATCCATGCTTAAGCATGCCTAACAAGTAATTAAGAAGAAATCCTGAGTTAATTACTTGTGCATTGCATTGTTTGTGTTTATATCTGTTAAATGTAGAAAGATCTGTTTATGTTTTCGTTTTGGTTTGTGAATTGAAGGTCTTATCGGCATCTGATTCAAAAATTTACTTGATATATGTGTTATTCGGGATTCATAGAAATTTGTATTAGGTTTAATTGAAATTCGATTCGGAATGATTTAAATAGATTAATTTGATGCCCATGTGATTAGCCTTAATTAACTATCATTAGGCAAGCCTATATAAGGCACATTTTTGCCTCCACTCATTCCTTTTTCCTTCATTCAACACATTCTTGAGCCTATACGCACACAAATGTGAGAGAGGGAGAACAAGGAGGAGATTGAGCTCACCCAAGAGACTTGTTAAGAAGAGATAGAATTGAATCTAGAGATTCAAGAATTAAGTCTCTAGCCCATAATCTTGGGAAGTCTAGGTAAGGATTCAACCTTTATATTGTCTAAATATGATGTGTAGGACTTGAACTCTAAGGAATTAGGAAGGTTGATACAAGATTTGAGTTAAACTTGAAGAATTGTAACTCGAATCATGCATACATGCATGTTTTATAGCATTTTGAAATTGTTTTCAAAGATTTTCCCTCATGCATGTTGTAATTCTAGCATGGTTTGAAGAATTCATAACATTTCTCACCATTGGACCTCCTTTGACATTATTTTGAAAGGTTAAAGTTTATAACAACTCATACATGTTATGTTTCAAAGCTTTGAGTTTGAATTTTATACAATTCACATGCTCTCGAGCCTTGATTTTGCGAAACGATCCTAAATTCACTAAGTTTTCCAAGTTTACATAAGTTGTCTTAAGTTTTCCACCAAAAAGAACATGAATTTCATCATTGGATTCGAGTTTGGAGCTTGGGAGTGCAATCTGGAAATTCTAGATTTTGCATTTCCACTCGAGCGGAAGACCTCGCACCCGAGCGGCCACTTTTGTTTTCGCATCTTCGCTTGAACGACCAGAATTCCGCTTGAGCGTGAGATGCATGCGCCCAGAAGTTTCATGTTTTGCAGACCGCTCGAGCGGCAAAAGTTGTGCTCGAGCGGGGAGTTAAATCTCACGCTCGAGCGATCGTCGAGCGTGAAAATCACATAACCAATACTTTTTCAAAATTTGCAGACCGCTCAAGCGTGGAAGGTTGAGCTCGAGTGGCCCCTCACATGTTTGCTAGTCTACTCGAGCACGGAAAGCTACGCTTGAGCGGGGACTCTATTTTCTGAAATTTCACCGAGTGTTTTCCAACGCATTTTGGCATTCTCATTGCATTCTAAGCATTCCTAGGTCATGTTTAAGACACCATAATGAGGATAAAGAAGTAGAAACACACCAAGACTAAGAAGAACTAAGTTAATGTTTCCGGGTGTGTAATTCTGTACGTATTCGTTTTGTACCCGTGTAGGTCACGCGCTTCAAGAGAATTTGAATTGCCTACTCTATATGACTATTTGAAGCCATCTGTTATTTGTGAGTAATAACTCCGTAAAGTTGTGTTTAATTTTAATTAGTTTCTAATGATATGAAATGATTAATTTTCTGTAATGCTATGCTTTGTGTGAATGAATGATCGTCCAAGTTTCTGAAATGTATTCGTGGCATCCTTAGTATCATATGATATGTGTTCCTTTTATGGGTCATCAGAATGTCGTTATAGTCGTCCCTTCATGTGTCATCAGAATGCTTCTATGGCCGTCTCTTTATGGGTCATCGGAATGCCTTTATGGCTGTCCCTTTATAGGTCATCAGATACGTCTCTGTGCACATGAGTCATCAGAATGCCTTATGGGTCATCGAAATGCCTTCACTACCGTCCCTTTATGGGTCATCGGATTTGCTAACGCTAATGGATGTGCCACGTACGATGATATGAAATGTATGAATTTTGATAATAAAAACGAATATGTATTCGAATCTGTTTCTGATTTGAAATCTGAATATGTCTAAGACTCTGATTTCTGACTCTGTGATGGATATCATTCATTAAAACCCTTTATTTGGTTATTATTCACTACGCTCCCGCTCACTATTTATATTATGCATGTAGGTTGAAAAATCTAGAAACCCTCTAGATGTTGATTTGTGATTATGTAACAATTTTAAACAAAATATAACAATCCCAATCAAACAATCAAGAGAAAGAGACACAATGATTTTTACGTGGAAAAACCACAATTGGACACCTCCAACTGTGATAAAAAAACCACGGGCAACTGCCACAAGACAATCCACTAAGAAGAATTAAAGGAATTACAAAGGTATACTCTCAATTATCTAGCAAATCCACAATGCCTAATTGAACCAACCTCTATATGCCTCTTCCAACCCCATCTTCACCACAGAATTGTCTTTCTGATAAGCCACTCTGGATTCCACCAAAGTTTCAGGCTCGAATTCTTCAGAATCCACAACTGAAGAACAACTCTCTTTTTTGTGTATAACAAACAAATCTTTGATGTACTCTCTTTAAACCATGAGTTGAATACTCAATAAAACATCAAAGAAAATAACAAAATATCCCCAGATATAAACCTTTAAGAACCAAAAAGAAGATCTGGAGGAATTCAATCAATGCCTTAGTTTTGGGAGAAAACCAAGTATTTATAGAGAACCAAAAGTAATCCTAGATTGGGAAGAAAACAAACTCCTTGAGAAATCCGGATTCTGAGGTTCGCTCGAGCGAAGCTTTGCTGGCTCAAGCGAGGAGTGTATTTTTCATGATTTCTACTAGTGCCTTGGCTCGAGCGACGGATCCTTGGCTCGAGCGACCCATCACTTCTTTCAGGTTTTTGTATAGACGCAATCTTTCGCTCGAGCGAGCATTCCTTGGCTCGAGCGAGAAAACCTTAGCTCGAGCGAGAACTCCTTGGCTCGAGCGAGCAATGACGGACATGCAATTTTGAATGCAATTTTGCATTTTGCTTCGGCAGCTCGACCCCTGTAATAATCAGCGAAGTGGCAGTCTTGAAAGCATTAACATCACAAACTTCTCTGCATGGCTCGATTCAGGTTGGATTCGCATCTAATAAACTCATAGCCTCACTGAAATAAAAGTGCGAAAATAAATACAACTGAAAGGAGTTTTGTCAAACGGAGTTGCCAACAATAAAAACCTAACATAGGTAATCAGGCACGTAACCAGGCTCAAAGTTGATGCCCTGGAATTCCGTTTTGTTAGCTATCTTTTGCACCTCCCGAGGAGGTTCCGGATCATGTCAAGTCCCGTGGCCATATTTGTTTTGTATTTTAGAATTTGGTCCTTTTGTTTTGACTATGGACAAGTCCTGCTTATATGTATAGTGTATGAAGTGACATTTAATTACTGTACCTTTGACATCACTCGTAAGTTTATAAAAGTTTAAAATTATCTGTCCCATGTATGTCTTCATAGCTCAATGGACTATATATGTTTATATATTTGCTTCCGCAGCCCTTAATTACACGAAATTCTGTTAAGAGGCCTTTGGTAATCCAAGGATTACTGGACGGTTACGACGCTAAACCTATGGGGGTGGGTTTGGGTTGTGACACACACACACACACACACACACACACACACACACACTCTCTCTCTCTCTCTCTCTCTCTCTCTCTCTTTCTCTCTCTCTCTCACTCACTCACTCTCCCTTTCTCTTTTCACCAACTCGATGGTTGTTCGTCGTCTTCACCATCTTTATCGTCTATCGACGTCACTTATTCTTATCTCATTGTCAGTCCGCAACTACCATTTTTACCATCAAACCACCACTATCTTAGATTTGAGACCTACAAACTCATATTTGAGATCAATAATTTCAGATCTGAGATAAAAAAAAATAATAAAAAAAACCCTTAGATTTGACGGAAAAATGAGAAATCGATATATTGTAATGAAAAATCAAGAATTTTTTGTTTGTTTGTTTGTTCATAGATCTAAAAGTAAAATTTGACTCTGGTTCTTTCATTTAGTATGTACTCTGTTTTTGTAGAAGTAAAATTTTACTTTGGTTAACAAAATGTTGATCTGCTTAACGACAGTAAAATTTTACCTTGAATCATAGTAAATTTTACTCTGATTTAGAGTTAAATTTTACTTTTTTATATATATTTATTATAGAGCAAAATTTTACTTTGAATCAGAGTGAAATTTACTATGATTCAAAGTAAAATTTTACTCTAAAACAAGTTGCGATGATGGCTTTACAGGAGAGTGTTGTATCATGAACCAAAGTAAAATTTTACTGTTGCAAGAACGGAGCATCATGAGAAGAAGAAAGAGAGATAGAGAGACAGAGTTCAAACACAGAGGATCAAGAGGAAAAGAAGAAGAAAAAGAATAAGAAAGAGAGAGAGAGAGAGAGAGAGAGAGAGAGAGAGAGTGACAGATCTCAGATTTGAGATTTGTGAACTGTCGCAAATCATCATTTTCTGACAACGACGACTGTGAATGATCTCAGATCTGAAGTTGTGGATACAACAAGTGATGGTAGTGATGGAGATGATAAAGAAAGAGTTCCATGCTGAGCAGTGGTGGCGCCAATAGAGAGCGGTGATGGTGCCGATGAAGAGTAACTATGACAAGAGCGAGACAGAGATAAGAGAGATTGAGATGAGAGGGAGAGAGAGAGTGATTGCAATCTGTATTATAGTAAAATAAATAAATTTTAAAATACTAAGGGATTTTGAAAGAATCTATATAATTTTTGTCTTTTTTAAGGACAAGTTAGACATTAAAAAATTAATACAATTATCATTTTCAACAATGAAAAAAAAAAGGGTAAACTATTTTTCAGATTATATTTGCGTGTTTTATGACACATTTGTGAGAAATTTAGATGCTAACACTAATCATAAACATCACAAAGTAAAAAAACAAAAGTTTTCATTTTTTAGATTAGTCACATTTAACTCCTTTGTAATTTTAACAAAAATTCACTAGTTCCTCACTTTCGATTATAACTATCGATCTCTTGTACTTTAAATGAAATTATCATTCTACGCTTCCGTTAAAGCATCAAGATAGACACAACAAATGTGTTCCAAATACTTGAAAAATTACCCCCCCAAAAAAAGCATTGTTAACATGTTTATTTTTGCTGTTTGGAGCTAAAATTTTATTAATTATTTCTTTCACTCCAATCATTAAAAAGCGGTTATGAATAAAAAAGATTTTCATAAAATAATATACGGATTTGAAATAAAAAATAGGCCCCACATATAGAATTCACCATATATAGACTCACCCTTTGTTACATTGTAAAAATTATTTATGCACTTAGATTTATTCATCTGAAAGTGTTAAATAACAAAAGCTTTTTCCCTCTCTATTTCTAAATTGGTCGCAAAACAGTGACATGGTTGGTCTCAAGCCAATATAATGCCACTAATTCAACATTTTAATATAGTTGAGCTGGGGTATTTACGGGGCATCAAATTTTGGTTCTCTCATTAGGGCACAAATTATACAATCATGAAAACAGCTTCACAGTACGCCGATGTAAGGTTGCGTAAACTTGAACTTTTCAAGATCCTGCAGTGACGAGTGACGAGTGACAAGTGCAGTGGCATAGAAAGTGATAAAACACAACTATCCCATTCTAAGGGCTATAATTAACCAGTTTCAAAGTTTACAGAAGTTCATAGGTGTTTTACATAAATTACAACAACATAGTTTAAACTGCAATAATTCAAATTATACTGTAAATTTAGTATCATGTGATCATATAAAAAAAAAATTGCATGTAAATGTGGTAAAAAATATATCAAAGCAACTTCAACTACTCCAATTTCTGAACTCCTTCGGATGACATTTCAGAAGCTGGTTCTGTCTTAGATGATGGTAAAGGCTGAAAGAAGACTAACCGAAGCTTCATCAGTGACTCCTTGATTCTGTTCTGACACAATTGAATGGTCTTCAATATCATTATCATCATCATCATCAGGATTTGCTGGTTGCTCTGTGTTGAATCGAATCCATTTCCTATCCTTTGCATGATTTACAGCAGGATACAAGAACATCCCAACAATAACAACACAACCGCTAACTAAATATGTCCTTGCAGATGCCAAACTCATCACAAGAACAAGCAATAGTGCAGGAGGCATGCAAAGCATTGTTGCGCCAAATGTTTGTACCGGAACTCTGTATGGTCTAGAAAGATCTGGCTTCTTTATTCGCAATCTTACGAATGCTGCCAACTCAAGAAGCATTCCAATGGCATAAAGGAAGTTAAGAAATTCCAAGATTTCTTGGAAACTCATCCAAGACAAGAAGATCACACCAGTTGCAGAGCACACTATGCTAATGGTTGGTGTCCCATACTTCGATCTACAAGGATCATTCGAAAAATAGATCACATAATTTCTCAAAACAACAAAACTTCCACTCCCAAATGAATAATTATTGTGATATCAATTTATGGTAGAAACAAAACATATTGAAGAAAACTTCAAATTAGGTTTTTATTGCAAATTTATCCCTACTGTTTGCATAAGTTTCAGATAATTTTCTTCTTCTAACAACATGGGCCTTGTGAATATTCAAGAAAATAGAAATGTATGGCTGTATGCTCTATTGTTATATAAAATTCTAATTCATGTTTAATCAATTTCTAATCTAATTATGATTCTTCAAAGAAACATGAATACTGTGAAATTTAAGAAAACACCCATCTTGGATATTGAAAATGTTTGTATACAGGCCCAAAACCCATATTTACGGGTTGTATAACATGAATGAATATGAAATGATTTCAACAAAAACAACAAGTAACAAAGTGAAACAAGCCATTTTGACTGACCTTGAAGCAAATATAGACGGAAGCATTCCCATCTCACTCATCCCAAGAAGTTGGAAGGCATCGCTGCTCATTTCTGCTTCAAACAAACCCAGGTTAGACATTGCAGCTGCTGCTTGGATCCACATTTAAGCCAAGACCCTCCTATCAGCATCCCAACTTCCGCAAAATACCCATCACTCCACTCACTATGATTAGTGTTTAAAGCTCCAGTACCAGCAAGAAGTGGAATCAAATATGAAGAGACCACCAAAACCACAGCCCCAAGGAGAGCTTTCGGAAATGTCTGACTCGGGTCTTGGATCTCCCCAGCAAGTGTACTTGCTTTGTCCCAGTAATTCAAATTCCAAAACATGCTATTGAAGTATCCTCTCCACTCCACCTTCTTAAAATCTACGAGTAGCCACCGTCGAGGCCTAATTCGAGGAATTGAGAGAACACCCAAAACAAGAAACGGGAAAAGTGAGAAACCAGCAAGCAAAACTGCAGAAAACCCAACAATATGCAGGCCGCGATAATTCAAATAGGTTAAGGAAACTGTGATTCCTAAAAGAGCTGGAATTCGAGCAACCATTTGATTGAAGATTGGAAATGAATGCTTCAAGTAATCAAGAAACAATACAGGGTAAAGGGCATTGTCCATAACCCCACTAAACCATTTCCAGAAACCTTCTTGGAATCCCCAAAAAGGCCCAAAAGCAGAGGATATCCAAACAACATAGCCACCATTTTCAGGGAAGCTTGTGGCAAGCTCAGCAGTCACCAGAGCTTCTGGGATGCTCCAAAATAAGGGGAAAATCAAGAATCCAAGCAATGATAATAGAGGGCCACCTCCATCCTTAACTGAATCTTCCACACCAAATGGACCACCAGACACATCATAAAAGATCAAAGCAATAAGAGGAAGTAGTTTGAGTTTTGGGTTTGATTTTGTTGAAGTGTTCTTGACATCACTTTCCACAATTCCCTCTTCTTCACCCATCAACAAACAGGAGGAGAGAGATTATTTCAAGTTTGCCCCAACAAATATTATGAAGGATTTAGTGACTTTGGTTTGGTCCAAACATCAAACATCAAACATCTGATGGGTGTGAAGATGTAATCAACTACATACGGATTAATCAAGACAACCCAACTATATATCATCTATAAACAGATCTATTAAAATGAAAAGTACATACTTTGAAGGATTAGCCAAATGGGTATTGCCTGAAAGATCAGCCAATGAAATTCAACCAAATGAAAAGGAATTCACAGTAGCGATGCCTACGAAATGAGTTGAAGTATTGGTGGATTTGTGATTTGGAACACGGAATGAGCTTTGAAGTCAACACACGCGCTGTTGGTTGCCATCAAATTCTCTTGGATTGCGTACAAATTTTTTTCAGAATTATTAAACATAATTGCACTAAAATCCATGAATATGTATCCATTCCGTATATATTGGAAGGTTTTTTTTGTTTTTGGGGCAAAATCCCTCAATTGATCTGTATTTGGTCAGAACGGTAATCTAATTTATTTATTTTTTCATAAATTCCTTAAAAAGAAAATACATAATTCAGTAAAGATAAAATAAAATATATATATATATATATAAATATTTTCTTTTTTTTATTGGATAATATTGTCAGAATAATACAGAGTAACATGTTACTGTTACTGTTTACATTAATTTCAACGGTAATAATTTTTTTTAAAGAATTTCGTAATCAACATGGATCTTATTTGATAGATTTTGATGAGAAAATTTTAAAAATATTAATTTGATTAAAAATCGACATCTACACCAAAAGTTATATTATTTTAAAGTTTAATATTTTGATAATAGTGATATTTGTTAGACTTTTCAAGAAAAACTTTTTGTACTTATCATTAATGTATTAAAAAGTTTGAGAAATGTTTGAGACCCCCTTTTTGGAGGGTTCCATAACCCCCAATTTGATCTTGATTCTTGATGTGTGTGTAGGGTCCACTCATATATGTATGTGCCCCCACATTATGAGTGGTTGGGATGAGAGTGGGGGTTGTGGGGGTCAGAATTCGGATCTTCGGTCGCCCTTTCTTGCGGCCGTCCCTACGGCGCATCAAAACGATGTCGTTTTGATATTATTATTTATTTATTTTTTTTTTCACCTTTTATTTTCCAGCCCATTTTCGTTGTGCCCTAGCTCCTCTGATAGATAGAGACGAACAGAGCTAGACAGATCGAATGGGAGAGGCGACAAACGCGAGGGCGAAAGACAAAGACAGAGAGGCGACGGACGAACGCACATTTGGTTTGACGAGATTCATTTCACCTCTCTCTCTTTTCCATTCTTCTATGATTAATTGGTTTGATTCAACTTTTGTACAATGAGATCTACACTTAATCTGAAATTTATCTCGAAACTACGGCTGTTGGGTTGAGTTGAGTCAGTTATTCCACAGGTTTAGAAGCATAATTTTGTGATGTGTTGATTTTTGTGAATTTTTGTGTTGATTTGGCTGTTATGTGTTGATTTTTGTGGGCTGTTATCAAAGTGCTCTTCGGCCTTTTGAATTCATAACAGTTGCTGTATAATCTTACTGCCACCATCACCAACATTGCGTTAGTCACTGATTATGATCAAAGGTCAGGAATGTGATATAACATGATTGAGATAGAAAGCAACCATGGTGTATATTGTTAGCAGTTTATTTTTTAGAAAGGAACCATGAATGTGATATAACATGATTAAGTTGCACAGATTTTTTATTTTTGGTAAACAATGTTAAAACCTTTGTGAAGAGAATTAATATGGATCAGAAGGTTTCAACAAAAGTCCATAGAACTCTACAGTTCACAGAATGATGAATTATGAATTGAAATTTGTTCAAAACCTTGAGAAACAGAGAAACACCTCCAATGTTAGAGCTTTGAACAATTGCTTCCATTTGAATTCTGTGATCATCTATGATACCTTTGACAATATATTGAACCTAAAAGATTTCCTTTGACAATGTATTTGATTGAAAAGTATGTGCACACCACTTTGACAATTGTACCTCCTTCAGTTTATGAGGGGAAGTGATCACAGACGTGACATTTTTTTTCTTAAATTTTTGTCTCCCTATCACTTAGATTATGTTTGAACTTACATGGATTTGAGATTGAATTAATAATTCAACAAATACATAATCTCACGTTTGACTAAGAAAATTGAGGTCTGATTCATGATCTACCTGAACATGATATCCCTCGTATGGGGTTTATTGAATCTTAAAAACTTTTTGCTCATAATAACAGTTATCATTTGAGCTTGAGGGTGACCTATATGAGGCATTGTATGGATGGAAGTGTAAATCCCCGGTTGGTACAAGGTTAGGGATACAAAATGGGAACTAAGGGCAGGTTCAAATTAATTGGATAAATTACTCTCTTCCAGGTCAAGCTAATGGGATTGATAATTTTATGATCAACAATTTTATAAATGTTAATCATATTTAATTCAGTTTGATCTAATGGCTGTGAATATTTTGACATAGAGAGACGTTGTGGACAAAGATTCTTGACCGTGATCACCTGGTCACCTACCAATACTGAGAGATTGATAGCAGACATGCCAATTGCTAAACATTGGAAGAATTAATTAATGGAAACAACCCTTTTTTTTTTCTTTCCATTTTTCTTTTTTTGATGTAGCTGTTGCATTCTGATGGCTCTGTCTCTCCAGTTTGTAAATGCAACTAACTCATCTATAAACACATGACAATCTTGAGATCACTTTTGTCACCATTTATACATTTGATAAAAATTAATATTGATGAAAACTTATGAAAACTAGAGTTGGCAGTCTAACACTAGAAATACATGACAGTCTACGTTTAGGAAATCCAAGAGTGAAGGAGTATGCTTATGAAAATTGATGTTGATGAAAACTGATGGCTAGTAATATGAAATAATATGATCTTATGCTTGTTACCTACATCTCTTAACTTCAACTGTGGTTAGATTTGTGTTGCATTTGAAATTGGCTTTTGTGTTTACTTGTAATTAGGATTGACATGTCAACGAGTTCAAACAATGATGCTGGATTCTTTCAAAATAAAAGATACAAATGTGGGAAAAAAGCAGGAGTGTACATATCAGAATTAGAGAAAAATCCAGGGAAGTTGTATTTCAAGTGTGCAAATAAGGCTTGTGACTACTTTGTGTGGGGAGTGCCTCCTACTAGGAATGGATCAAATATCCAAAAGAGTGGGGATGATTATGATTTTGCGAGAAACAATAAAGTTGTGAATATCTTGGAACGACTTGACGCAAACCAACGAGAACGACTTGAAGCTATCAAATTCATGATGTTGACAACCATAGTGATGCTTGGTTTTATCATGTTAGTGGTGCTGCTCAAGTGAACTTGTATTTGTACCGAGTGTAAACCACTACTTGTAGAACTTGTATTTAGTTTTGAAACTTTTATATGTGCATGTAAAATCCAAACAATGTTTAATTAATGAAGTTGCTATGCTATGTCAATTGTGTTAATTAATGAAATTGGGTGTTATGTATATGATGTATGAAGATTGATGCTATGAAAAGAAAGTGAATATGATGTTATGTGAGCACAAAGTGAATATGATGTATATGATGTATGAAGATTCAATTCTTCCATGGGTTTTAGCATGTGAAATCATAAAATGCCTAGCTTCTTCATCAACTCTTAAACATTTCTCCATGTTGTGAAACAGTAACAAGTTCAAACAAGCAAAAGAACAGGAAATGAAGGCAAAGCCTGCTTGTACAAACAACAAGGAATTGAACTTGTGCCACTTGAATTGAACCTGTGCCACAAGGAATTTAACCTGTCCAACTTCCCTAATCACCAACCACTAGAAAATATTGACTAAAAGAAACATGAACTTGTGCCACTTGAATTGATAATGCACCACAAGGAATTTAAACAAACAAATTCCCTAATCACCAACCACTAGAAAATATTGACTAAAACAAACATTAACCTGTGCCACTTAAATTGATAATGCACCACAAGCAATTTAACCTGTCCAACTTCCCTAATCACCAACTACTAGAAAATATTGACTAAAACAAACATTAATGTGATCCTCACAATAAAAGCATTCTAGACGAAAATAATAAGAACTTTATATATGCATACACATGAACAAAAGAACATTGTTCCCAAACATTAAAAATACTTGAAAAAGATGTCGATAAAAAATATTCAATTCCCACCAAACATTAAAAATACATACAAAAGATGTCCATCAAGAATATCCAAATCCCACCAAACATTAAAAATATATACAGAAGATGTCCATGAAAAATTCAAAATTCCACCTCAACGTTAAATACATACAGAAGATGTCCATAAAAAATATCCAAATCCCACCAAACATAAAAAAATACACCAAAATCCACAAATATAATAACATTATCGTTCAGTGCAAGCCTTCCAAGGATGTCCATCCACATGACTGTCAGTAGGACTATGTGAGGCTTGCGACAGTTGGACAGTAGTACCCCCAAGCAACTCCTGAAACGATGTGAGTGGGATACACTAAAGACATTGAATGAGGCGGCATTGACTGAGGCGGCATTGACTGAGGCGTGTTATTTCCCTGCAATAGTGGTACATTTATTAAAATATTTATAGAATCTATACTACCATTTCAATGTAAAGTATGTAAGCAATTACAACTCACATCATATGTAGGATACATGACATCATGAACATTTGTACGACCCATGGCAAAGGGAGGTTGAGATTGGGATTCAGGTCGAGATTGGGATTGAGATTGAGATTGAGAAATATAGATTGCACGACCATGACCCTAAAGTAAACCAACATAAAGAAAAGAATAAGTGAAATGAAAAAAAATTAATAATGCATTTTCATTTTAAAAAACCAACTATACGATATATTACCTCAACATAATTACTACCCATGGCAAAAGGAGGTCGAGATTGATCTTGTGCAGTGTAAACACCCTAAAGTAAACCAACATAAAGAAAAGCATAAGTTTCATGAAAATAAATTAATAATGCATTTTCATTTTAAAAAACCAACAATATGATATATTACCTCAACATAATTACTACCCATGGCAAAAGGAGGTTGAGATTGACCTTGTGCAGTGTAAACACCCTAAAGTAAACCAACATAAAGAAAAGAATAAGTTTCATGAAAATAAATTAATAATGCATTTTCATTTTAAAAAACCAACAATGTGATATATTACCTCAACATAATTATTACCCATGGCAAAAGGAGGTCGAGATTGACCTTGTGCAGTGTAAACACCCTAAAGTAAACCAACATAAAGAAAAAAATAAGTGAAATGAAAAAAAATTAATAATGCATTTTCATTTTAAAAAACCAACAATATGATATATTACCTTAACATAATTACGACCGATGGCAAAAGGAGGTCGAGATTGACCTTGTGTAGTGTAAACACCCTAAAGTAAACCAACATAAAAAATTCACATGAGGTTCAATTTCCGTATGAGGTTCAATTGCCCTAAGGTCTATGCATGTCAAAGGTTGCATACAAAATTAAATATTACCTGTATTGAATGATTATCCAATGATAAAGAAGGTTGAGATTGACCTTGAGAAGCAGAAAAAGAACCACCCCTACATGTATCAGAAAAGACCCAAAATAATAAATTTCACGCTACTAGTTGCAAGAATAACCAATCTAACAAGATTGATACAAAGTTGCACACAATTGTAAATATTACCTGACTAGAAATATTGCCCATGGCGACAGGGGGCTCAGATTGACCTTCAGGAGAACTTACATGCTTCACAGTATTTTGCATCAAATGCCATGTGCAAAGTCGGTGGTTTGTATTAGGCATGACAATTGGAATGGCCTTAGCCATCGCAGCATCTTGATTTGTGAAAATAGTTTTTGAAGCTTTGTTTGACATTGCCTCCAAAAAAATCTGAAACAACCATGTGAATGATTCGGCAGTCTCATCATACATCAGCGTTGCACCGAATATAACTGTTTCTCGATGATGATTAAATCCAACAAAGGTCCCAAAAGGTCTATGTTCACTATTTAATTTATAAGTAGTGTCAAAGGTCACTACATCACCAAATTGAGCATAATCCATTATCATTTGAGCATCGGCCCAAAATATGTTAGTTATCTGCTCTTCACAATCTAATTGGACCGCATAATAAAAGGATGGATTTTCCACAGTTTTCTTACGAAAGTATTGTAACACACTACCCACTTCTCCATATTCCAAATCTTTTTGTCTCTTCGATCTCAAATAATTTTTTTGGTCCAATTTGGTGAAGCCAAGTGATGCTCTTCCACCAGATTCCCTACCCAATAGCTCATAAGCAGACCTAAGAGGAATTCCAGATTCTGAAGCCAATTCTACTTCAATTGCTTGGGTAGTAGATATTTTTCTTTGGGATGGCAACATATGAATGCACTCTTCACGCACAAGGTCATGATTATGATGTTCAACAAAATCAATTGCAACATATTTTCCTAAATTTCTATCTAACTTGATACTCAATCGGGCACCACAACCACATCTCACCTCTTGTCTCGGAAATTTTACTAGTGGATCTCGCTTGTCAATACCTCGACTTCCCTCTTTATAACATACAAAAGTCCGTGAAGTTATTTCCTTAGTTTGTTTGTTCTTGTGTGCATACGACTTCCTAATACTAAAGCCCACATTTCCGCTATAGTTATTGTAAAAGTCATATGCAGCTTGTTCAGAGTCAAATGGCATGCCCAATTTTAGCTTCCAACCACAACTACCTAACTCATCAACAACATTATTTTCTTCCATTACCTACAATTGATTACCATACAAATAATAAAATAAGCTAATTCCCAAAAATTGATGGATATGATTTTTTAGAAGTGTGCCTACAAATACAACTGAGTAATTTATATAACATTTTCCTATACATAAAATATACCAGTGGAACTGATGAATGGTATGAATAATTATATATATATATATGCTTCAGCTCTGTTTTACTTTTCTTTTTCTTTTTTTTTCTTTTTTTTTTTCCGGTGGAGATTGGTTCTGTAATGCCTAACCAGGGCTACCCATTTATCTTATCACCTATTTTCTTTCTGATTGTTCTCTTTTGTAATGTTTGGTACTAGAATACACACGATAAAGCTTTTCCAATCTTCCATGTCTAGCTTTTGCCCAAGTCAAAAGAAGTATGTATTTTTAGTGGTGAAATTTTCAGCAAGATGATTCAAAAAACACTTCCAAGACCAATTTAAGCAAGATGAAGCACAAAATCATTGTATTGGAAGCCATGCTCTACCTATGTTCTTTCTGATTGTTCTCTTTTGTCATGTCTGGTAGTGGAATATACCTTTTGGCCAAGTCATACAAACACATAACACAAATATTAAATCAAAGTTGGAATGCACCATCACTGGGTTAAAAAGCCCAATACATTAAGCTGAAAGCCACATAAAAATTGAAGAACATAACAACAAAAAATGAATTTTTTTTTTGAAAAACCCAGAATTGATACTTGATATTATGAGCAGATAACTGAACAGAACACAACATCACTTGGGCATTTATATTTTTCTATAATCTTTTTTGACTTCTACAAACAAAACTTAACCTAGACATTGAACAAAGACAGACAGATTAACAATGAATAATCATTTAAAACCCAATTCAGCTATCGTCCAAGCACTAAGTTTAGGCTTAATTCAAATGGGAAATCACAATAAAATCAAACAATACCCAGTCATGAATCATGAATGCAGATCACAAAGAACACAAAAATGCACACATAGCTTCAGAAATTTCAGACAAGAAGTTATTTATAAAAAGTTTTTCCAAGGGCGAGTTATTTATAAAAAATTTCAGACAGATATATATATGTATATATCAGCTACAAAAATCTAATATGATGATTCTAATTAATGTCACTTATTTTACCTCGTCACGGTTGCAATCTCGCCTCGCCATCGCGTTGCGTCCCTCCGCCATTCTCCGTCCTTCGCCATGGCCGTCTCCTCCCTTTGCCATCCTTCATCCTTCACCGTCGTGCCCCTCCACCATCTTTTGTCCTTCGCCGTCGCTATCACGCCCCTCCGCTATCTCTCTCATCTCTCAGCTCTCTCTCTCTCCTCGTCTACCGTTTCTCTCTCAGTTTTCGTTAGGGGCTAAACAAAACAAAACACAGAGCTGGGTAGAGGAAGATGATAAACAAGCAGGAAACTCAAATTTTGGGGAAAAATTGACAAAAAAAAAAAAAACTAACCAAAACGACATCGTTTTGGCGAGGGCGGCCGGAAAGGGCGACCGGTGATCCGTATTCGTAGGGGTCATGTATGTGTGGGGGTCTCTATCACAATTGTAAAATTTTATTATGAGAAGGTTTTGACCAAATCTCCCTACCTCATAACCTAGGTTGAGAAAGTATTAAATGAGATAAAATAAAAACAACATTAAAAGTTATCTTAATTAAAAAAAATTAAATTTATAATGAGACCAAAATATCATTTTTTGCTTTGCACTATCCTCCTCTTTTATTTTTGATTGAATTTTTTAAATATGTTTTTATTAAAATTAAAATTTAGTTTGGTGAAAAATAATTTTTTTAAAAATCAAACACTTATTTTCATATTATTTTTTTTGAAATATAAAATAATATTTAAATATATATTTATATTTAGTTTTGTCAAAAAAAAATTATAATTTTTTTGAAATAAATTTTAAATACAAATTCTAGAAATTCAATCAAATAAAAATATTCTGCAACTAAAGTTTTTTCAATAGTACATTTGTAAATGTTGATTGAGCTCTCACCATATTAGAACCATTCAAAAAAAATATATATATAGAATAATTTTTATTTTTATTTTTTTAATTGCCCCTACATAGTAGTTAAAAAATTTTTGTCTTAAAAAAACAAAGGGTAGTTATGTCCATATTAATAAAAAATTAACTCTTTAAAAACGTCATAATTAATTTTCATTATATCCTTACATTTTCCATACAAGTGTAAGTGGTTAAAATTTATTTATTACTTTCTTAATATGTGCCTTTAGAGCACATATTAACCAAATCCTTATTAGAAACCAAATCCTTATTAGAAAGATAATTGCACTAAAACCCCTCAACTACTTTTTATCCTTTATTTATGAATATGTATCCATTCGTAAATGTTGATTTCATCCATTATAAAAATCGTTTTTAGGTGGCTTACCAGGACAAAATTGATATATTTTATAATTAAAGAATTAAAATATATGAATTTATAAATGAAAAAATAAAATAATATTTATTATTAATAGTTAAAAGTTTGTTGGTGAAAATGACTAGCCTTTAATGCGGATAAATTTTGTTTGATAGGCAAGGCTGTCTAAAGGTAAACATTGTTCCTCAAAAAAAAAAAATAAATAAATAAATAAAATAAAATAAAATAAATATATAACAAATACTTCTTCTATTTTAAAATATTAGTCCTTTATTCTATTTTTTATTAAAGAAAATTAGTCTAAAATCCCTCTCTCATTTTTAATAATGAAAGAGGTCCATAATTTTATTTTGTGATGTCTAAGGTCTCTCAGCCTCACACCTATATATCATAGAGAAATTTAAATCTCTCAAATCAAACCTCATTTCTCTCTCTCTCTCTCTCTCTCTCTCTCTCTAACTCTTCAGCTCTTGCTCTCTCTTTTTTTTCTCTCTGGCATATCGGCCTCTGGCATCGAATCCGTGCTAGATTTCCTCAGAAAAAATGGCTTCTCCAACTCCGAATTGGCTCTCATGGAGGACTTCCTTGAGAAGTTCGAATTTCGTTTCGTTGATTTTGAGAAGTTCATATTCCCTATGCTTTCGTCTCTCCCTCTGGCAATCTGCCAAGCAGAGGATGGAGGAGATGATTCTTTTAAGGAACTCGTCAGCTTCTGTTCTTGCACCACGGATTTGTGTTCTTGTGGTATAGAGCTCTTCATTTTTAAATAAATTGTTTCGTCATATGAATGATTTTTACTATTTGAATTTTTGTTAGATTTAATTTCTATTTGCTATCTATGAATTTGAAATTTTTGTTTGCTTTTATCATTTATTTTTTTAATTAAATGTCATGTTATGTATTTTTTGTGTATAAATTGAATATCTTTCGTTCTAGTATGTCTTTGATTGTATCGACTGTGTTCCAGAACTATTCTCTGTTGCTCTCAAAATGTATTATAATTGTAATTAATTTGAATAAAACCATCATTCAGTTGATTTTAACTTGGCATTTTGATCAATTTGCTTGATTCTTGCGTTTTTTTTCTTCACTATTTTAGAGAAATTTGTGAACAAAGTTAGAGAAATTTCAATTTTCTCTGATTTGAACCCAAAGTAATTATCTGAACGTAATGAGGCAAATTTCTCAGGTTTGGAGAGAATTTCTCTGGTTTGGAAAGAATTTCTCTGAAAAGTCTAGAATTTTATCTGGATCGACTTGAGGGACCTTAAATATTATGAAAATATTAGATATCTTTTATCTTCTAAAATCTTAATACCAGGGACCAAAAAAAAAAAAAATCCCATCTTTTTATTCTAAAATATTAGTTTATTTTTAAAAATTAAGGGCAAAAATAACATGAATTTCTTATTTTGTCATTCTTTTAAATTGATTAACATTGTACGGGGAGCAAATATTCGGTAATGCCCCGTACTCCTTTCGTCCAAGCTCCTCGTCTGTCCGATCGACCTGCGAACACAACGACGGTGAGCTACCTGGCGGTGTGTGGCTGGAAAACCCCTCCGACGGTCAAGTTAGCACACACTCAAGGATATAGAGAGAGAGAGAGAGGAGAGAGTTGAGTGTTTTTGGTTGTTCTCACCAAATGATGTTCTATATCCAGCACGTTGGCGCAGTCACGCTTATATACTTTTTGCGCTCAACTCTGCACCCATTAGTCTCTTGACACGTGGTGCTGCTCTTCCATCTGCCAGCACAAATCCAGCAATCACCACCTAACCCCAACCGTTAGGCTACATTAGCGGGAACTCGGCAGCCCGGCGGAATCACCTCGGCCTTCCACGACCGTGCTGCGTAACGTGCCCGAGTGCTCCATTCGCCGAGCTCCATAACAGCCGAGCTCGGTAGCACTCTAGCAGGACTGAGTTCCAGACAGGTTACACTGGCATTCAGAAGACTTTTCCCACAGAGCTAATTGTGTTCCCACAAAACCCAGTAGCGGACGCTCATCTCGGCTAACTAGACCTCGAGGATAGGCCTCGGCCGAGCAAGTCCAAATCCGGGGAAGCTCGGTCCAAACATGGGACCTGGGCCTCAGACCTAGGCTTGGACCGAGCAAGATCATCTCAAAGGAAGCCCCAGTTAGCTCGGCCTAAATAGGGGCGAGCCTCGACCAGGCAAATCCTACTCTGATCAGGCCCAAGTTAGCTCGGCCCAAACATGCTCGGCCATCTTCTGTCCGGCTCCTTCCACGGCCTAAAGCCAGATTATAAATCTTCCTCTCAATTGCCCCTTAATTCCGTCCGTGCAAGCGTGATTGGGATTACATGATCCGACCGGAGTAGATTCTCCCTCGGTTCTTAGTTCGCAAGACGTTAACCGCGCTAATCCCCATGCTCAGTTTCTTGGCTTGCTCGGTTGACGCCTCGAATTGCCATCTTGTCTCTTTAGTACTGACGCCGCCGTCATTATGAACACGCGTTGTACATTTATTGACCTCGAGCAGCCAACCCAGACGTCCCTTCACATTCGAAATTTTGGCGGTTCTTTTTGCCTATAAACACGCCATATCTCCCTTTCATTCCCTTCTTACTGCTTCACCTCTACTCTAGACGAACCAAAGCTGCTGTGCCAACCTCACTGCTCAAACACTGTTTTTGCCTTGGATCGAAGCTCAAAGAATCAACTTTTGCCTCTATATTAGTAAGCTCTTTGAAACTCCTTATTGCTTTTTCATTTGGTATTTCACATTCTAGGGCACGAAATTTATAGATTTTAGGATTTAACCCCCCAAAAACCTCTTCTACCCTTGCGCTCTTTGCTGTTCTTCAACACCAGTGATGAACACACGAAGATCTGGAGCGGACCGAGCTCCAGGCCTTCTTTTGATCCCAAAAAACACCTAAACCGAGCAAATTGCGAGTTTGCAAAAACTCCTGTAGGAACCGAGGTAGGCAGAGGGCTTGACCGCTCGATTGGGCTAACATCTGGTCCGCTTGAGCGGCCGAGCTTCTAGATTTACCTATGTGATCGAGGTGGTCTAGCACTCCATCTGACCGAGCTAAAGTCAAGCTCGTTTTGCGCGACCGCGCTCCCACTTACACTTACCCTCATTTTCCTGCAGAGTCTAAGGGACCACGCACCAACACTGAGGCTCTCAAAGACCGAGCAGCCATCAAACAAGAGTTTGTGCCAAACCAACACAGCCGTGCTAAAACCAGTCGGCTGCACACATGGGGCGCTACCGCTTCCTGGTCGACATGTCGGTCGCTCAAGCCGCGTTCCGGGAAGAATACAGTATCCCGGACAACGTTCACCTAGAGCTTGGTGCCGAGGACACGACCCCTTGGGGCAGATTAGACCAGTGCCCCTTCATCGTGCTTTCCATTATAGAAGGTGGCCTCTGCTTCCCAGTTAACCCCTTAATGTGCGAGTTCTTGCGGCGCACCGGGCTAGCACCAACCCAAGTCTCAACCAACACTTACTGCATAATAAACGGAATTGCCGAGCTAAACAACTAGCTAGGAACCAACCTAGGATTAGCCGAGATAGTTCGCCAGTATACCCTCAGGCATACAAGCGATGACCTTGCCTATTATTTAAAGATCAGACCGGGCAAGGAGAAGATAGTGACCGGTACCTCGGACAAAGACTTGCATGACGACGACTTTTTCTGGGTGTCCGGTAATTATGAAACAGCCGACGTGCCGGGCTGGTATATCAGCAAGAATTTCGGCGAAACATGTAAGCCGTGATAACTGCTCGGTCAAATTACTTTCTTTTACTATTCTGTACTTAATATCTTTTCTTCTTCCGTTTGCAGCCATTGAAGCTTTGCAAGCCAACTATTACAACCCCAACGAATCAGCCATCAGAACCGTGCTTCGATGCCGTAACCAGGATTGCCACAAACTTCTCGGTTACGTACCAACCTACAGATACTCTGCTTCCCGCCGGAGTAGAGTTACAGACTTCCTTCGAGCGTCGTCGCCACCTTCTGACCCCATACTTCTAGACATGCCCCTTATTCGGTTGACCGAGGCAGAGGAGATGGCCAAAAGAACTCGCATCAAGAATCTGATCACTGCTACATCCACCGAGCTACTGAGCATCCCCTCCCGCACAGTCGCTGCCGATCAATCAAGTGGGACCGTGGTCGCATTGGCGTCACCTACCGCGGTGTAGGCAAGCAAAGAAAGCCGCCGAGCTGGGAAAAGGCCTCGTAACGCCGATCCGTCAGTCGAGCTCGTTACGGAGTTGAACACCAAGCAACCGGCGGTCACAACTGACCCAACACCACCATGGAAGCCCCAACTGAAGCACCGGGGAAAAGAAATCCCGGCCAACGCATCGGTCAAAGGGGACAAGGAGCATCTACTCGCCTTTGACCTAACCAAAGCCTTGCTTCTACCGAGCTATGTGACCGGCAGCGGCCACGTGCCGGACACCTGGCTTGTGAAGTCCTTGGTCAAGTCTATGACCCGGGTAAGAATCTCGAACTCTTTATTCAAATTTTTCCAAGTGTTTGCTCGGTTTCCTTTCTTTAATCAAACTCTTTTCTTTGCAGGCCATCCAGAAACAACATCTGGTCATGGAGCGAATTCATAGACTTCGGCAGAAGGCAATCGACGCTGCCAGCCAAGTTGAGCACTTTCAAACCGAGCTAGGGCGATCAAAAGCTTCTTTGGAGATCGCAAACTTCGATAACACCAGATTGCTCGGCTAGCTTGGAGCCGCCGAGCAAGAGAGGGACTCTCTCTGGGCCGAGCTGGAGGCGTTGAAACAATCAAGGAAGGATGAGCTGGATGAGGCGAACAACGAAGGTTTCAAGAAGGTCGAGGAAAACTACACGAAGCAAGTCCATGCCACCTAAGATATTTTCTTCAAGGCTGGCTGGAAGGCTGCTTGCGAACAGCTCGGCCAAGGATCTGGAACCGACGTGTTTGCCTCTCCCCTAGCTGCCTTCCTGCAGACATACCTGGTGCCATACGCCAATGACGTCTTCAGTGCGTTGCAAGCTGAGGCTGAGGAAGATAGCGGGGAGGAAGCCGAGGAAAATGATGAGGGAGATAACCGCCCAAAGCAGACCGGCCAGGTGGAGACTGGAGTCCAGGAAAAAACAACCACAGTCGACCTGGAGGCTACTGCTACCGGGGATGAATTTGCTGACCTGTCCCCCTTAGTTTAGTTTTCTGTCTTTTTTTTTCTTCCTTTTTAAGAATGTAACCGGGCTGCCAACCCCACCGTATGTAATTTTGTTCCTCATCAATGAAAAGTTCTGATTTCGTTAAGTGTTTGCACTGTGTAAACTAAACAACTTCAGCAGGGGTAAAGCACCTTGGCTTAGCAAATCATCAACTCATCCTTGAGCAAATTATAAACTCATATAGCCGAGATAAACCATCTCGGTTGAAACCACAGTTGAGTAAAACATCAACTCATTTAACCAGAGCAAAATCATCTCGGTTGAAATCACAAAGTTGAGCAAATCATCAACTTATCTAACCAGAGTAAAACATCTCGGTTGAAATCACGGAGTCGAGTAAATCATCAACTGATTCAACCGGAATAAAACATCTCGGTTGAGACCATAGAGTTGAGCAAATCATGAACTCATTCAACCAGAGTAAATCATCTCAGTTGAAATCGCAGAATTGAGCAAATCATCAACTCTTTCAACCGGAATAAAACATCTCGGTTTAGACCATAGTTGAGCAACTCATCAACTCATTCAACCGGAGTAAATCATCTCGATTGAAATCACAGAGTTGAGCAAATCATCAACTCATTCAACCGGAATAAAACATCTCGGTTTAAGCAAAGTAAATCATTAACTCATTCAATCAGAATAAAACATCTCAGTTTAGACCATAGAGTTGAGCAACTCATCAACTCATTCAACCGGAACAAAACATCTTGGTTAAAATCTTAATGTAAGCATCGAAAACAACCACAGAATGCTGGCAGAGATAAGTCACTTCTATTGTATTTGACAAAAAGCGTGTTACATTCAAAAGTATAGGGAGAGTAAGTCTTTCCACAAAAAATTACATAGGAACGTAAAATGCTAAAAATAGTACAGTTTGAGGTTGCCTTTTCCATGGCCGGGGTATGCCTTTTCCTTTCAAATCTTCCAAGTGGTATGCCCCTTTGCTCGCCAGACCGGTTATCTTGTAAGGCTCTTCCCAGTTTGCCCCTAGCTTGCCTTCCCCCGGCACCAGTGTGTTGCCCATCACCTTTCTTAAAACCCAATCCCCCACTTTGAACGGTCTGGGGTACACCGTTTTGTTATATTTTCTGGAAAGCTCTTGTTGGTATGCGGCCACATGGATTAGAGCCTTGTCTCAGCGCTCTTCCACTAAGTCCAATTCCAGAGCGATGGCTTCAGAGTTCAGCTCGGGCTCAAAACTTTCACTGCGAAGGGTGGGCATGCCAACTTCCAATGGGATGACCACCTCCATGCCATATGCCAAGGCAAAAGGAGTTTCCCCAGTAGATCACCTCGGGGTCGTCCGGTATGCCCAAAGGACACTTGGGAGTTCCTCGGCCCATTTTCCTTTGGCTTTCTCAAGTCTTTTCTTCAACCCATCAAGAATGGTCTTGTTTGATGCTTCGGCTTGGCCGTTAGACTGTGGGTAAGCCGGGGTGGAGTTGTAGAATTCAATTTTCAATTCCTCACAAAATCCTCTGAATAAGCGCCCGTCAAATTGGGTGCCGTTGTCAGAAATCAGAATCTTGGGGACGCCAAACCGCGTTACCACATTCTGCCAGACAAACCGTTTGACGTCTTTCTCATTGATAGTAGCTAAGGGTTCAGCTTCAACCCATTTGGTGAAGTAGTCCGTAGCCGTGATGAAGAACTTCCGGTTGCCTGGTGCACTGCTGTTCGGTTCCATTTCATCTCCCCTCGGCGATGCAGCACCAGACGCAACAGGTTGATCTGCTATGCCCAAGTCCGGAGTCGCATCGCCGGACTGCAGTACTATGCTGGCTAAAGATGATATTGCGGGGTGCGCAAGTTCCACGGCGCCAACATCGCCCGGCTGTGCAATTTCTGGCGAGCTTGCATTCACCTCCTCGGCTGCCGTGGCAAGATCCACTGGGCATACGGGATGAATTTCAAGTGAGAATTCAGCAGCGAAGTCGGCCAATGTCTGTGCTTTTATGGCAGTTCAGGGTTGGAACTTGACGTCGAATTGTCCCAATTCGACCTCCCACTTGAGAATTCGACCGGAGAAATCCGCCCGCTCGAACAAGGCTTTGAGTAGGAACTCGGTCAAAACGATGATGGTGTGAGCATGAAAATAGTGCGCCAATTTCTTGGAGGCCATCATCAACGCCAAGGCAAGTTTTTTCCAGCGGCAAGTATCTCGACTCTGCCGGTAGCAAAGTTTTGCTCACGTAGAAGATGGGGAAATGCTGGATTCCTTCTGACCGGACAAGCACTGCGCTAACTGCATGCTGAGAAACGGCCAGGTAAAGGTAGAGTTCTTCGCCGGGTTTTGGTGTCACCAATAATGGAGCAGAAAATAGATACGTCTTTAGCTCGGCCAAAGCCCTGTCACATTTCTCGTCCCATGAAAACTTGGATTTTAGTGCTCGAAAGAAAGGGCGGCAGCGATCTGATGACTGGCTTATGAATCAATTAAGCGCGGCGGCCATTCCGGCCAGATGCTGAATGTCCTTTGTCGAGTTGGGCTGCTTTAATTCTTGTATGGCTCTGATTTGTGTGGGGTCTGCCTCGATGCCTTGGTTTGTGACTAGGAAGCCTAGAAATTTTTCGGATCCCATGCCGAAGGCACACTTGGATGCATTCAGGCGTAGCTTGTGCTGTTTGAGAATGGCAAACATCTCGGCTAGGTCGGACAAGTGGTTTGCCTGATGTCTGTTTTTGACCACCATGTCATCAATGTAAGCCTCCATCGTCCGGCCTAGCAGAGGGGTGAACATTTTGGTCACCATCCTTTGGAAAGTTGCCCCGGTGTTCTTCAAACCAAAAGGCATGACTGGATAGCAGAAGAGTCCCCTTGGTGTGGTGAAAGAGGTTATCTCACGGTCGAGCCCATGCATAGCAATCTAATGATAACCGCGGTAGGCATCCATGAAACTGAGCCTTTCATGTCCGGACGCTAAATCCACCAGTTGGTCTATTCTGGACAGAGGAAAGCTATCTTTAGGGTAAGCTCAGTTGACGGTCTTGTAGTCAATGTAAACTCGCCACTTCCCATTCTTCTTGGGTACTACGACCGTGTTTGAAATCCACTGAGGGTAGTTCACTTCCTGAATAGCCCATGCTTCAAGCAAGTTCCTTACCTCCTTCACGACTACCTCAGCGTGATGAAGAGCCAATCTCCTTGTTCTCTGAATGACTGGCCGTGCATCAGGGAAAACATTGAGTTGGTGGCAAATAAAACTTGGATCGATGCCAGGCATGTCGTAGGGCGACCATGCGAAGACTTCGATATTTGCCATCAAGAATTCTACTATCTCGGTCCTTTCTTGAGCGGTCAGGCTTGATCCGAGCAAAAAGAACTTGTTTGGACTTTCCGTGTCGATCCGTACTTCTACCAATTCTTCAATAGCTTTGTCCTCGGCCCTGGTGCCCACGTCATCAAGGACACTCTGGTCTCCTGGGCCTTCAATCATTTGCACGAAGCCTTTGGTAGTTCGGCTCCCGTTCACTGCCACGAAGCATTGCTTCGACATGAGTTGATCGCCCCAAATTTCCTCAATTTCCCCCATAGCCGAGGGGAATCTCATAACCTGGTGGTAGGTCGACGCTACAGCCTGCATAGCGTAAAGCCAGCCCCTGCCGAGGATCAGATTGTATATAGACGGCACCTGCAATTCCCAGAACTCCACCTGCTTGACCACAGATCCGGCTTTGACCGGTAAAATTATTTTTCCCAAAGGCCACTTAGGTTGCGAGTTGAAACCTACCAGTGGCGAAGTTGCCGAAGCCAAGTCTGTGTCTCGGAGTTTGAGGTGTTTGAACGCGTTGTAGTACATAATTTCAACCAAGCTTCCCTGGTCAATCAAGATGCGCTTGACATCGAACTCTTTGACGCGGAGGGTGACTACTAGGGCATTGTTGTGTGGCATTTGAATGCGCTTTAGGTCCCTTGTGGAGAAGCTAATCACGTCTTTTTCCTAGGTCTTCCCCTATTTGATCGCGAGCTGGACTGACAAAACTTCCCTCATGTGTTCCGCCTTTCTGATCATTCCTCGAAGCTCGCAAACACGCGCCGGCTCCACTATGCCGTGGATCACATTAACCACTCCTTGAGAGGACGCCTCCAAGTCCTCCGGTCCATGCGGATCAGCCGGGGCGGGATGTGCGGCCTTAATAGCCCCATCAATGTAAAGATCTAAGTGTCCGACTGCGACTAACTCCTCCAAGTGTTGCTTCAGAGGCAAACAGTCCTCTGTCCGGTGTCCTCGCTCCCGGTGATATGTGCAGCGATATCGCGGATTGAAGCCCTTTTGCGCGTCGCCTAACTTAGCACGAAACCGGACGTAATCCTCATCACGGATTTCACTAAGTATGCGATAGATTGGAATCTTCAAGACCGTGGTGATGCCCGTCCGAGCTTTCAACCTTCTGTTAGCATCCGCTATGTCATCGCGGGGGTATTCAGCTCGGTCATTCCGATGACCCCTTCCTCGGTTTCGATGATTTGACCCACGGTCAGATTCCTCGGCGCGATCATTTGGACGGTTTGTCTCATGTCCGACCGCGTGTACCTTACCAGCCGACCTCTTGTCTGTTACCACCGGAGTTGTCTTCGCGGTGGACGCCACCGCATCATCCTCTACTTGGATGTGCTCATTGATGCACTGCATTAGTTAGCCCATGGATGTCGGCTGGTTCATGGTAAGCGAGTCCCGCAGCCTATGTCCGACTGGGAGACCGCGCTTATATTGGGTGATTGCCAAGTTGATCGGGCAATCTAAAATCTCATTGAAGGTTTTCCAGTATCTGGAGTTGTATGCCTTGAGTGTGTCGCTCGACTCCATTTTGACACTGAGAAAGTGGTCCACCTCCTTTGGCGTTTTAGTGTTGGTCTTTAAACAAGTCACAAAGGCTTCCGCCAATTGCTGCCACCTTTCGATGCTTCCCTCCGTCAGCCTCTCAAACCATTTCAAGCCCAGCTCGCCCAAACTCAACGGGAAGATAAGGCACATAAGAGCGTCATTGCGCCTATGTCCGGCCATAACCTGCCAGAAGTGGCTTACATGCATGTACGGATCGGTTTTTCCGTTGTAGAGCGTAAACTTGGGCTGGTGAAAGCCCGCGGGGAGCGGTGTGGTTTCTATCTCAAAGGAGAAGAGGGTGGTGTTCAGCCTCGCTAAATCTGTGTCTAGAAGGAGAGGCACGGCTGGGCGGGGTGGTGGCATTATGACCTCTTCACTGGCGTGACCCCCGTAAGATAGCCGCTGAAGCGCCGGCACCCTTTGAGTCTCTCGCCGGCGAGCCCACTCCTTCAAGACTACCCGTAAGTCCTCTGAGCGAGCGGAGTAGGAATATCTCGACGTCGTAGCCGGACGTAAGGGTTGATAGGTACTATCTTGCGCGCTAGACTTCGCTACAGGCGCGTTGGATTCTCCAACCCTATAGCCTCTGGTGATAGAAAGGAAGGGAGTTTGCCGCTGGCTCTGACTGCCTGAACGGCGTGGTTGGGTGCGCTCACTGTGGTCTCCCACTCCAGCAATACCCTTTCCTTTGACATGCCATTTGAGATCTTCCATCTCCGCCGCCATTTTCCGGATGACGGCGTCTTGGTCCCTTAACTTGTGCTCCAGACGTCTAGCGTGCAATTCTCTTCGTCGCTGGTGTCCGTCTGGGCTCCGAGAGTGACCAAAACTTCTACCGCGCTTATCCCGCGCGTCTCTTGAATGTCCTCTTGGGGAAGTCTCCAGGTCTGCCATGTTTGGAACGGCGTGGAGTCCGTCTCTCTGTCTGGCTGACTCCGGGGTAACACCGTCGATGGCGGACAACGGTATCTCGTCGATGTTCGCCATGGAAGGTGATCAGATGAGCTTGGAAGACAAGGTTTTGTCTATCAGGTTCCCACAGACTGCGCTAATTGTACGGGGAGCAAATATTCGGTAATGTCCGTACTCCTTTCGTCCAAGCTCCTCGTCTGTCTGATCGACCTGCGAACACAACGGCGGTGAGCTACCCGGTGGTGTGTAACTGGAAAACCCCTCCGACGGTCAAGTTAGCACACACTCAGGGATATAGAGAGAGAGGAGAGAGTTGAGTGTTTTTGGTTGTTCTCACCAAATGATGTTCTATATCCAGCATGGGGGCGCAGTCACGCTTATATACTTTCTGCGCTCAACTTTGCACCCATTAGTCTCTTGACACATGGTGCTGCTCTTCCATCTGTTAGCACAAATCCAGCAATTACCACCTAACCCAACCGTCAGGCTACATTAGCGGGAACTCGGCAGCCCGGCGGAATCACCTCGACCTTCCACGACCGTGCTGCGTAACGTGCCCGAGTGTTCCACTCGCCGAGCTCCATAACAACTGAGCTCGGTAGCACTCTGGCAGGACCGAGTTCCAGACAGGTTACACTGGCATTCAGAAGACTTTTCCCACCGAGCTAATCGTGCTCCCACAAAACCCGGTAGCGGACGCTTATCTCGGCTAACTAGACCTCGAGGATAGGCCTCGGCCGAGCAAGTCCAAATTCGGGGAAGCTCGGTCCAAACATGGGACCTGGACCTCAGACCTAGGCCTGGACCGAGCAAGATCATCTCAAAGGAAGCCCCAGTTAGCTCGGCCTAAACAGGGGCGAGCCTCGACCGGGCAAATCCTACTTTGATCAAGCCCAAGTTAGCTCGGCCCAAACATGCTCGACCATCTTCTGTCTGGCTCCTTCCATGGCCCAAAGCCAGATTATAAATCTCCCTTTCAAACATTAATATTTTTAAAGTGTTATAATTTTATAATTTTGAAAATTTAATATTTTTGAAGTATAATAATTGTACTACTAAAAACAATTAAATTTCCTAAAAGAACTCATATTTTGAAACGGATGGAATATATATTTCAAGTTTAGAATCGTGTTTTATTGTAGAACTTTAAAATAAATAAATAAAAAAATTTAAGAAATAAATTATATTAAAAAATACAAGAGAAATTAAAAGAAAAATATTATGTTTTGATCCTTATAACAAAATAAATCTTTAATTTTTAATTTTATGAATTTAAACTTTCACTACTTTGATTTGTTTTCAATCTAAATAAATTGTCAATTTTTGTTAAGTAAAATTGACTAAAAAAAATATATTTTAATCATTAAACTCAATATAAATTTATGTCAAATGTCCAAAGTATACCTTTTTATTGAGTTTAATGACTAAAATATATTTTTTCAATCAATTTTACTTAACAAAAATTGATAGCTGATTTAGATTGAAAATAAATCAAAATATTAGAAGTTTAAATTGAAAAAAATAAAAAAAATCAAGATTTATTTTGTTATAAGTAGAGTTGCGCAAAATACCGTCTAGTTTGTTAAAACCTCACCGATCCACACTATTTTATCTGCTAAGCGCAGATTAAACTTTAAAATTTATAATTTACCTTTGAAATTGTTCTGCACCGCTATAGTTAATACACAAATATTTTTTAACCTCTAATGAAATATCAAAGTAAAAATGAATGTGATAGATATTTAAGATGTGAAATTTATTACAAATAAGTAGTTATATATATGAAAAATATTAGTAGTGTTATATATATAAAAAATATTATACATATTAATGTTATATATTATACAAATACTTGATAATTGATTAGGAATATTTTTCAATCTGCTAATCTATCCCAAACGTCCAAATTGTGATTTTTTTATTTGTCAATTCGTTATTTAATTGAATAATTTTACTCTTAAACCATTCAAACTGCATCATCCACGTCACAGTTGTAAGGTAAAATTCTCTTTTGAGCTTGTTTGGGATGTGGGTTGGCTTTTTGTTTTTTTAACTATTTTAGTCTAGGCCTAAAAAGTCTCGTTTAAGATAAAGGGTCTAGCTTGTCTCAAGTTGAGATCAAGACTGGACCCGTCCAGTTCGGCCCATGGGGTCCATTTTTTGGGCCCCATTTGATAATCCGAACCGTTCAATGTGTAGAACTCGTCGAGTACTACATGCCTGTAAAAAATCACATTAATCGGATATCAATAGCTATGTGATTAAATCAGTTTTGTATAAAAAAAATGGACGGTGAAAAAATTAACGGTTGATAAAAAACTGTTTTGTTCACATAGCTATCGATATCTTATCAACTTGATTTTTTACAGGCATATAGTACTCAACGAGTTCTACATATTGAACGGTTCAGATTATCAAAACGGGACCCGTAGTGGGCCCCCACGGGCCTAACAGCACGGTCCAGTTCGATCTTGGATTGAACCAAAGCCACTGCCTAAGATAAACTTTTTGACTTTTTTGAATTTTATGAGAGAAAAAATGAAATGATTATGGGTTGGATGTGACATTTTGTTCTATTTAACTAAAATAGTTTATTTTATCTTATATGGCTATTTTAGCCCAAAGCTTCATCCCAAACGAGCTCAGATATATATATATATATACTAGTTTAAAAGGTTCGTGCAAGACACGAATTATTATTACAGTATATTTAAGTTTTGTATTTTGATAATTTTTTAAAAATTAAAATATTGTTTTATGAAATTGAATAGAATAAATCATTAAATATATAATAGAATTATGTGGTATGGTATGTATCATTTTTTGATTTGTTATACAACCAATGATGTAGACTTTAATTTTATTACCATATCATTTTGGGTGAATTTATGAGTCTTTAATATTTCTTCTGAATTTATAGAAAAAAGAAATTATTGTGTGTATAGCTTTTCTGAACGGATAAATATAAAACAAATATTAAGATAATTCTTCCATCTAAAAAAAACTACTAAGATAATTCACTGAACTAGTAAAGAAGCAAAAGACAATACATATATATATATATACAAATAACTAATTTTATTAATATATAAATCATACTCGCATAACGAATGACCAATTTTATTAATAAATAAATTATTAAGTAAATTAACAATTTGTAATAATATGAAAAATATTTTTCAATTAACCATTTTGTTAATAAATAAATCATTAAGTCAATTAATAGTTTTTAATGATATGAGAAATAATTTTCAATAAACGATTTTGATAATTTATTATTATATAGGAGAATTGGTTTTTTTTTTTTTTTTTCCTTCTGAGTATTGTGTTAAATGAAAGTTTATAACAAATGGTAGTTGTAATTTCTAGTATTATAAGACCAATTCTTATTTTAAACAAACCTTATAGGTGTATTTATAATTTGTTAAAAAATAAAAGATTTATGTTTTATAATTGACCAAAAATATTTGCGTAATTACAAAAAAACTTGTTTCGTGATTGACCAAGAATATTCGCGTAATTATGAAAAAAACCTTACATAATTGACTAAGAATGTTTGCGTAATTATGAAAAAACTTACACTCAACATATGAGCCACAATTAGTAAATTATTCAAAATGAAAGGACAAAATCGAAAAGAAAAGATAAATCTCAAGTAGCTAAGCAGTTTTTGTATATATATATAGATATATAATTTTCTCAAAATAATAATCGTTAGATATAAGTGAAGGAAAAAAAAAAAACTAGTCGCAGTGCCGGATTACCAAAGCGGCTATGATTCCATGTCGAGAAAGAGAATCCATTGCAGGCTATTTTTCAGACCTTCGAGAAAATCTCTCGTGGCGTTTGAATCTACCTTTCCCAGTTCGCCTGTCTCACAGACAACAATTTACCATCACCCAAAAATGGGTGGCCTCTCTTTTCTCTCTCTTCGTCATTCAAAGCAAACCCATTGATCGCAAGCGAACATTCTACTCTTTTCCAACCAAAGGAGATCCTCATTGAGGTACTCAGTTCTCTTCTCGTTCTAAATCTACTTAATTCGTTGTACTTGGCTTGAAGTTCATAATTGTAAGTGTTCTTGTTGATTGGTATTGAAAGATAGTGAACTGAAGTATGAAGCTCGGAAACTGTTTGATAAAAGTCCTCAATGGTTAGTTTGAAGTGAATTGTTTGTCTTGTTAACGTTTTCATGTTTTGAGTTTAAATTTTTCTTTTGGGGTTGAAGTTGAATCTTAATTGTGAAGAATTGTATAATTTCCTAGTGTTGTATGAGCTGCTTTTGTGTTCAAGCTTGCTTTCTTTATATCACGATATTGTTTACCTTGTCCTTTGGAGTTTGGATGGAAAAATGGATGGTTAAAGAAATGGAAAAAGAGTGTTGGTCCATCTATTTGCTTGGATGTTTAATGATAGGAAAGACACAAAAATGAAAGTGAGAGCATTTTGATGAATGGAAAACCAAATAAAGGATATGAATGTTCTATTTTCAAAGTCATATGGGAAAATTTAGGAATCACTAGAAAAAAGGGGTCACAGGCAAAGCCATCAAACAAAAACTAATTTAATAAATTTATCCTTATCTGCCAAATCCTTCCACTTTTTTGGGGAAAGAATAAGTGGATCTAGATTGATCATGCCTTCCTTATTTTCTTTATCGTCATAACAATTTGAGTGTCCAAACAGATCTTCTACTACTTGTTTTCAATCTAAACAAACTATCAATTTTTATTAAGTAAAATTGACTAAAAAAGTGCATTTTAACCATTAAACTCAGTATAAATTTACGTAAAATGTCTAAAGTATACTTTTTATTGAGTTTAATGACTAAAATATATTTTTTTAATCAATTTTACTTAACAAAAATTGACAGTTAATTTAGATTGAAAACAAATCATAGTATTAGAAATTTAAATTGAAAAAATTAAAAATTCAAGGTTTATTTTGTTATAAGTAGGGTTGTGTAAAATATCATTTAATCTGCTAAACCCGCACTAATCTGCACTATTCTATCTGCTAATTGCAGATTAAACTTTAAAATTTATAGTCTGTTTTCGAAATTGTTCCGTTCTGCTATAGTTAATACGCATATATTTTTTAACTTCTAATGAAATATTAAAATAAAAATGAGTGTGATGAAAAATATTTAAGATGTGAAATTTGTTAGAAATAAATAGTTATATATGAAAAATATTTGTATGTAAAATTAGTTTATATTATATATATGAAAAATATTATACAAATTAATGTTATGTATTATACAAATGACTGATAATTAGTTAGTAATATTCTTCAATCCGTCAATCTGCCCCAAACACCCAAATTGCGATTTTTTTATTTGTCAATCCGCTATTTAATTTAATAATTTTACTTTCAAACCGTTCGAACTGTACCGTGCGTAAGGCTACAAATGAGTCGAGCCGAACTTTACTGAGCTTGAGCTTAGCTCGTTTACTTATTGAGCACGTTTATTGAGTTTGAATTCAGCTCGATAACTAACTGAGCTCGACCTCGGCTTGGCTCGATAAGAATTTTATTATTATTATTTATATATTATTTAATATATAAATAATATATTTATTATATAATTTAAATAAAGATAAAAGAGCCAAGTTTGACGAGCCGAATTTATTTGAGCTCGAGCTTAAGCTCGGCCTGTTTACTAAATGAGCTGAACCGAACCCTTAACAAGTTGAACTAAGCCAACTCTCGAACAACTCGGTTCATTTGCAATCTTAACCGTGCGCACATGTAAAATTCTCTTATATATATATATGTATATATAATTTTCTCAAAATAATAAAGGGGGCTACTATTAGCACCTACTTAACTTCTTTGGACCCCCCTATTTTTTTGTACCTCCACTTTAAATTTTAAATTTTAATAAGAGTTTTTTGAACACTTCACTTAATACCAATTTTACCCATATTCATAATATCATCACCCCTAAGTGCACACCCACCTAATTTTGCATATCCTCTTTTCTTTTTCTCTCAGTAAATGATGAACGATTGAGAACAACAAAAGATTGAGAGACAAATTAACTGTCCCTCTCTTTATTTCTCTCATAAACGATAGTCTCTTTCTCCTTGTGATCGTGAACAACGGTATCTCAGTTGAAAATTTCGTTGGAAATCTTTGTCTCTTTCTTCTTCTCTTAGGTAACCTCTAACTCCCCATCACATATATATATATATTTTTTGTTTATTTCGAGTAAAACCCTTGATACAAGGGATTTTAGAGGGAAAAACCTTTAGAAAAAACAAAAAGAGGGGAAAAAAATCCTACAAAATGAAACTGTTTAGTATTCCAATGCTGAACAAAATGTTTATGTTCGGCACTGTATTATTAAACAAAACCTTAATAGTTGGCAAATCAGTACCGAACCGAACCGAACCGAACTGAAAATGACCTAGAATCATAAATGCAAGATAAATAAACTTACTAATACAACGCCAACCTTATCACAGTTGTTGTCATCGTTTTCTATTACTCTATAAGTATCAATGAGTGGTGAAAACAACTACAAATGTAGAAACTTGGTGTCTGTAATAGGATTGTTTGCAACGTTAACTGATTTGGAACACCGAACACAGTTGAAACTACCGAACAAAACGTTAACTGATTAGGTAATTTTCAAATGTTTTTCATTGAAGATGAATACGTGAGTTTAGGTTGGTGATGAAGAAGAATATGATTAGGGTTTAGATTGGTAAGGAATATGTGGAGCTGAGTGTATAATATTGTAGAGTATCATTCTAATTGTTTTCATTTGATGGGTGGGTGTTCCGTTAAAAATTGTTCTTTAATGCAATTTTACTTCAGTGTATAATTGTAATAAAAAAAAAAGTAAGAATCGGAGGGTCCAAAAAATTAGGTAGGTGCTAATAACAACCCTCATAATAAATCGTTAGATATAAAAGAGAAAAAAAATTTTGGTTACAACGCCGGGGTACCAAAGTGGCTCTGATTCCATGTCCGAGAAAGAGAATCCATTGCAGGTTATCTTTCAGACCTTCGAGAAAATTTCTTATGGCAGAATCTACCTTTCCCATTTCGCTTGCCTCACAAACAACAATTACCAATCACCCACAAATGTGCGGCCTCTAAAGCATGCAGCTCGGTAATTGTTCTATACAAGTCCTAAATGGAGAGTCTGAAATGAATTGTTTGTCTTATTAACATATTTTTGTTTTGAGTTTATTTTTATTTACTTATTTATTTTTGGGTTGAAGTTGAATCTTAATTGTGAAGAATTGTATAATTTCCTAGTGTTTGGGCCGAAATTAGTATGAGTCGCTTTTGTGTTCAATCTTGCTTTCTTTATTTCATGATATTGTTTTACATTGTCCTTTGGAGTTTAGACAGAAGATGAAGCAAAAATGGATGGCTAAATGGGAGAGGAAGGTAAAGGAAGGGAAATAGAGTGATGGTCCATCTATTTGCTTGGATGTTTAGTGAGAAGAAAGACACACAATGAGAGTGAAAGCATTTTGATGAATGAAGAACCAAATAAAGGATAGGAATATTCTATTTTCTGAGTCATATGGAAAATTTAGAAATCACTAGAAAAAGGGTCACAGGCAAAGCCATCAACCACAAAGTAATTTATCCTAATCTGCCAAATCCTTCACTTTTTTGGGGAAAGAATAAGTGGATTTGGATCGATCATGCCTTCTTTATTTTCTTTATCGTCACAACAATTTGAGTGTCCAAATAGATCTTTCCTTCTTTTTTTTTGGTTGCCCTTTTTAAACTTTACTTTCACTCCAGTGATGTCCAGCAAAAAAACATTATTAGTTCATAATTCCATTAATAGTGCCCTCCTGTTTGCTGATGGGAGGGCAATGAAGTTTGCAGGATGATGCCACTTTGGGTAGGACATGCAATTTTGTTGTTTATGTCAAGCCAATTTGCAGTCATACGTAGCTATTGATGCCTTGAAACTTGCATCATAGCCTTCATTTAATTCAATGCGTTTTAGAGGAGCATGGTAGTTTGTTTGGATAGGATTGCATTCTAAATGAATTTGTTCGATGGAATTGTATTTTATCATGATTGTCTCTGTTATATAAGAAAGCAACTCAAGAGGGAGGTGAATTGGGTAATTTAAAAATTTGGCCAGAAAATAGATTTCAAAAGACTAAGTGATTAAATGTAGCAGACAATCAATAAATACACAGAAAATAAAAGGGAAGGAAAGGAGAACTCAACACAAGGATTTATAGTGGTTTGGCTCATCAGCCTACTTCCACTCTTCAAGAGACCTCCTTGAAAATTTCTTTACTATGAATTAATGCACCACCAAGCTTCACCTAGCTTGTGGATTTTTACAAAGGATTTACTCTGTTGAGGACCTCCTAACTAAATGCCTCACTTTACAAGTGTTTCACTTAGAAAATAAGGAACAATAATAAGAGGTACAACTGTCCTCTTTTACAAATATTCTCTCAAAAGATAGATATGAAAATGTAAGCTCACAAGTAACTAAAGACTCACTCAGATATGAAAGTGGAAGTATATTAAATGCTCTTGAATGCTTTTGAATGCTCTGGGTTTCTTGTATTGTAAAAGTGTATAGATCGAACAAGGAGAGCTTCATATTTATAGCATTAATGGCTTCTAGTTGTTGGAGAGAGGAGATTTCAATCTTCCAGCCGTTGGAGCAAATCATGGAGGATATCTTTCAGTTGTGTTTGATCAGAGTATGGTGAATGCAGACTGTAGGCAGGTCTTGGGAAGAGAAGGTTCATTAAATGCACAAGCTTTTATTTAATGCTCAATCTCATAAGTCAACTTCATGGTAAAAGATATGGTGCCAGAAGATCTGCTCAGGGGTCAAAAAAGATGACATACTCTGCACATAAATCTGAAAAAGTGGCTGAGAAAAGGGCTATGTCAGTCCAAATTTGATTTGGCAGCTGGATTTTTGAAACCCATATGTTAATCATATTGTTTAATTTTGATGATATCTAAAATATTATTTGAAAACTTTAGATTTTTAATACATGTATTATTGGACACAAAATATTATCTATTTAAAATATAAATTGTATGATATATATTTTATAACTATTATTTAAATAGAAATATTTTGAAAACTTTAATATTCACTTTTTGAAAAATTAGGTTGATCACTATTCATTTTTTGACAAATTGATTGGTTGTATTATTTTGACAAATTTGATATTGATGGATTGTCTTGTTTTGACAAAATTGATATGGAGTGGTAGGATATATTTAGTTTAAAATCTCTATAACATATACAATATTTTAAAGAGGGCATGTATTTTCAAATCCATCATAAATATTATTTGAATAGATTTTTCTGTGTATGCAAATATTTGATTAGAACATTATATATATAACATTATATATATAATGCATATAATATAAATAGCATACATCACGGGAGCAATTAGATTTTTTTTTACACAACATTGATTGTATCATATATATTAGCACGTGAAAAGTCATACGTGACATAATTTCAATTAACTTTTCTTTTTGCTTTTTTGTACACTTTTGACTAAAGCCTATAAGTGTTCAAATTGGCAAGATTGCAAATTTTCCTTCCACGTGATTCTCTTCCAAATTGATTCAGCTGACATCTTGAGGAGCGTCTGTCTCTTCCAATGGGTATATTTTTTGGTGTAAATAGAAGTGTTGTATGTGGAGAAAAATCAAGAACTTGAAGGGAAAAAATTTATGTGTGTTCCAAAATTTGAAGTATATTGTATTTTGCTCTTTCACTTTCAGATCTAATTATAGCATTTGTTCTTACACTTTCATATCTATTTTTTGCGAGAGAATTATTGTAAAAGATGGTTTAAGTACCACTTATTTTTATTCATTATTTTTGTGAGAGATTTTTGTAAGGGTGAGGCATTTATTGTTGAGTGAGGCTCAATAGATAAAAATAAGTCCTGTGTAAAATCCACAAGCTTAGTGAAGACTTGGTGGTGTATTAATTCATTTTGATAGTAAAGAAATTCTCAAGGAGGTTCCTTGGGGAGTGGACGTAGGCGTACCGAATCACTATAAATATCAGTGTTTGATTTTTTCTCCCTATCTCTTTTAATTTTTTCTTTTGATAATTATTATTCTGTTTTATATTTGTTAAAATTTTGAATATTATGTTTATAAATTTTAATATTGTAAATTTTTTTTTTTAATAACCCAATTCACCCTCCCTCTTGGGTTGCTTACCTGGGATAATAATTGGTATCAGAGCCTAGACTCTAGTTTGTGTGACTTAACCATCTTAGAGTAGATCATGACAACCCCTAGTTATTCTTTACCTGAGAGACAAGCATCCAATAGGCCACTACTGTTTAGCAGCACAAATTTTAGCTATTGGAAAACTGGGATGACCATAGATGTTCAATCAATTATTATGAATGTTGGAAAATTATTTGCAATGGTCCAAAAATTCCTACCAAAATCGTAGATGGCCTTAATATACCAAAATCGGAAGATGAGTGGAATGAATCAGATACTAGAATTGTCACGACCCAAACCCGCCCTTATGGGTTTAGCGTCGTAACCGGCTAGTAATCCTTGGATTACGAAAGGCCTCTGAACAGGATAACATAAAACAGGGGTTGCGGAAGCAAATATACAAAATTAACATAGTCTATAGAGCTGTGCAGACATACATGAGATATAAATTTTCAAACAAACTTATATATATATATACAAATGCGTTGACAAAAATACATTAGTCTTACGTCTCCCAACTACACAGATAGGGTCAAAGGGTACATAGCGCAATTACAGATATATAAAACAAGCTCAATTAAAGCCCTGATATAAACCTCTCAAAAGGAACCTCCTCAAGAGGCACGGTAGCTGGCTGACAAAACAGAAACATAGGCCGTCAACTCTGGCCCTGGTCACGTGCCTGTTCACCTACATACATATTATAAATAGTGAGCTGGAGCTCAGTGAATAATAATAGAGTAAAGAGGTTTAATGAATGTTGTCCATAACAGTTACAGAAAACAGAATTCAATAGTTGTTAGAAATGAATTCGTAATTATGTTCAGGAATCATAGTACATAACAGATACAATTTCAGAGTCGTATTCATAATTAGAACCTTCAATTAATCATACGTGGCACATTCATTAGCACTAACAGAAACAGTTGACCCATAAAGGGATGGCCATAAAGGCATATAGTTGACCTATAAAGGACGGCCATAAAGGCTTACAGTTGACTCACGTGCACGAAGAAGGTACAGTTGGCTCATGAGACGTACAGTTGGCCCATAAAGGGACGTATTCAGAAGGATCCATAACAGTTGGCTCATGAGACATGCAGTTGACCCATAATTGGGACGTAACAGAATAGATAACAGATGTTATCTGAAGCTAAGAATGCCACGAATACATTTCAGAAACATTGGACAACCGTTCATTCATATAGAAAGTAATATTTTAGAAAACAGATCATCTTATATCATTCAGAAAATACTTATAAATTGAACATAGCTTTACAAAGTTATTACTCACAGATAACAGAGGCTCCAAGGTAAACAGACAGAATAAGCAAATCAGATGTCATGCGGCGCGTGACCTACAAAACATAATAGATACATACATTGAAACACATGCTCAGAGTGTACATAACTTATTTAATTGTTCTTAGTGTGCTTCTAGCCTTTATCCTCATTATGGTGTCTTAATCTTGGCCTAGGAATGTCCAGGATGGAATGATGATGCAAAAATGTACTTTAAAACATTTTTCAAAACTTGCTGAAAACAGGGTCCATGCTCGAGCGTGGCTTTCTACGCTCGAGCGGACATGCAAAACACGAGAGTTCGCTCAAGCGGTCTGTAAATTTTGAAAAAGTACTAGTTACTTGATTTTCATGCTCGACGGACGCTCGATCCTCACTCGAGCTTGAGACTCAAACCCTCGCTCGAGCGTTACTTTTGTCGTTCGAGTGATCTGCAAAAACACACGAACTTTTGGGAGCTTGCATTTCACGCTCAAGCGGACTCATGGTCGCTCGAGCGGAAGTGCACGTACTTAGAGTGGTCGCTGGAGCGTGGAAGCAGAATTTTGGAATTTCCAAATTTGCTTCCAAAGCTCAAAACTCAATAATTAAGCATCAAAACTTGATTTTTCTGGGTCAAAACTTGAGGAACACTTAGAAATCCATAATACACCATGAATTAAGAATCTTTTCAAGAAATCATGGTCAAATAACTTGCCAATTGTGCAAAAATTCAACTTAAAATTTATAAATGATCCATGAACATGACATGCATGAATTCCTTTGAACTTAAGCTCCTCAAAACATGATCAAATGCTACAAAACAACATGAAACTTGATGATCTCCCAAAATTAAGGTGAATTCAAGACATGTATGAGGGAATTCTTGGAAATTAAACTCAAAATGTGAGAAAATATGCATGCATGCATGGTATGAGTCAATACTCTTCATTTCTAACTCAATTCTTGCATCAATCAACATAATTCTCTTGTGTTCATGCATTATAGTCTAAATTTCAAGGCTTAAGGATAACATTCTTACCTAGAGACTTGAGTTCACAAGTGTTGAAGTTGAAACTCTCAAATCCTCTTCACTCTCAACAATTTCTAGTAAGCTACCCTTTCTCCCTTGTTGAACTCACTCTCACTTTTGGTCTCTCTCTCCCTTTCTCACGTTTGTAGCTCTAAAAAGAATGAAATGTGAGTATATGGGTGTATATAAGAGTCCACTAGTGCCTTAGTTAGGCTTGGATCTAAGGATTTCATTAATTAGTCTTAATTGAGCACTAATTAGTCTAATTTAGTCGTTCCAAAATGAATTTCCATTAAACCCACCATAAAATTTTAAAAATTTCAATTAACACCTAAATCAAGTCAATTTCTGAATTAGATGTCGATAAGGCCTTCAATTCGCAAACCGAAATGAAAACATGAACAGATCTTTCTATGTTAAACAGATCTATACACACATAAGGCAACATATGATGCAACATCTCACTTCAATTATTTATTAGGCATAATTAAACATGAATTAATGTTAATCATGGATCAAGGTTGTTACAGTTTTCCCTCCTTAAAGAGTTTGGTCCTCCAAACTTGAATTACCTTCGTTTCAGAAAAACGTTGGGTACAACGGAAACAAATCCGGATATCTCTTCATCATGTCTTCTTCTGTTTCCCATGTAGCATAGGTTCCTCCATGGTTTTGCCAATCAACATTCACTAATGGAATTTCCTTGTTTTTCAGTCTTTTGATTCGGCGGTTCACAATTTGCATTGGCCTTTCTTCGTATGTATAATCATCCTTCAGAAGTACATGAGTTGGCTCAATTACATGTAGTGGATCTCTTAAATAATCCCGAAGCATAGAGATATGAAATACATTGTGCATATGTTCCATGATTGGTGGTAAAGCTATCCGATATGTCACTGAATTAATCTTTTCAAGGATTTCATAGGGTCCAACATATCTTGGTGCCAATTTGCCTTTCACGCCAAACCGTGTTTGGCCTTTCATTAGAGTCACTTTGATGAATACATGATCCCCGACTTCATATTCTCTATCTCGTCTTCGGACATCCGCATAGCTCTTTTGGCAGCTTTGTGCAGTTTTCAATCTCTGTCGAATCAATTTCACATTTTCAGTTGTTTCTTACACAAGTTCTGGTCCCAACAATAGTCTATCACCTACTTCAGCCTAACAAATAGGAGAACGACATTTCCTTCCATACAAAGCCTCATAAGGAGCCATCCCAATACTTGAATGATATCTGTTGTTATACATAAATTCGGCCAATGGTAAATAGGTCTCCTAATTTCCTTGGAAGTCTAAGACACACATCCTTAACATGTCTTCCAAAGTTTGATTTATTCGTTCAATTGGCCATCTGTCTGTGGCTGGTAGGCACTACTCAATCGCAATTCAGTCCCTGAAGCTTGTTGTAAACTCTGCCAGAATCTTGATGTAAACTTAGAATCTCTGTCAGACACTATAGATATTGATACACCGTGTAATCTCACAATTTCATTTATATATATGTTAGCTAACTTGTCTGCATTATAAATAAATTTAACAGGTAGAAAATGAGTAGACTTAGCTAAATGGTCAACAATGACCCAGATAGAATCCATACCTCGGGAGGAGCGAGGCAATCCCACAATGAAATCTATGGTAATGTGCTCCCATTTCCATTCCGGTATTGGAAGCGGTTGTAACAACCAGCAGGTCGTTGATGTTTAGCTTTAACTTGTTGGCAGTGTAAACATCCAGCCACAAAATCTGCGATACCCTTTTTCATTCCTGGCCACCAAAAATTCTGCTTCAAATCATAATACATTTTTATATTTCCTGGATGCATAACAAATTTGGAATTGTGGGCCTCAGTCAGAATGCGTTTCTTCAAATCATCATAGGCCGGCACACAAAGGCGACCCTGGAATTTCAACACATTGTTCTCAAGTACAAACTCGGCCTTGGTTTTGAGTCAATTTCATCCATGATCTTTTTCAAGAATTCATCTTGCGGTTGTTTCTCTTTAATTTCTTCAATGATTGCAGGCTGAGCGGAAATAGTAGCTAAGATTTCACCCTGTTCACGCATCACAATCTCAATTTCATTCTTTTCCAGGTCACATAACAATTCCTTCTGGCCAGTGAGCAAACACGACAAATTCCCAATGGATTTTCGACTCAATGTATCTGTAACGGTATTTGCCTTCCCTGGATGATACAAAATTTGCAGGTCATAATCTTTAATCAATTCTAACCACCTTCTTTGTCTCATGTTCAGTTTCTTTTGGGTAAAGAAGTATTTTAAGCTTTTATGATCTGTGTATACTTTACAAGTCACTCCATACAAATAATGGCGCCAAAATTTTAAAGCAAAAACTACGGCGTCTAATTGAAGGTCATGGGTTAGATAGTTCCTTTCATGAGGGCGGAGTTGCCGAGAAGCATAAGCAATCACTTTCCCATGTTGCATTAACACACATCCCAAACCTTTTTAGGAAGCATTACTATAAATTTGAAACCCATTAAGTACCATTAGGCAGAGTCAAAATTGGTGCAGTTACTAACCTGGTTTTCAACTCTTGGAAGACAAACTCTCTTTGATCATTCCAATCAAATGAGACATTTTTCTAGGTTAATTGGGTCAATGGCATTGCAAGTTTTGAAAATTCTTTCACAAATCTTCTGTAATAACCAACAAGCCCCAGAAAACTTCTAACTTCTGTCACGTTGGTTGGTCTTGGCTAGTTGACAATAGTTTCAATTTTTTGTGGGTCTACTGATACACCATTCTTGTTAATCACATGTCCCAGAAATGCTACATTGTCGAGCCAGAATTCACATTTGGACAATTTTGCATAAAGCTTCTTTTCTCTCAGAGTCTGTAACACGGTTCTCAAGTGATTCTCATCGTTTTTCCTGCCTTTAGAGTAAATCAAGATATCATCAATAAATACAACAACAAATTCATCCAGATATGATTTAAACACCCTGTTCATAAGATCCATAAAGGCAGCAGGTGCATTAGTCACCCCAAATGGCATCACCAAAAATTCATAGTGACCATATCTAGTTTTGAATTCAGTTTTCTCTACATCTTCTGCCTTAACCTTTAACTGGTGATACCCGGATCCAAGATCAATTTTAGAAAACAATTGGGCTCCCTGAAGTTGATCAAACAGGTCATCTATTCGGGGTAGTGGGTACTTGTTTTTTACTGTTACTTTGTTCAACTCACAGTAATCAATACATAGCCTCAAAGACCCGTCTTTCTTTTTGACAAATAACACTGGAGCACCCCATGGTGAAGTGCTCGGGCGAATAAACTTCTTGTCTAACAGTTCTTGAAGTTGGACTTTTAACTCTTTCAGTTCAAATGTTGACATTCTATATGGGGTTTTAGAAGTAGGTTGTGTTTCAGGTACTATGTCAATTGTAAACTCAATTTCTCTATCAATTAAATTCCCAGGAAGGTCATTAGGAAACACATCGGGAAAGTCACAAACTACCGGAATAGTTCCCACACTGGTACTATCCAAAGGCACAGTCAACATACTACACAAATAGCCTCGACACCCTTTTCTCAACAACGTCTTGGCTTTCATAAGTGAAATCAAGTATGGTGGAGGAACTACCCCATTTCCAATAAAAGTAAAGTCAGGTGTACCAGGTAGTCTAAACACAACGGATTTAGTCGCACAGTCAATGGTGGCACAGTATTTAGTTAACCAATCCATACCCAGAATACAATCAAAATGATGAATGTTTAAGGGCAACAAGTCAATATACAATGTCATATCACCAATCACAATATCACATGCCGGATAAACATAAGCACATATCATAGAATCCCCAGACGGTGCAGATACAGGTAACACATATGGCATAAGTTCTAATGGTCTAGTTAATTTCCGAGAGAAAGCATGCGATACAAATGAATGCCTAGAACCAGAATCTACCAGTACACATGCATTTTGAGACATATAGGGAGTATACCTGACACCACAGCTTCAGTGTTCTGTATGTCACTAGGCATTAAGGCAAACACTCGACTTTGTCTCAGAGGTTCTTTCCCAGTATTAGTTCTAGCATTTGTTTTTGACCCAGAAGCAAATCCTATTAAACTTGTCATAGGACGATTGGTATTTTCTGACCCAATTGGACAATCCCTTATCATATGGCCCGTCTTGCCACATCGGAAACAAGCACCCGATACCCGATGGCAAACTTCTCTATGTCTCCTCCTACATTGAGTACAAACAGGCATAGACCCATTGCTTTGACTTGAGCTGCTAGAAGATCCCGTATTTTGTTTCTTATTCATGGCAATTGAACGGTTCTTTTTAAAACTGAATCCAGATCTTTTGCCTTTCCATTTAGTTGTTGGGGCTGGAGCTTGCCTTTTTGCTGCCAAAATGGCTTTTGCCATCAATGCTCTATCCAATACATTCACATACGTAGGTAGGTTGAGGACTCCCACCCGATCTAGTATATTTAAATCCAATCCACCCTCAAATTTGCGGGCTTTCTTATAGTCCGTGTTCACCATGTGAGGAGCAAATCTGGCTAACTCAGTAAACTTTGCCTCATACTCAGCTATAGACATTCTGCCTTGTTTGAGTTCTTGAAATTCTGAAACTTTTCAATCTCGGAAGCACTGTGGAAAATACTTGTCATAAAAGATCGTATTAAATTGAGCCCATGACATATTTCCATTACTGTTTCGAACAAATAACCACTATCTCCGAGCTTCGTTTTTTAGAGTGTAGGTGACCAAAAGAACTTTCTGAACCTCGAAACAGAGAAATACTTCAAACAATTTCTCCATCTCCAATAACCATGTTTCAGCCTTTAATGGTTCAATTCCACCTAGAAAGGTTGGCGGTTTCATTTTCATGAACTTCTAAGTCAGATTGATAATATCGTTGTTGTCCGGTTCAACTTGGGTTGGCGGAGGTAGAGGAGGTAAAAGTTGTTGTCTCTGTTGTTGCGTTATTACCTCAGTCAGAGCTGCAAGCATCTGTTCCATTTTGTTTATTCGGGCCTCTGACGACCCTGTTATATCATCACTTCTTGTATTTTCCATCGCTATAGGGAAATAGAAGGGCAATAAACATAGGCAAATAGTCCTTTACATAATGTTCAGAACATTTAGGGGTTGTTTGGCATCTACTAGATAAGATAAAAAGCCAAAAAGTTATCAAAAAAGTCAAAAAGATACATTATCTCGGAAGATTGGGCGGCAAAACCCTGTCTGACTCTGCAGAGGATAAAATTACGTTTCTACCCTTCGTTGTTGAAATTGCAGCAGTCGAATATATCACAGATATACACGATCAGAAAGCCCCTTTCCTTCTCCAACCTCACAAATCCCTCAGTCGGTTGAACAAGTGTAATCCGTCGAAGACACACCCCACGGCCGGAGATCCGTCACACCATTCACCTTGCACCACCGCCACAGCCGTGCCAAAGGCAGACCTCGACGGCATCACCTGAAAACTGTAACCGACAGGAAGGACCATCCCTCGTCCAGATCTGCACCACCGCCGACCAGATCTACACTACTTCAGCCCGTATCCCCCAAAGAACACGGTAACATCTCTTCCATACCACTGATTTTGGGCATGTGAACCAAATCTGAACATTTCCCCATTTTCGGCGATTTGGTAGTTGCGAAGAAAATCAATGATTTTTCCTGAACCGCCATATACTCTCTGTACTATCACACTTCCACTTTCCAACCGTTTCTTTTGTTTACCTTCTTCATCACTCTCTCCTCTGTTCCTCCACTTTCCTTTGTCTTTAATGGCTGCCCCATAACCTAACCCCTCTATCATACAATATGCGTGGTTCGATGTTTTAGCCTTCTGGGTCTCTCTCTTTTTGGTCGGTGAAGATGACCCACACAGCCCTTCAAAAAAAATTTAGATTTTTTTTCCTGGGTGTGCGATGGTATTGGGGATTTTTTCTTCTGTGAAGCTTTTGTTTTCTCAGATACCCATTGACAAAATATTTTATATTTTGACAAATTTTTTCTTATTTGTTTTCTCCTGGTAATGTTGGGCTTCTATGCTTGTAATGTTCACAATTTTCGGTTTGGATATTTCACAGTTGCTTGAGTTTGTTGGGTCTTTAATTGTTCAATGATGTTAACTTTTCTAGCATCCAAAGCACATTGTCGAAAATACAGAGCCCTCATGTTCTTCACCTTATAGATATTGTAGGTGGAGGATTGGTAAGTGTTAATTGTTTAGCTTATAGAGTGTGTTGTCCAGCTTATAATATAATTCTTCTCATATTTATAAATTATCTCATACGGTCAAAAAAAAAAAACATAATAATGGTATTAACAAAATCCTCTAACTTGGTTTGTTAAAGAAATGGAGTAATGTTACATAATTCATCTCGTGTTATTATTAGAAATTCTATAATACACTCTTTCGTAGGATTTGTTATATGTCTTATTTTTTTTAATAGAAGGGTTTATTATATGTTTTGTTATGATCTTTTCTGATATTTTAATTTCTTAGTTGATGTGTGAACCATTTGGGTCTGTTTATTTTTTGCTTCTTGTAACATCTACAAAACAAAATGGAGATTAGTGTTTCCAGCATCGTTACTGTATGAGAACAATTTTTCTTATTGACACCTTATCTGCATTTCAGAAAAGGAGAAACAACTGTGCACATTGCTTAAAACATGAATGCTCATAGTAATAGGAGAAACAACTGTTTTTCCTTTTCCAATTATCTCGAGTAATAAGCACATGACAAGCAATTCTCATAAACCAATTCCGACCCGAAATTAGTTTGCTGCTCTAAAGATAATATATATTGCATTTCATAGAGTTATATTCAGTACAATTTATTAAACAGTTCAAAGCTTAAAAGATCTTCCAGGTGAATAGCATTTCAGATTCAGGAATAAACAACTGACAGCTTTTGGTAATGGTAGATAACAACTTCTTCTAATTGAAGCCACAAGGATGAGTTGGTTTGGAATGGATAAATGAATCCATGGATATTCATGATGCATCTACATTGTCTCACAGGCAAGTTGCATAAATACCATACACTATAGCAGTAGAGCTCCAATATCGAATGATTCAAAAAAAATTAAAAATACAGAACATGTACATAGGGTGATCAGATTCTGTTTTAATCAATTTTAATGGCCAGAACTCCATACTATTGAACTACCTAACTGGGACCATGCTACATAGGCACAACAGAGGCTACATTTGTTGTTTCACTGCAATGAATATATATCTGTGCATGTTTATATATGAAAATCCTTTTCAGAGCAGTAATCCAACAATATAGAAGGCATGAACAAGAAGAATCGCATCAAGAATGAACATGAAACTATGAAATCCAGACACATACATTTTTTTTTCAATTGTTTTAACTAGATGGATGGGAATTTCTTAAATACATTTTGCTATTTACCATTTTCATGTTATGCCAATGGTAATTTTTTTACATTTTCACAATTACTGTTGCATTGTAGTACCGCAATGGAGCACTCACAATCGCCATCCACACCTTCGAGACATTTGCGTAAGCGTGGTGGTAAACAGTCTCAACCGCAGTCCAGACTAGCTCACAAAGCAAATTGGGACTCTGACACGGTGCGCATGTTCTTGCAACTTGTTATCAAAGAGTTGGACTCAGGTTTCAAGGGCAGCTTCCATACAATGACAATGCACGGATACAGGGCTATCGCCAAGGCCTTCGAGGAGCGTACACATAAGGTCCATGAGGTGAAGCAACTACAAAACAAGTACGCGTCACTGAAAAAGGATTGGCAGTCGTGGTCACGCCTGATGGACAGCACGCATGGGCCAACCGGCATAAGTTACAATGAAGCAACTGGTTTGATACAAGCATCCGACGACTGGTGGGCCCATTATGAAAAGGTATTAATTCCATATTCTTATTTGTAATATCCAACGTGCAAACTTAAATATATGTTACAATATATATTTAAAAATTCTTCAAACAAATTTTAATGTGACCAAAAACAAGAACTAAACTTGGTTAGACTTTTCACCCCGACAACTGTTGTTATACTTGCCAAGTGGCCTATCAGTCTCTCTATCTCCCTCCCTATGTATGAATGTTTTGTGAAATTTGTGTAACTGCTTTGTGAGTTTCTGTGGCCAAGTACTTGACTGACTTCACTTCATTAGCTAATGTCAGTACTTCACTAGCTAATGGATTCATAGGTACGTAAGCATGGGCAAACAATCTTAACTTCCAATTTGTATTTCCCTTATTGGTGCCACCTCTACTTTTCCAAAATAGTGTACATGTCTTCTTATCTATAAGGCTTTTCGCTGCGTTTAATTGATAGGAAATTAAAGAAATATGAATATGAAAACTATTTTCCTTTTCTGCATACGAAAATGTGGGCTCCACCATTGTCATTTTGTTGAAGAAAGTATTTTTTGCTTAAATCATTTCCTATACATAAAAATTGAGATTATGCAGCTGTGGGAGAGTTATAAAAATTGTTCAAAAAATGCAAAAGTAGTAATCTGTCCCACTAACTGTCACAAAACAAGACGGAGATTTCTTATCATATATTACATTATCTGAAATGGCTCTGAAATAGCTCTGAAATTCAAGGGCTTATCAGTAAACATACATTTTGGGGTTTCTCTGAATATGAGAACTTGTTTTTATTATCTTTTAACATTCCTGAATTGGATGTACCTAACATCCATGGAATTTGCTATATCTGCTAGCAAGGCCACTGGATAGAAGTAATGTTGGTTTTGATATTTTTTTTTTATTACAAGTTCTGTTTCTGATTCACAGCACACTGCTTCATACCAATAAATTGCAAAGTTTCATTATTGATTGGGGGTTATTTATTTCAAGCTTCATTCTATGATATACTTTTGGAAAATATGTCTTACCTTGTATTTCCCCTTTATTTTTTTGGCTTCAGATCCACTGCAGAATTTCATTTCATGAATATTGAAGAATTTTTAGTGACTTCTCTGACTTCTACAGTTTTATTTTAGCCTGCACTGCTTCCACAATTGGGTTCTTATATTAGCAATCAACTATACTTTATAATCTATACTATAATCAATGAACATAAACTGCCAATCAGTCTGTAAACATCACTGCATGAATTCATGCAATCTGGTAACAACTTTTTAACTAAACCTGTAACATAAACAGAATCTTCCATGGCTGTTGTTGTGTTTATCCTCCTTCCTTGATTCACTTCATTATGTTTACGTGTTTTGGTCTTCCCCAGATTGACAAGAATGCACTGAAGTTCAAAACGAAACCGTTGGAGCATATGGAGCTAATGCGAAGGGTGTACGAAGGTGCAACTGCAACCGGGAAATTTGCATGGACACCAGGGGCAGCGTTCGAACCTGTGGCTACGGACGACAATCCGTTGCTGGTAGACGAAGAAGACTGCGAAGACAGCAGTGGTTTGCCCCCTTTCCAGCCATCCGCGCAGCATGGACAAACTGTCCACCACAGTTCTGTGCAAGAGGAGGACATCCCGGTCAGTGTACATGCTGCGGCATCGGCAATTCACGCTGAGGACATCCCGGTCAGTGTACATGCTGCGGCATCGCCAAATCACGCTGATGACACACCTACGAGTGGCCAGAGCAAACGCAAATTCAGTCGCACAACGGCCTCGCAGCGGAAAAAAGGGCAGAGTGTCGGTGCATCGCTCTTGGCGAGTAGCGTGGAAAACCTTGCGTCTTCAGTTAAATTACAACAACGAGAAGTCCGCGTGCATCATGAATATGGAAATTCGGCCTCGGAGTGCATTCGCAATTGTATGGCAAGGTTGTACTCCCTACAAGGCTTGGACCGACAAGACCCACTAATCCTTTACGGTATGTCGCTAATGGACAATCCGGCAAATCAGGCAATACTGTTGCAGCTTCCGACGGACGCAGACGTCATTACTTGGCTGCGAATCAAGAAGTCCCACAGTATGGGTGACCCAGCAGCGCCAACTCACGGCCCCTGGTTTTGACGGCCTGAGTCACCGGAAATGGCTCATGTTCCTGCATTAGTTCTGTTTGTTTTATTTATTATTTCCCCTATGTTTCAGAGTGGCTGTCGGATTTTTTTTTTAAAATTACGGAATCGGTGTGTGATGTGTTGGATGTTTAATTGGGACTTTGTATGCAGCAGGTTCTTTAATTGGGACTTTATAAATCTGTTCGATGTTTTCTTTTCGTTCCCTTATAAATGTGTTTCGATTCCTAGGTTTTAAGGGATGCTAACAAAGCAGCTTACTGAATAGTGATGTCCCACCTTTTATGAGTGTGTTGTATATATGTGGTCTATGGCTATTCAGACCATTCATACTGATGACCCACATTTTATTAATAGTGATGACCCACCATTCATGAGCATAGCAGCTGAACGAACATGGCTATTCAGAGCTGTAAATGAGGATTCTAACTTTATGTTTAAGAGATGTAATTTGCCCCAAACTCGTCAAGACTATTGATCTTACAAGACTTTACAGATTGACAACAGATGTGCATTTCGGAAATTTTCCGGTGGTGCTCTCACAATGAAAAAGTGTTAAATTAATTGAAACATTTCAATTAAAAGGCAGATGTGTTAATTCGAAATGTTAATGGATAGAGGTTTAATGGAATTATCCTTTGTAGTCTTACGAAAACGTGATTCTAAAAAAATTAAAATATTTGAAATGTTTGTAAATGTTTGAAATGTTTAAAATTAAAATATTTTAAGTAAAAAAAATTTGAAATGTTTGAAATGACAATCACAAATGAAAGAAATATTTGTAAAAACGTGATTCTTAAAAAATGAAAATATTCACACAAAAATTCACTGAAAAATGTACAAGTAAATTTGGTTTTTTTTTTTTTTTTTTTTTTTTTTTTTTTTTTTGTATTAGTAGTTAATTTTTTGTAGCAAAATTGTCAAATATTATATTCTCAAACTGTATCTGTTCACACATAATTAAAAAAATTGTAACAAAGATGCTAATAATGGATGTAACGTGTTAAACATATACATACATTTTCGGACAATAATGGAACTGACAGAGGGAGCCGTAGGCAGATGGACTGATGCTATGGTTTGTACCTAAAAATTTGCCCAAAGATTGTTGTGAACTTCCATGAATATTGTCCATTTGTGAGTCTTGACAGATGCTACAATAATAGGCCATAGGTTTTCCATCCTAGGTTGTCTTGTTCTTTTGGGTAATGGATGTCACGTGAACACTGTTGTGCTCATGGGAATCTTGACATGTAAAAATTACATTTTCATTCAATATGTGCGTACTCTGTATGTGATAGATAGCTTTTGTTATTTTACATTATTAAAATGTCCAGATTATTATCATGGCAGAAATTAGGGTTGGTTTGGGATGTTCTAAAAAAAGTGTACTTTTTGACTTATATATGGGTTGGGCTTGGGTTGGGTTTGAAGTGATGCGTTAGAGAGGTGATGTGATTTAAATAAGATGATGTGACTAATAGGATAGTGACTTTTTGACTTTTTGTATTATTTATAATATGAAAAATACGTTTTTTTTTTAAAAAATTAAACAAGTTGTCCAGTTTATTAGCATGGCTGCACAAAATATTATTTTGTGGACATTATTTAAATGTTTTTTGGTTCTCACAAAAAAGTAAAATGAAACGTGATGGCACCCTTGACAACAATGTCATGGACCTACATACAAAATCTACGCATTTGTGTAAACATGGCCCCCACAACCTTGGCCATTATATTCTTCCCCTCTTGTCTATTTTATTCCTTCAAGAGTTCACATTGTGGTTTTCTCTCTGTCCCTCTCTCACCAGCAACTTGAATTATTTTATTTTCTGGGAAGTGTTTGAAGTTGTTCACATTTTTTGCCAAACAAGTACAACAAATGGCAAATGACGCAGGTCTGAGTCACCGTGTTGCACTTTCCATTCCCGGCCGGGAAGCTATCGATGAAATTGCGAGGGAAATGGTGGTCGAAACTGATCACAACTTGGTAGAAGCCTATAACGGTGTGGCAAGATATTATTACAACAATTATTACAGAGTCCCTCGAAATACGTCAATACTTTCGGGACGTTTATGGATATTTGAGTTGTTTAATGGCCACCAGGGCCGGTTTGAAGATAATGTCAGTATGTCACGCCCAGTGTTCTTGTTGTTATGCGATGCGCTTCACAGTTTCGGATTGACGTTGCCGGAGCGGGAGCATGGCGTTTCGCTGGAAGAGAAGGTAGCCATTTTTATTTGTGCGTTGCAGGGTCTATCTTGGAAACATTTGCAAGAACGGTTTCAACACTCGAAGGAGACATTGTCACGCAATTTTCATGAGGTAATGCAAGTTATGATACCGTTTACATCGGTTCATAGTAAGAGTCTTACGCCCGAACAAGTACAACAAGGGGGCCATCCACATTTACGGTCACAGCAGCGGTACCGGCCATTCAAGGTGACAATTTCCATAAACGTGCAAAAATTTGTAAAGCTTACAGAAAAACCAGGATGAGGCCAAAATAAAATAGGCTATCAATCACCATCGGCCCAATCGGTGGTATGTATGTCAAACAAAAATAAAAAAACAAGTACTAAAATTGTAACATGAATAAAGAATAAAGAGTAGCAAAATAATTTCTTCAAAAAGAATTGAAGTCAACTTGTATATTTGATATTCACATCTGTAAAATAATGAACAAAATTATCGTTAAACGTGTCAATTCAAAATAATTTTTTTTTTCTTCACAGTAGTTGTAATTTTGATGGTATTAATAGATGATGAAATTATTATATTATGGTTACATATTTTACATTTCAAACTCTGTTTAACAATAGTTACAAATTAGGTAAATTATAAATATACTTCATGGAATTTGCTTAAAAAACAAATTGTTTGCTGTGATATGAATAATCAGAACTACTCCTTCATTTAAAAAATATATTTTTAACAGAATTAACTTCTCACAAAAATTTATAATTGCTCTTGCATACATTCTATAAAATAACCTAAATTTAAATGAAACAAATGTTTAGCATTATTAAAACTGTTAGTTATAAATGATGATTTATTAATAAACTGTTTGACTAACAGATGTGCAATGGTATTATCAACTAACTAACTTTTTTATTTTAAAAACAGAACAATATAATTTTATAAAGTTGAAAGCTTAATAATTGTAATTTTTTTATTGTTTTTCCTTTTTCTCAAGTCAAAAACCAAGTACAGAATAATGTTGGGCTTCTATGGACTAATCATAGGCAACTTACATTGATTGTGCAAACTATTCGATATATAGCGCTTGTTGAGTACTTATGTTAATATGTTAATTGATTGGTGCGTTGCGTAGGACTGCATCGGTGCATTGGACGGGACGCACGTGATGGCTCGTGTCTCGCAAGAGTACGCGACATCATACTATGGCCGGAAAGGCGTGCCGACACAGAATATCATTGCTGTATGCGACTTTAATTTGTGCTTCACATTTGTCTCTGCCGGTTGGGATGGGAGCATGCACGACAGCCGGGTTTTGCACTACGTGACAACCGAAGAGAAACATCGCTTCCCGCACCCCGCACCAGGTACAAAATATTAAACCGAAATATGAATACGTAGAAACTATAAATATAAAAAATTTCCCAAAACGTAGTTTCTTTCGCAAAATTCAAAATTTTGGAAAACAACTTAAAAAACATGGAACAAATGAAAATGAAAAATTTTAAAAACCAATGAAGTGGTATATAAGAATGTGAAAATGAAAATGAGATGTTATAATTTATTGTTTACAATTTTTTGCAAAAGTACTCTTTTATAGAAATGCTGATAATGAATTAGAAAGTAATTAGAAATATGTTTGCGTAATTGGAATTATAAATGTTCACAACAAAAGAACTTCACAATGAAATTGTAATTGAAAACAAAATTGGGATAAGAACAATTTTTATTAATGAACATGTGATTGTCAAAAAAAATTTTTTATTATAATTCACAAACAATGCTGTAATTGGGAATATAATTTTTGAAAACAACAAGAATTGGGAGAAGGAGTAATTGAAAACAAAATTGGGAAAAAATTAATTTAGAAATGGAGAAATTATTCAACAAAAGAATTAATTATTAAAAACAAAAAAAAAACATTACGAACCAATGCAAGTTAATTGAAGAATAATTTAAGTGGTACAGAATACAGTCAAATTGAAAATTAAATGAAACAAATTTTGCAGGAAAATACTATTTGGTGGATAGCGGTTACAGCAACAAGACAGGGTACCTAGCCCCCTACAAGGGGTATAGGTATCACCAAAATGCCCATCGAAATCGAACACCGCAGAATCAGTTCGAAATGTTCAACAAGGCACATTCGTCACTGCGTAGTTGTATTGAGCGGACATTCGGTGCCTGGAAGTCTAGGTGGGGGGCATTGCGGAATATGCAGAAGTTAAGTTTTTCTAATCAAGTTACGTTTGTATGTGCATCGATGGCGTTACATAACTTCATACGCCGACATAGCGAACTTGATGAGGTCATGATGGGTATCCCAGACCGTGACGATTACGTGGCCCCCCAAATGCCCGACCACGACGAATACACACGGGTTGCTGATGTGATGGAGGAAGAGGACTCGGACCCTGCAATGGCCGCTGTAAGGGTGAACATTACTAACGCACTGGTACGGCAAGCACACCGGTAGGGGCGAATTAGAAATACAAGAGTATTGGTTGAAGGTTTTTGCAATATCTTGTATAATAATTTGTTCTCAACCTGCCTATGCCAAAAAATAATTTGTAGCCATTTGTCAGAAAAAAAACAAAACATAAAAAAATAAAAGGAAATTTGCATGACTGGGCATGTACGTGGTTTATCTTTTTTTATTCACATGTTATGATATGAATTCCCAAAAATACAGAGCAGACCTGTTCCACTCGTTTCTAATTTTCGGACAATAATGGAACAATTGCAACCTCTGCTTGAATAAAAAAATTTAATAATGAATACAAAGAGGAAAACAACGGAAAAAGAAAAAATTTCACGACAAATGAAAAGAATACCAAAAAATGACAAAAAAAAGGAACATAATAAGCCAAGATTAATAATGTTAAAAGAGTAAAAAATAAAATGAAAATGTTAAAAGGAAAATAAAAAAAAGGAAAAGAATAAAAAAAAATTATTGACTAAAAAAGGAAAAGAAAAAAACCAAAAATAAAACGAACATAATGAAAAAAAAAATTGAATAAAACAACGAAAAGAAAAAAAAATTAATAATGTTAAAAGGAAAAGAATAAAAATTTTAATAATGTTAAAAGGAAAAGAATAAAAAAATAAGAATGTTAAAATGAGAAGAATACACCAAAAAAAATTATGTTAAAAGGAAAAGAATGGAAACAAAAAAAAAATAATAAAAATCTTTAAAAAAGGAAAAATATTTGCTTTCGTGCTTGTGAAAACAAATAATAATGGTATTAAAAAAATAAATTCTTTTAAAAAGAAAAATAAAAAAAAACAAAAATGTTAAAAGGAAAAAAAAATGACTACAAAAGAAAAAAAAAATAAAAGGAAAAGAATGAACACAGAAAACAAGAAATGGAAACGTTGCACAGTGCTTATATTTGCGGAATAAAAAAATTTGAATTCAATGTACCGTTGCACTTGGTTGACAGCCACGGATGAAAAAGAAGGCGACACGTGTTTCTGTTTATGTGTCAGTTGGGAAGGGTAAAAGAGACATTTTACCATGTGTAATAATATCATATTGCACACATTTTCATGAAAAGTCAAAAAGTTAACCCAAACTTCCATATTTTTTTCCCAACTTTTTTAGTCCAAAAAGACAAAAAGTGCACTTTTTTAGGACACCCCAAACCAGCCCTTATTCTCAGTTTAGTCAATTCAATTTCATGTGTTTATGTCCGGATGAAATTTTCTCATGTACGAAAATTATTACATACTCGCACATGCAGATGGAATGTCCCTAATTCTTTCCTAGGACATCCTATAGCTCGTATGGACTCGTGCGTGCAGTATAACACATGCTCTGATACCACTCTGTCACAAACCAAACCCGCCCCTATGGGTTTAGCGTCGTAACCGGCCAGTAATCCTTGGATTACCAAAGGCCTCTGAACAAGATAACATAAAATAGGGGTTGCGGAAGCAAATATACAAAATTAACATAGCCCATAGAGCTGTGCAGACATACATGAGACAGAAATTTTCAAACACACATATATATATACAGATGCGTCGACAAAAATACATGAGTCTTATGTCTCCCAACTACACAGATAGGGTCAAAGGGTACATAGCCCAAGTACATATATACAAAACAAGCTCAACTAAAGCCCTGACATAAACCTCTCAAAAAGAACCTCCTCAGGAGGCACGGTAGCTGGCTGGCAAAACAGAAACATAGGTCGTCAACTCAAGCCCTGGTTACGTGCCTGGTCATCTACATGCATATTATAAATAGTGAGCTGGAGCTCAGTGAATAATAACAGAGTAAAAAGGTTTAATGAATGTTGTCCATAACAGGTACAGAAAACAAAATTCAATAGTTGTCAGAAATGAATTCGTAATTATGTTTAGGAATCATAGTACATAACAGATACAATTTTAGAGTTGTATTCATAATTAGAACCTTCAATTAATCATACGTGGCACATTCATTAGCACTAGCAGAAACAGTTGACTCATAAAGGAATGGCCATAAAGGCATATAGTTGACCCATAAAGAGATGGCCATAAAGGCTTATAGTTGACTCACGTGCACGGAGACGATACAGTTGGCTCATGAGACGTGCAGTTGACCAATAATTGGGACGTAACAGAATAGATAACAGATGTCATCTGAAGCTAAGAATGCCACGAATACATTTTAGAAACAATGGACAACCGTTCATTCATATAGAAAGTAATATTTTAGAAAAAAGATCATCTTATATCATTCAGAAAATACTTATAAATTGAACATAGCTTTACAAAGTTATTACTCACAGATAACAGAGGCTCCAAGGTTAACAGACAGAATAAGCAAATTAGATGTCTTGCAGCGCGTGACCTACATAACATAATAGATACATACGTTGAAATACACGCTCGGAGTGTACATAACTTATTTAATTGTTCTTAGTGTGTTTCTAGCCTTTATCCTCATTATGGTGTCTTAATCTTGACCTAGGAATGCCTAGGATGGAATGAGGATCCAAAAATGTACTTTAAAACATTTTTCGAAACTTGCTAAAAACAGGGTCCACGCTCGAGCGTGGCTTTCTGCGCTACGCTCGAGGGGACATGAAAAACATGAGGGTTCGCTTGAGCGTAACTTTGTCTGCTCGAGCGGTTTGTAAATTTTGAAAAAGTACTGGTTACTTGATTTTCAAGCTCGACGGACGCTTGATCCTCGCTCGAGCGTGAGACTTAAACCCTCGCTCGAGCGTGACTTTTGTTGCTCGAGCAATCTACAAAAACAAATGAACTTCTAGGAGCTTGCATTTCACGCTCGAGTGGACTCATGGTCGCTCGAGCTGAAGTGCACGCACTAAGAGTGGTCGCTTGAGCGTGGACTCCTATGCTTGAGCGTGGAAGCAGAATTTTGGAATTTCCAGATTTGCTTCCAAAGCTCAAAACTCAATCATTAAGCATCAAAACTTTATTTTTCTGGGCCAAAACTTGAGGAACACTTAGAAATCCATAATACACCATGAGTTAAGAATCTTTTCAAAAAATCATGACTGAAGAACTTGCCAATTGTGCAAAACTTCAATTTAAAATTTATGAATGATCCATGAGCATGACATGCATGAATTCCTTTGAACTTAAGCTCCTCAAAACATGATCAAATGCTACAAAACAACATGAAATTTGATGATCTCCCAAAATTAAGGTGAATTCAAGACATGCATGAGGGAATTCTTGGAAATTAAACTCAAAATGTGAGAAAATATGCATGCATGTATGGTATGGCTCAATACGCTTCATTTCTAACTCAATTCTTGCATCAATCAACCCAATTCTCTTGTGTTCATGCATTATAGTCTAGATTTCAAGGCTTAAGGATAACATTCTTACCTAGAGACTTCAGTTCACAAGTGTTGAAGTTGAAACTCTCAAATCTTCTTCACTCTCAACAATTTCTAGTAAGCTACCCCTTCTCCCTTGTTGAACTCACTCTCACTTTTGGTCTCTCTCTCCCTTTCTCACATTTGTAGCTCCAAAAAAAATGAAATGTGAGTATATGGGTGTATATAAGAGTCCACTAGTGCCTTAGTTAGGATTTGATTTAAGGATTTCATTAATTAGTCTTAATTAAGCACTAATTACTCTAATTTAGTTGTTCCAAAATGAATTTCAATTAAATCCACCATAAAATTCTAAAAATTCCAATTAACACATAAATCAAGTCAATTTCTGAATCGGATGCCGATAAGGCCTTCAATTCGCAAACCGAAATGAAAACATAAACAGATCTTTCTATGTTAAACAGATATATACACACATAAGGCAACATATGATGCAACATCTCACTTCAATTATTTATTAGGCATAATTAAGCATGAATTAATGTTAATCATGGATTAGGGTTGTTACAAGAATGGCTCAAATTAATGTCAGAGCCACAAACATGTTGTATTGCGCCCTAGATGCCAACGAGTTCAATAGAATTTCCACATGTAAAACCGCAAAAGAAATTTAGGATAAGCTTATAGTGACTTATGAGGGAACCGAATAAGTTAAAGAATCTAGAGTCAGTTTGCTAGTCAATAATTATGAACTCTTTAAAATGAAGTTTGATGAAACTATTCCTTAAATGTTTACTCGCTTTACTGATATTATTAATGGTTTAATTTCTCTTGGCAAAATATATACTAATGCTGAAATTGTAAGAAAAGTGCTTAGGTCATTACCAAAAAGTTGGGAGACAAAAGTCATTGCCATTACCGAAGCCAAAGATTTATCAAAGTTAAGTCTAGATGAGTTAATGGGATTTCTCTTAACTTATGAGCTCATAATGCAAGAAGGAAAAGAAGAGGAGGACAACAACAAGAAAAAAGGAATAGCTTTCAAATCCATCTCGAGACATCAAGAGGATGAGGAAGATGATTCGGATGATGATGGGGAAATGACATTTATTATTAGAAAGTTCAAAAGAAACAAGGTGTGCGAAAATTTTTCAGAAAAGATTTCAACAATAGGAATTTTCAAAGGGGAGAAAATCATAAAAAATCTAAAGTTACCTGCTATGAATGCAACAAACTTGGAAACTACAAATCAGAATGTCCGGAACTTAAGAAACAATTCAAGAAAGACAAGAAGAAAGTCATGATTATAGCATGGGGAGAAGATAGCGATGAAAATGACTCAGAAACCGAAGTTTGCAAAAATAAGGTTGCTAACCTATGCTTAATGGCACTTGGAAACGAAGATGAGGTAAATAAAGAATCTTTTACGTTTGATGAATTACAATAAGCTTTTGATAAATTACATGCTGAATTTATGAAACTTAGTTTGAAAAGTAACTGTCAAAAGAAAGTGATTTCAAGTTTATCAAAAGAAAAGGAATCCTAACTTCCAAGATAAATACTTTAGAACATGAAGCCATGAAAGTGAAAAAGGAAAATAAGATTTTAACTCGAAAAGAGTTTTCAATTTCTGATAAAAAATTAGTTGTATTACAAGAAGAAAATGAGTCTTTAAGAAATGAGTAAATTGTTTTGAAAAAAAATATTGAAGACTTGAAAAATAATCTTTCAAAATTCACTCAAGGTAGAGAGATTTTAGATAAAATTCTTAAAAATCAAAATCGTACTTTTGATAGAGCCAGAATTGGATATAAACCTTTTTCAAAAGTAAAAACTACCAAAAATGGTTTTGTGCATACATCTTCTAGTCACTCTCATTTCACATGTCATTTTTGTGGTACTAAAGGTCATATTTCAACTTCATTTCCTGTTAAAAGAAATCATTTTGTTAAAATAAAAAAGATGTGAGTCCCTAAAGACATTTCAAGAGTGTCAAATTCTAACTTTTATGGATCCAAGAAAAAATGGGTACCAATAGAAAAATTAAATTTTTGTAGGTATGTTTCAAGACAAAATCCAGTAACGATAGATGGTATCTCGACAGTGCATGTTCGAGGCACATGACTAGAAATAAAGCTATGTTCACCACACTCCAACCAAAGGATGGCGGATATGTGACTTTCGGCGACAGTAGCAAGGGTAAAATCATTGGTGTAGGAAATATTGGTAAAAATCATTCTCCTATTATTGAAAATGTTTTACTTGTTGAAGGTTTATAATATAACTTGCTTAGTATTAGTCAATTATGTGATAAATGGTATAGAGTTATTTTTGAGAAAACACATTACACTATTGAGAACACCCTAGAAAACAAAACTTTATTTGTAGGTTATAGACATGAGAATGTATATGTGTTTGATTTGCATAATTTGTCTTCTCATTTTAATATTAAATGCTTATCTGCTATAAATGATAATGGTTGGCTTTAGCATAGAAGATTAGGACATGCTCATTTTGATTTAATTTTCAAACTTTCAAAAAATGAGTTAGTCATTAGTTTACCAAAAATTGTTTTGAAAAAGACAAACTTTGTGATGCATGTCAATTTGGAAAACAAATTAGAATTTCTTTTAAATCCAAAAATATCGTTTCAACTACTAAACCACTTCAACTTTTGCATATTGATTTATTCGGACCATCTAGAACATTAAGTTTAGGAGGAATATCGTATGCTCTTGTTTGTGTTGATGATTATACTAGATATACATGGGTATTATTTTTAGCACACAAAAATGAAGCTTTTTATTATTTTTCAAAGTTATGTAAAAGAATTCAAAATGAAAAAAAGTCTTAATATTTGTAGTATTAGAAGTGATCATGGTAGAGAATTTGAAAATGATGATTTTATTATGTTTTGTGACGACTTAGGAATAGATCATAATTTCTCAGCCCTTAGAACTCCTCAACAAAATGGTGTAGTTGAAAGAAAAAATAGAAATCTTGAAGAAATGGCCCGTACTATGCTTTGTGAAAATAATTTGCCCAAATATTTTTGGGCGGAAGCCGTTGACACTGCATGCTATGTTGTAAACCGAGCTATGATTAGACCTATTCTGAAAAAAACACCTTATGAAATTTGGAAAAGTAGAAAACCTAATATTAGTCACTTGCGTGCATTTGGTTGTAAATGCTTTGTATTGAATAACAATAAAGATAACTTAGGAAAATTTGATGCTAAATCAAATGAAGCTATATTTCTTGGTTATTCAATTTCCAGTAAAGCTTATAGAGTATTCAATAAAAGAACTCTACTTGTTGAAGATTCTGTGTATGTTGTCTTTGATGAATCTAACAACATTATTTCTAAGAATCTTGTAAGTAATGATATTGTAGAGAATCAACCAAGCATGGAGAGCATTTACATAAAAGAAAATGAAGAAAATCCATTACGCAAACATGAAGAAAAAATGACAATGGAGAAACTTCAAGAAACATATGCTCTTCTAGAAAACAATTCAAATATACCAAAAGAATGGAAGCATGCTCATGGCCACCCTAAAGACCTCATCATAGGTGATGCGACGGAAGGTATAAAAACTCGTTCCTCTGTTAAAAATGTTTGTGGTAACTTAGCGTTTGTTTCACAAATTAAACCAAAATTGTTTTTACAAGCTGAAAATGATGAAAACTAGATTTTAGCAATGTAAGAAGAATTAAATCAATTTGAAAGGAATGAAATTTGGTTTTTAACTCATCAACCTAAGGATCATCCCGTTATTGGTACAAAATGGGTTTTTCAAAATAAAATGGATGAATCCGAAGTAGTTACTAGAAATAAAGCTAGATTAGTAGCTCAAGGTTATAATCAAGAAGAGGGCATTAATTTTGATGAAACTTTTGCACCAGTTGCTAGACTTGAAGCTATTAGAATGTTACTTGCATTTGCATGTTTTAAAGATTTTAAATTATGTCAAATGGATGTTAAAAGTGCTTTTTTAAATGGGTACATTTCGGAGGAAATTTATATTGAACAACCTCCTGGTTTTAAAAATCATAAATACCCGGATCATGTTTTCAAACTTTCAAAAGCCTTATATGGCTTAAAACAAGCTCCTAGAACTTAGTATGAAAGATTGAGTAATTTTCTACTTGACAAAGGTTTTTGTAGAGGAAAAATTGATACAACACTTTTTATAAAAATCAAAAAGGAAGATATGCTAATTGTTCAAATTTATGTTGATGATATCATTTTTGGTGCTACTAATGAAAATTTGTGCAAAGAGTTTGCTAAAGATATGCAGGGTGAATTTAAAATGAGTATGATGGGAGAGTTAAATTACTTCATTGGTCTACAAATTAAACAAACTAATGATGGGATCCATTTAAATCAAATGAAATATATCAAGGATCTACTCAAAATGTTTGAAATGAAATCATCAAAGCCTGCAGCAACTCCAATGAGCACATCAATAAAAATCGACAAAGATAAGCAAGGTAAACCTGTAGATGAAAAGAAATATCGAGGTATGATTGGTTCCCTACTCTATCTTACTGCAATTAGACCCGATATAATGTTTAGTGTTTGTATGTGTACACGTTTTCAATCCGCACCGAAAGAGTCACACATCAACGCAGTCAAACGTATTTTCAGATATCTTGTTGGCACTCCAAATTTGGGATTGTGGTATCCTAAGGGAACCACCTTTGAACTCTTTGGTTACTCAGATGCCGACTTTGCGGGATGCAGACTTGATCGAAAAAACACTAGTGGCACTTGTCATTTTTTTGAACACTCTCTCACTTCTTGGTTTTGCAAAAAATAAAACTCAGTGACTCTGTCAACTGCTGAAGCAGAACACATTGTCGCCGCCGGGTGTTGTGCACAATTGCTTTGGATGAAACAACAATTTCAAGATTTTGAACTTTACGATGATCATATTTCTATAAAACGTGACAACACAAGTGCCATTAACCTTTCAAAAAATCCTATTCAGCACTCACGCACTAAACACATTGAAATAAGACATTATTTTCTAAGAGATCATGTACTCAAAGGTGACATTGAACTTGAATTTGTGCCTACAAATCATCAATTAACTGACATATTCACCAAGCCTCTAAATGAAGAACAATTTTGTTATATTAGAACTGAATTTGGTATGATGAATACTCCAATATAATATTTATATTAAAAAATAATTTTTTTATAAATAAAATAATAATAATAATAATAAATTATATACACATATATATATATATATATTCTCTCTCTCACCTACTCTGTCTCTATCTCTCACCCGCTTTCTCCCTCACTCTTTATTTTCTCTTTCTCTCGCTCTCTCTTTTTCACCCTCTCATCCTCAGACAACACCATCTTCATCCTCACCAACGTTCGCAATCAACTTCACCGTCCACAACATCATCCACCACCTTCATCACTACCATCATCCTCTCAAATTCCTCACCGACTTACCAAGATCCATCACGGCTCTACTTCTATCATCGATCTTCAACATCATTTTCGATTCATCCAGATCAATTACCGATCCGACAAAGATCAGTTACTAATCCACCAAGATCCATCACCGATCTACAAAAATTCGTCACTAATCTACACAATCTTCTCCATTCCTTCTGATCCTCAAGGTCATCACCGATCAACATGTTAAAATTCTTTTTGCACTGTTAATTTTTTTTTCTTGTTATATGTGCTCCAAACTATCTTTGATTTAATAATGATTGCGTCTACCTTGTTTAAAGAAATTGTTTTTATTTTTATTTTCTCTTTTTATGCTAATGCACTTGGTGTAATTGTTTATGGCTGGAGATCTTAATGGTCCTTGGTATTATAGATTGGTAATTTGTTTCTTCCAATTTTCGTAATTTTTAGTGCATTAATTTAGGGGGGACTCATGTTATGCAATATTTTGAGATTAATTATAAAAAAAATATAAAAAAATAAAAAATAAAAAAGGGAGGCGTTTGCATATTCTATGCATAATTTTAGGAGGAGTATATATACTCTTTTTCTTTATTCCTTATCTGCAACAACAAATTTTTTTTTTGTTGCAAAGGCAGAATTTTATTTTATTTATTTTTAAAAAAAGGGGAGAAATGCTTGCAATTTTATTTCAGAAGGAGAAAATATTATTCGATTACATGTAAGTTTTCAGAAGGCTTTACAAATTTTTTTCGTTTCACTTCGCTCAACAACTTTTCATGAGCCTCCTTTACATGCCTCTCTCTATTTTCAACTTCTGTGAGTCTTGGCATTATAACCGTTGCATAATATTGCACAGCATTCTCCAATTGCGCATTTTTATTTTCTAGCTCTCTCTTCTCCTTACGAATATTAGCCAGTTATTGTTTTAACAAGCACACCTCATCTCTCAATTGCTGATTTTCTTGTATTCTTGCCTGTAATCGTCGAGCTATATTGGACACTGTAGTCATTGCCTGTGTACTCAGAGCTATAGTGTTATTAATAGTATCGATATCATTCCGATTACCAATAACACTAGGACCCTCATTTACAGGTGCCTGCACCATTGGAAACCTCTCATTTGCCTGCATTATAGGCACCTCACACATGTCCGAACCATTGACGGCTAAGGTAAGAAATGACATGATTACACAAGAAGGTAAAACAAATTTTTCACTACACCCACTTGATTGTTTCGTATCTTTGCCTATCATCTGCGTCATTTTTTATACACTCCACTGATCCAATACTCGATGCGTATCTGCTCAAATATTTTGTTTGTCAACATTTCGAGTGCCAGAGATGCTCCAAAATCCCCACAGTGATCTCGACAAGACCTAAGGACCATTATTTTATTTTTGGCATCTCTGATTATTGTATCAAATGTGTTTGTTTCCTATCTCCATGTTTTATTTTGATGATGTCAAAGGGGGAGAAAAAAATATGATTTTGAATTGCTGTGTATGCATGTGCTTTAAATATCTAAATATCTTATGTTGCAAAATTATCAAATAACTTGTTGATTTCTATTTTGTGTCAGATCCATACAAATATTGCCATTATCAAAAAGGGGGAGATTGTTAATCATATTGTTTAATTTTGATGATGTCTAAAATATTATTTGAAAACTATGAATTTTTAATACATGTATTATTTGACACAAAATATTATCTGTTTAAAATATAAGTTGTATGATATATTTTTTATAAGTATTATTTAAATGGAAATATTTTGAAAACTTTACTATTTACTTTTTGAAAAATTAGGCTGATTACTATTCATCTTTTGACAAATTGATTGGTTTTATTATTTTGACAAATTTGATATTGATGGGTTGTCTTCTTTTGAAAAAATTGATATGGAGTGGTAGGATATATTTAGTTTAAAATCTCTATAACATATACAATATTTTAAAGAGGGCATGTATTTTCAGATCCATCATAAATATTATTTAAAGAGATTTTTCTGTATATGCAAATATTTGATTAGAACATTATATATATAATGTTAGGGAAAATCGATGAATCCCCACAAGTAAATCAATCAATGGGAATATAAACTAATGCGGAAAAATTAAATCAAAGGCAACACAAGAATTTTTACGTGGTTCCCTCAATGTGAGGTACGTCCACGGGATCGAAATCCGATTCCACTATCAACCAAATAAATTCCAAACGATTACAAACGAGACACTAATGGTCTCACAAAACCACCCTTAGGTGAATTCCAATAATCACAAATAAATAAGAGGAAAGACCTCACCAAACAGAAGAATCAAAATCTTCAGAACTAGAGTTGAAGACGACCCAAAATAACGAACCAGACACCAACCGAAGATGTCCCAAAAAACGAGCTTCAAAGAACCAAAATTGACCCAATCTTCAAAACTTCGGCACTGTTCACGAAGTCCTATATCAGCCGCCGGTGCACTTTTTGATCATATGTATGGAACCAAAAACAATATAATATAATGAATCTAGGGTTTTGTAATCAAACCCTAATTGTATTCAAATTGGATTGGGCCTCCACAAATATAATATATAAAAATATATTATACTAAACCAAGTCAAATTAAAACTCTTTTTCAAAACCCATTGGGTCCCATACTCCAATAAGGAGGTATACCCAACAATTCTCCCCCTACCGACTTAGGTGGAGACATCAACCATACCCGCCAAAGTTCGACACTTTAAATGTTTGTCCCTCGACAAAGTCTTAGTCAACATATCCGAAATATTATCATCTGTGTGAACCTTTTCGAGTTGCAACAATTTCGAATCTAACACATCACGAATCCAATGGTATCTCACATCAATGTGTTTCGATCTCGAATGAAAAGTAGAATTTTTACTCAAGTGAATAGCACTTTGACTATCACAATAAAGCACATACTTTTCTTGCTTCAAACCCAACTCTTGCAAAAATTTCTTCAACCATAACTCTTCTTTGCAAGCTTCTGTAATGGCAATAAATTCAGCTTCGGTAGTTGAGAGAGCAACACATTTTTGTAATTTAGATTGCCATGCCACAGCTCCCCCTGCAAAAGTCATCAAATACCCCGAAGTAGATTTCCTAGAATCAACATCACCAGCCATGTCAGAATCTGTGAACCCATCAAGCATCGGCTTACCATCCCCAAAACACAAACACACCTTCGAAGTCCCTCGAAGATATCTTAGAATCCATTTTACCGCTGCCCAATGTTCTTTACCCGGATTAGAGAGAAAACGACTCACCACACCAACTGCGTGAGCAATATCCGGCCTTGTACAAACCATGGCGTACATCAAAGAACCAACTGCTGAAGCATAAGGAACTTTTAACATCTCTTCTTTGTCTTTCTCACTTGTAGGACATTGATTCGAACTAAGTTTGAAGTGACCCGCAAGTGGACAACCAACCGGCTTTGCTTTATCCATGTTGAACTTCTCAAGAACTTTCTCAATGTAGCTCTCTTGAGACAACCAAATCAGTCCCTCTTTGCGATCACGAACAATTTTCATACCAAGTATTTGCTTTGCCGGTCCCAAATCTTTCATAGCAAAAGATTTACTCAACTCCAATTTCAACCTGTTAATCATGGTAAAATCTTGACCCACAATTAACATGTCATCAACATAAAGCAAAAGAATAATAAATTTGCCATCCGGGAAATTTTTCACAAACACACAATGGTCTGAAGTGGTTTTAGAAAAACCATTATTCATCATGAAAGAGTCAAATTTTTTGTACCATTGCCGCGGAGCTTGCTTGAGACCATACAAACTTTTCTTCAATTTGCAAACAAATTTCTCTTTCCCTTTCTCCACAAAACCTTCTGGTTGCTCCATGTAAATTTCTTCTTCAAGATCACCGTGAAGAAATGCGGTCTTCACATCAAGTTGTTCAACTTCAAGGTTCATACTTGCAGCTATGCCAAGTACAACCCGAATAGAAGACATCTTCACAACCGACGAGAAAATCTCGTCAAAGTCAATACCTTTCTTTTGCCCAAAGCCTTTCACAACAAGACGTGCCTTGTATCTCAGATTCTTGCCATCATTCTTCAATTTGAAGACCCACTTATTTTTCAGAATTTTCCTCCCTTTAGGCAACTTCACTAAATCATAAGTGTGATTTTCAAGTAAGGAATTCATCTCCTCTTCCATGGCCTTTTTCCAATCACCTTTCTTTACATGCTCAATTGCTTCTTGGTAGCTCTCCGGCTCCCCTTGATCAGAAATCAACACAAATTCATTGGGAGGATACTTTCTTGAAGGTTGTCGGTCCCTTGTAGATTTCCTCAACTCAAGTTGTGGTGGCGGTTCATGAGTTGGATGCTCTTCCTCAATTTCTGGCTCAACTTCATTAGGATTAGCATCATCCTCCACATCTTCAATAGGTGGCTGCACATCTCCCCCATTTTCATCATCAACTGGAGATGAAGGAGATGGATCCATGTCAATGAGATCACTAGTTTTTGGCTCCGGTTGATCACCTTTACCAAAGTCTTCAATTGTTTGGTCTTCAAGAAACACAACATCACGGCTTCGAATGACTTTCTTGTCGACCGGATCCCACAATCTATACCCAAATTCATCACGCCTATAGCCAAGAAAAATACATTGTCTTGACTTACTATCAAGTTTGGACCTCTCATCCTTTGGAATGTGAACAAAAGCTCGGCAACCAAACACTCTCAAGTGCTCATAAGACACATCTTTGCCAGTCCAAACTCTTTCAGGAACATCACCATTCAAAGAATAGCAAGGAGATAAATTGATCAAGTCAACCGCTGTACTCATTGCCTCACCCCAAAAGGATCTTGGCAATTTAGCTTGTGAAAGCAAACATCTTGTTCTTTCCACAATGGTGCGGTTCATCCTCTCGGCAACGCCATTTTGTTGAGGAGTCTTCTTAACTGTCTTTTGATGCCGAATACCTTGGCTGCGACAATACTCATCAAATGGCCCAATGTATTCACCACCATTGTCTGTTCGGATGCACTTCAATTTCTGCCCTGTTTCTCTTTCAACCATGGCCTGAAAATGCTTAAATACTTCTAGAACTTGATCTTTAGTTTTTAGTAGATAAGCCCAAACTTTCCTTGAATAATCATCAATGAAAGTAACAAAATAAAGTGCACCACCATGTGTTCTAACTTTTAAAGGACCACAAACATCCGAATGAATTAACTCCAACACATTTTCTTTTCTAGAAGCAACATTTTTATGAAAAGAAACTCTATGTTGTTTACCCGCCAAACAATGAACACAAGTTTTAAGATGTGTACCTTTCAGACCGGGTAGAAGCTCTTTCTTGAACAAAACTTGCAGCCCTTTTTCACTTATATGGCCAAGCCGCTTGTGCCATAATTCGGTAGAAGTATCATCTTCAAGTGCATTGACAACACCTTTACAAATTTTTCCTTGCATCGAATAAAGTGTATGAGTCTTCTTGCACTTAGCCACCACCAAAGAACCCTTTGTGAGCTTCCATATTCCATCACCAAATTTGTTGTTGAAGCCTTCATCATCTAGCTTCCCAGTAGAGATTAAATTAAGGCGAATGTCGGGAACATGCCTCACATCTTTAAGCAACAATTTGCAGCCCAAATTTGTTTCCAAGCAAACATCACCCATACCAATAATCTTGGACAAACCTTCATTACCCATTCGAACAGAACCATAATCTCCTGCAGTGTAGGTAGTGAAGAAATCAACTCGAGAAGTCACATGAAAAGAAGCACCAGAATCAATCACCCAATGACTCTCTTGGCCCACAAAATTGATACAATCATCTTCACAAACGACCATGATATCATCGGTAGTAACTGCTGTTGTGTCTTCTTGCTTCTTATCCACACTTTTGTCACGCCTTTTCTCTTTGTTCTTGAGTTTTCGGCATTCCCGCTTCATGTGCCCTTTCTCATGGCAATAATGACACTCAATGTCTTTCTTTGAAAAAGAACCATCTTTTGATTTGTTACTATCACCCTCAATGGGTCCATACAAATCTTTACAAAATAATATGTCCTCCATTTTAGTTTTCCAAGTTACCCAATTGCTTCCATTGAAGCTAGACATACGACCCACATTCCCCTCCATTAATTTACACAAATAAATAAATCCAAATAAACCGTAAGCTCTGATACCAGTTGTTAGGGAAAATCGATGAATCCCCACAAGTAAATCAATCAATGGGAATATAAACTAATGCGGAAAAATTAAATCAAAGGCAACACAAGAATTTTTACGTGGTTCCCTCAATGTGAGGTACGTCCACGGGATCGAAATCCGATTCCACTATCAACCAAATAAATTCCAAACGATTACAAACGAGACACTAATGGTCTCACAAAACCACCCTTAGGTGAATTCCAATAATCACAAATAAATAAGAGGAAAGACCTCACCAAACAGAAGAATCAAAATCTTCAGAACCAGAGTTGAAGACGACCCAAAATAACGAACCAGACACCAACCGAAGATGTCCCAAAAAACGAGCTTCAAAGAACCAAAATTGACCCAATCTTCAAAACTTCGGCACTGTTCACGAAGTCCTATATCAGCCGCCGGTGCACTTTTTGATCATATGTATGGAACCAAAAACAATATAATATAATGAATCTAGGGTTTTGTAATCAAACCCTAATTGTATTCAAATTGGATTGGGCCTCCACAAATATAATATATAAAAATATATTATACTAAACCAAGTCAAATTAAAACTCTTTTTCAAAACCCATTGGGTCCCATACTCCAATAAGGAGGTATACCCAACATATAATGCATATAATACAAATAGCATACATCACAGGAGCAATTAGATTTTTTTTTACACAACATTGATTGTATCATATATATTAGCATGTAGAAAGTCATACATGACATAATTTCAATTAACTTTTCTTTTTGCTTTTTTGTGCACTTTTGACTAAAGCCTATAAGTGTTCAAATTTGCAAGATTGAAAATTTTCCTTCCACGTGATTCTCTTCCAGATTGATTCAGCTTACATCTTGAGGAGCGTCTGTCTCTTCCAATGGGTATATTTTTTGATATTAAAAGAAGTGTTGTGTGTGGAGAAAAATCAAGAACTTGAAGGGAAAAAATTTCTGTGTGCTCCAAAATTTTGAGTATATTGTATTCTGCTATTTCACTTTCAGATCTAAGTGTAGCATTTGTTCTTACACTTTCATATCTACTCTTGGTGAGAGAATTATTGTAAAAGAGGGTTTAAGTACCACTTATTTTTATTCATTATTTTTGTGAGAGATTTTTGTAAGGGTGAGGCATTTATTGTTGAGTGAGGCTCAATAGATAAGAATAAGTTCTGTGTAAAATCCACAAGCTTGGTGAAGACTTGGTGGTGTATTAATTCATTTTGATAGTAAAGAAATTCTCAAGGAGGTTCCTTGGGAAGTGGACGTAGGCCTGGCGTGCCGAACCACTATAAATCTCAGTGTTTGATTTTCTCTCCCTATCTCTCTTAATTTTTTCTTTTGATAATTATTATTCTGTTTTATATTTGTTGAAATTCTGAATATTGTTTTTATAAATTTTAATATTGTAATTTTTTTTTAATAACCCAATTCACCCCCCTCTTGGGTTGCCTACCTGAGATAACATCATATTTTACAGGTGTCGACCCCTGCAAATTGGGTGTCGACCCTTTGCTCTTTTCTCTTCTTTGAGTTGAGTTCCAGGTGTTCTTGGTGTCGACCTTTTTCATTCTTAGTGTCAACCCTTGTTGCTAGATTTCATTTTGAAATTTAGTGTCGACCCTTGCTGCTAGATTGCATATTGAAATTTAGTATCGATCCTTGCTGTCTTGGTGTTGACCCTTGCAGCTGGAACACTTAGGCATAGTGATCTTCATTTTGTGTCGACGCTTGTTATCTTGGTGTCGACTCTTGGACCTATTTTAAGCATGGATAGAGTTTTGCAACCAAGTGCTAATCTCATTTTTGAAGGGCCAAAAATCATTGAAAAACAACACTATAAAAACGTATATCTTTTAAAAACATTGAAGCACAATTGTATAAAATCATTTTGAAAACTCTGAGTAGTAAAATGTGCTCAAAATGTTTGTCAATAATCAAAATCAATATGACTTTAAATTTGAATAAACTTGGGGCTAACAATCTCCCCCCTTTTTGACAATGACAAATATTTAAAGTTTTCAAAATATGAGTTTCAAAAGGAAGGCATTAAGAAGTGTTTTTCAAAGAGTTTTGTAAATAAAGGATTTGAAAAAAATGAGATTGAAAACTCCCCCTATAAAAAAGGCTTCGAGGCCAAAATAAAGATAATGGGAAATATATATATATATATATATCAAGGCAATAAAACAACTTCATATAGAACAACCTCCCCCTGTCAATATGCACTTAAGCATTCATAAGTAAAATTAATTTCTTCAGTTTATTTTCATTGAATGAAATCACAAGCTCTTTAAAACAAATTCCATAAATCTCCAAGAGTGTGTGTATAAGAAACATTCACAACTAACTATCAATATGTTTCGTATCATTCAAAAAGAATTCATCAAGATTCATATATAAAGAGATTGTCATAATGTATAATGTATCTAAATGTCAAAAATATCACCTTCCCAATCTTGTGTTATCAAAGAGTGTTTTTAACCAAAACAAGCATATACATCTATAGAGAGATACTGACTGTGCAAAATAAATTAGGACAACGTCTAAAAACATTAAGTAAGGTGGTTCTACATCTAAACTTCAAGTAGCTTCTCCCCCTTTGTCATCAACAAAAAGAGGGGGGGGGTTAAAGCATCAGTGAAACGAAGGAGGAGTTTGGGGCCAATGTGGTGCAGCTTCGCGCCATCCTTAGCAAGTCATGAATTTCTGAATTTGTTCTCCTAGATCATCACCCCAGCATTGTTGGAAAATTTGGTGAAATTCTTCATTTGTGGCTTTGATCCCATAGACTGCAATCACCATGTTCTCCATACTAGCTTTAGCAGCTTCAATGACTTGAGCTTGCTGAAGCTTCATGCGATCAATGTCTTGCTGCATTTCAGTCTGTTGAGAGAGTAGTTATAGAACCAAAGAGGCCAACTCATCCACCTTTTGTTCCAAGGCAGAGGAGGATGAAACAAGGACAGAGTGGGAGGATGAAGGAATGTCAGAGGCAGGGATGGATTGGGAATTGAGGTTTAGATTGTTAAGCCGCGAATTGATTGAAGCAATCCCATCCAACAAGGGACCCTAAACCATGAAGTCAAGATGGTCAATTTTTTGAGAGAGTAAGGAGAAGTCAGAAGGGGGTGGAGAAGTAGAAGGAATAGGGGTGGAGAAAGAAAGGGTGGAAGGACTGGGAAGGGAAGAGCCAGGGGTAGAGAGACCAGGGGAAGAACCAGTTTTCTTGGTCTTGGTCCAGATGTTGTTGATCAGAGAATACCCCATATTTCTCAGAGTTTCAGCCTCATAACAAGAGGGGTCTCGAGGGACTTTTTCTTCCCCCTTAACATGAAATTTAAAATGCTTGAAAATCTTTATGAAAATCATTCCATAGGGAAGGGTTTGATTATTTTGTTTATGAGCATTAATGATACAGTGAACCATAAAGAAACTGAAATCAGTAAGAAAACTGGTGGATAGGACCCAAATGAGATAATATAACCATAAGTGACGGCATCAAAGCGACCAAAGCGTGAAATAATATTATGTGTGATGATGTGATGTAACAGTCTCATTTCAAGGGAAACATCTTTCCCAGAGATAGTGACATGATAAATTAGATCCGGGTTATTAGTGAGGAATCGTAGACCAATAAGATGAGAGTATTGGTGTGGTTTAAGAGCAATTGATGAAATGACCCTGTGTCTATCATTGGAGGTTTTCAGAATGGAGTTAATGACAAAGGGTGTCAAAGTGAAAGGAACACCCTTTACAAAACAGTTGAGGGCATGAGGAGAAGAGTCTTCATTATATGAGAGATTTGCAAAAAACTCTTTAATGAGAATAGGATAGATGTCACAGTCGAGTTTCAAAAGAGATGACCATTTTTAATTTCAAACCATCCTTTGACAGGAATGGAATGTTTTTCAAAGAATGCGATGTCTATTGTACGACCAGAGATTACCTTTCATAGATTGAAGTCCTTGTTGAAACCAGATTTGTACTCAGGGTTCTTGAACTGAAGCACGGGAGGAGAAACAGCGACGACGGTGCAAGAGGAGGAGGTGCGTGGTCGCTTTCATGTTGGAACAAGAGGAGGGGCTTGAGAATCCATGGAGAGGAAGAAGAGAGGTCGTGAGAGAGAGATGGATGAAAATCAGAATGTAGATCAACGGTGAGAGTCGCTGGAATAGGAAAAGGGGTTAGGGTTAGGAAGTTGTTTAGTGTCGCAAGAAATGGAAGGGGTTGCGGGGTATATAAATACCCTGGAGAAGGTGTTGACCCTTAGAAGGAAAGAGGTCGACCCTTCGAAGTTGAAAAGATCATACGGCAAAAACCTTACCCAATAGACAGGTGTCGACCCTTAGAGAAAGGGGGGTCGACACTAAAAAGCAGTGTCCTCAAACACAACAGGTGTCGACACCAATGAAGAAAGGTGTCGACCCTTAACAACAAAAAAACATAAGGCTGGTTTACAAGGTGTCGACCCTTAACAACAAAAAAACACAAGGTTGGTTTACAAGGTGTCAACCCTATAGAGTAGGGGGTTGGCCCTTAAGGGTCTTGGAAGGCAAAAACTAGTGTTTTTCTGAGTAAATTTCACAATGAAACATAATAACAGATAGTTTAACATCACATAGGAATATTTAACATGCTAAGCTCAGTTCTAATAAAGTAGAATTGTTCCTCATTGAGAGGCTTGGTAAAAATATCAGCCAATTGTTGGCTCGTAGGCACAAATTCGAATTCGATGTCACCTTTAAGTACATAATCTCGTAGAAAATGATGCCTTACTTCAATGTGTTTAGTGCGTGAGTGCTGTATAGGATTTTTTGAAAGATTAATGGCACTAGTGTTATCGCATTTAATAGGAATGTGATCAAAGTGAAGTCCAAAATCAAGAAGTTGTTGTTTTATCTATAGCATTTGAGCACAACAACTAGCGACAATACATATTTCGCTTCAGTGGTTGATAAAGCAACAGAATTTTGTTTTTTGCAAAATCATGAAGTGAGTGAATTTCCAAGAAAATGACAAGTGCCACTAGTGCTTTTTCAGTCAAGTCTACATCCCGTAAAGTCGGCATCCAAGTAACCATAAAGGTCAAAAACATTTGTTTTAGGGTACTAAAGACCCAAAAGTGGAGTACCAACAAGATATCTAAAAATGCGTTTTACTGCGGTGACGTGAGATTCTTTTGGAGCTGATTAAAAACGTACACACATATAAACACTAAACATGATATCGAGGTCTATTAGCAGTTAGATAGAGTAAGGAACCAATCATACCTCGATATTTCTTTTCGTCTAGCGGTTTACCTTGCACATCTTTGTCGATTTTAATTGATGTGCTCATGGGAGTTGCTGCAGGTTTAGATAAGTCCATTTCAAATCTTTTGAGTAGATCCTTGATATATTTGGCTTGAGATAAATGGATTCCATCTTGGGTTTGTTTTATTTGTAATCCGAGAAAGTATGTCAACTCTCCCAACATACTTATTTCAAATTCTCCCTGCATATCCTTAGCAAATTCCTCGCATAAAAATTCTTTAGTAGCATCGAATATGATATCATCAACATAAATTTGAACAATAAGTATATCATCATTTTTTATTTTTATAAAACAAGTGGTTCAATTTTCCCGCGAGAAAAACCTTTTTCAATAAGAAAATTGCTTAAGCGTTTATACTAAGCTCTAGGTGCTTATTTCAAACCATACAAAGCTTTTGAAAGTTCAACAACGTGATCCGGGTGTTTGTAATTTTCAAAATCGGGAGGTTGTTCAACATAAACTTCCTCTAAAATGTACCCATTTAGAAAAGCACTTTTCATATCCATTTGGTAAAGTTTAAAATCTCTAAAACAAGCAAATGCAGGCAACATGCTAATGGCTTCAAGACGAGCAACGGGTGCAAATGTTTCATCAAAATCAATGCCCTCTTCTGGGTTATAACCTTGGGCTACAGGTCTATCTTTGTTTTGAATAACAATACCGGATTCATCCATTTTGTTTTGAAAAATCCATTTTGTTCCAATGACTGAATGATCCTTAGGACGAGGAGTCAAAAACCAAACTTCATTTCTTTCAAACTGATTTAACTCTTCTTGCATAGCAAAAATCTAGTTTTCATCGTGTTCAGCCTCAGAAAAAGTTTTTAGCTCAATTTGAGAAACAAAAGCTAAATTGCCACAAACATTATGAATAGAAGAACGTGTTTTTACACCTTATGCGACATTTCCTATAATGAGATCTTTGGGATATCCATAAGCGTACTTCCATTCTTTGGGTAGATCATTTTCCTTCGCTGGATGGGCATACTCCTTTTGAAGATCTTCCATAGAGACTTCAACATTGGGTTCTGAAGAATGAAGTTCATCATTTTTCGATAAGTAAATGTCTTCAATTCTTGGATTAGAATCTGCAACATCATCACTAACAATATTCTTGGAAGCAAAGGAGTTAGATTCATCAAAAGCAACGTGTAAAGATTCTTCAACGAGTAAAGTTCTTTTATTAAAGACACGATAAGCTTTACTAGAATTTGCATAGCCAAGAAACACGGCTTCATCAGATTTTGCATCAAACTTCCCAAGATTTTCTTTATTGTTATTAAGTACAAAACATTTACAACCAAATGCACGAAAATGACCAATGTTGGGTTTTCTACCTTCCACAATTCATATGGCACTTTCTTAAGTATGGGTCTAATTATGGCACGATTAATAACATAACAAGCTGTATTGACGGCTTTTGCCCAAAAATATCTCGGCAAATCATTTTCACAAAACATAGTACAAGCCATTTCCTCAAGAACTCTATTTTTTCTTTCTACCACACCATTTTGTTAAGGAGTTTGAGGAGCAGAAAAATTATGATCAATGCCATGCTCATTGCAAAATAGAATAAACTCATCATTATCAAATTCTCAACCATGATCACTTCTAATGCTACAACTAGCAAGACTAATCACATTTTGAATATGTTTGCAAAGAGTTGAAAATGCAGAGAAAGTATCACTTTTGTGTGCCAAGAAAATCACCTATGTAAATCTAGTATAATCATTCACACAAACAAGACAATAAGATTTACCACCAAGACTTAAAGTTCTAGATGGTCCAAACAAGTCAATATGCAATAATTGAAGAGGTCTAGAAGTGGAAATAGTATTTTTGGATTTGAAAGAAACTCTTGTTTGTTTTCCTTGTTGACAAGCATCACAAAGTCTATCTTTTTCAAAATCAATTTTTGGTAAACTAATAACCAAGTCAAATTTTGAAAGTTTTGAAAGCAAGTCCATATGACCATGTCCTAGCCTTCTATGCCATAACTAGCCAGATTCATTTACAGCAGATAAGCATTTAACATCATGATTAAGAGATAAACTATGCAAATCAAATATGTAAACATTTTTATGCTTATGACCAACAAAAAACACTTTGTTATCAGCAGAATTTTTAATGGTGCAGTGGGATTTTTCAAAAGTAACATGATTGCCTTTATCACACATTTGACTAATACTAAACAAGTTATATTTTAATCCTTCAACAAGCAATACACTTTCGATAATGGGTGAGGAGGTTTTACCAATACTACCTTCGCTGATGATCTTTCCCTTACTATTGTCTCCGAAGGTTATGTGACCTCCTTCTTTGGATTTAAGGATTGAGAACATTGCTCTATCGCCGGTCATGTGCCTTGAGCATGCACTATCGAGGTACCACCGGTTGTTGCTGGATTTTGACCTAAAACACACCTACAAAAATCAGATTTTTGTTGGCTTTTTGGTATCCATTCTTTCTTAGGTCCATGAGAGTTTGGATTTGAAGTGTTTTTGGGAACCCACTCCTTTTTCATTCTAACAAATGAGTTTCTCTTAGCAGGACATGAAGGAGAGATGTGACCTTTTCTTCCACAATAATGAGATGTGAGATGAGAATGGTTAGATGATGTATGAACACATATCTTTTTGGAATTTTTTGCTTTTGAAAAAGGTTTATATCCAATCCCCATTCTTCCAAAGGTTTGATTTTGACTTTTGAGAATTTTATCTAAGGTATCTCTACCTTGAGTGAATTTTGAAAGAACATTTTTTAAATCTTATATGTTTTCATTTAAAACAATTTTATCTTTTTTCAAAATTTCATTTTCTTTTTGCAAATCATCTATTTTCATTTCAAAAATGGAAGATTCTTTTTTAGTTGAAAATTCTTTTTCGTTTTCCATTGACAAGACTTCATTTTCTAAAGTATTGATCGTAGAAGTCAAGGATTCTTTTTCCTGTGATAAACTCAAAATCACTTTCTTTTGACAGCTACTTTTCGAACTTAGTTTTTTAAATTCAGCAAGCAAGTCATCAAAGGCCGTTTGTAATTCTTCAAAAGTAAAGGATTTATCATTTACCTCATTTTTATCTTCAAGTGCCATCAAGCATAGATTTGCGACTTCATTTTTGCAAATATCAGTCTCTGAGTCACTCTCATCACTGTCTTCTCCTCATGCTGCGATCATGGCTTTTTTCTTATCCTTCTTGAATTGTTTCTTGAGCTCTAGACATTTTGATTTGTAGTGTCCCAGCTTGTTGCATTCGTAGCAAGTAACTTCAGATTTTTTTTATGATTTTCTTCTTTTTGAAAATCTTTGTTGAAGTCTTTTCTGAAGAACTTCCTTACATCTTGTTTCTTCTTCACAAATTTTTTGAACCTTTTGGTAATGAAAGCCATTTCTTCATCTTCCTCCGAAGCATCTTCTTCTTCCTCTTGAGATTTTAGGGTAGACTTGAAAGCTATCACTTTCTTCTTATTCTTGTCTTCTTCTTCTTTTCCTTCTTGCATAATGATCTTGCGAGTTAGGAGAGATCTCATTAACTCATCAATACTTAATGTTGACAAGTCTCTTATTTCTATCACTGCAATAACTTTGTTCTCCTAGCTTTTTGGCAATGAACGGAGGACTTTTCTAACAATTTCTACATTAGTATAAGTCTTCCTAAGAGATTTAAGACTGTTTATAATATCTGTAAAGCGAGTAAAGATTTGGGATATGTTCTCATCAGGTTTCATCTTGAAGAGCTCATAGTTATGAACAAGCAAACTCACTCTAGACTCTTTAACTTGAGTGGTTCCCTCATGAGTTACAATAAGTTTATCCCAAATTTCTTTCGCCATTGTACAAGTGCATATTCTGTTAAACTCAGTGGCATCAAGTGCATAATACAACATATTCACATCTTTGGCATTGGATTGAATATCTTTATAATCAGCACTAGTCCACTCACTCTCAAGTTTGGGAACTAACAGACCATCTATGGTTTTGGTGGGGACTTTGGGACCATCACATATGATTTTCCAAACCTCGTAGTTGATAGATTGGATATGCATAATCATGCGAGTTTTCCAATAGTTGAAATTTGTGCCAATGAAGAAGGGTGGTCTGTTTGAGGCTTGACCTTCAGGAAGAGAAGAGCTAGGGGTTGCCATAGATCACTCTAAGACAGTTAAGTCACAATACTAAAGACGAGGCTCTGATATCAATTGTTATACAGGAAAGCAACCAAGAGGGGGGTGAATTGGGTAATTAAAAAATTTGGCCAGAAAACAGATTTCAAAAGACTAAGTGATTAAATGCAGCAGACAATCAATAAATACACAGAAAATAAAAGGAAAGAAAAGAAGAGCTCAACACAAGGATTTACAGTGGTTCGGCTCACCGGCCTACGTCTACTCCTCAAGAGACCTCCTTAAGAATTTCTTCACTATGAATCAATGCATCACAAAGCTTCACCTAGCTTATGGATTTTTACAAAGGACTTACTTCAGTCTATTGAGGACTTCTCAACTAAATTTCTCACTTTACAAGTGTTTCACTCAGAAAATAAGGAACAATAATAAGAGGTACAACTGTCATCTTTTATAAATATTCTCTCAAAAGATGGATATGAAAATATAAGCTCACAAGCAACTAAAGACTCATCAGTTATGAAAGTGGAATTATAATGGAGTATATTAAATGCTCTTGAGTGCTCTGGGTTTCTTGCATTGTAGAAGTGTATAGATCGAACAAGGAGAGCTTCATTTTTATAGCATTAATGGCTTTTAGCTGTTGGAGAGAGGAGATTTGAATCTTCTAGTCGTTGGAGTAAATCATGGAGGATATCTTCCAGTTGTGTTTGATCAGAGTATGGTGAATGCAGACTGTAGGCAGGTCTTGGGAAGAGAAGGTTCATTAAATGCACAAGCTTTTATTTAATGCTCAATCTCATAAGTCAACTTCATGGTAGAAAATATGGTGCCAGAATATCTGCTCAGGGGTCAGAAAAGATGACATACTCTGCACATAAATCTGAAAAAGTGGCTGAGAAAAGGGCTGTGTCAGTCTAGATTTGATTTGGCAGCTGGATTTTTGAAACCCATATTTTACGGGTGTTGACCCTTGCAAATCGGGTGTTGACCCTTTGCTTTTTTCTCTTCTTTGAGTTAAGTTCCAGGTGTTCCTGGTGTCAACCCTTATCATTCCTGGTGTTGACCCTTGTTGCTGGATTGTATTCTAAAATTTAGTGTCGACCCTTCTTCATTCTTGGTGTCAACCCTTGCTGCTAGATTGCATTATGAAATTTAGTTTCAACCCTTGTTGTTCTTGGTGTTGATCCTTGCTGCTAGATTGCATATTGAAATTTAGTGTCGACCCTTGTTGTCTTGGTGTTGACCTTTGTAGCTGGAACACTTAGGCATAGTGATCTTCATTTTGGTGTCGAGCTTTGCTATCTTGGTGTCGACCCTTGGACCTGTTTTAAGCATGGATAGAGTTTTGTAACCAAGTGCTAATCTCATTTTTGAAGGGCCAAAAATCATTGAAAAACAACACTATAAAAGCATATATCTTTTAGAAACATTGAAGTACAATTGTATAAAATCATTTTGAAAACTTTGAGTAATAAAATGTGCTCAAAATGTTTGTCAATAATCAAAATCAATATGACTTTAAATGTGAATAACCTTGGAGCTAACAGTCTCCAATAGCAATGTTTTTAAAACATCATTATTATTATTATTTCTATTGAAGTACTACTAAAACATTATTATTCATACATGATGAAGGAAATATGAGCAATGAGCGTATATCCAAAAAGCAACAATCCAAGATAAGCACTGGAGAATGCATTTCTTCTAAAAATTATTGTTTTACATTATGTAAAGATTACCAATTTTCTTGTGATGCAACGATACTTATAGAGTATTAAAGAACTATTGTTGGACTCGGTTGTTTTAAATATTAAGTCTAAATAATAATAGCTGCATAAAATTTATTGCAATAAGGACTATTATCTAAAAATGTGGAGTCCTGTGAGGCTCTACTCCACCACCACTTCTTTTGTCAAGGATCCTTCTCTTAAAACAACATCGTATTGCATTTGTTTTTGGCTCTTATACCACTTTGCTCTGAAAAATAGCAAGTTCTATTTTTGTTTTTAATATATTTTTTTCTTCAGGGAAAATGTCACGACCTAAACCCACCCCTAAAGATTTAGCATCATAACCGGCCAGTAATCCGTGATTACTAAAGGCCTGTTTAACAATAATAACAATTAAACAATAAGAGTGGGCGGCGGAAGCCTGTAAATATTAAAATATCATGTCCAAAGAGCTGTGAGGACTTAAATGAACAAACAACTTAGATATATAGACCAACATTCACATAAGTCCAAAACACATCTAGGTACAAAATAAAAGACATGTTAGGGAATTAAATCCCAAAGCCAAAACAAATCATAAAACATTTACTTGACTTCGTATATCATTCAAAAAGGGTGGATTTAGATCACCCAAAAAGCCTTGACATTAACAACTCGGAACCTCGCAGTGAGGCACAATGGGTTGGCTTGACAAAATGGATTCAGGTTGACACCGCTAACTTTGCTCCGATGCCTAACCACCTACATATATATAATAAACTGAGAGCTAAAGCCCCGTAATTAACAACTGTATAAAGGGGTTTAGAATGAATGTTCTTTCAATATTTAAAATAATCAATTGCAACAGTAGATCAATTAGTCGATCAATATCTCATAGTTCATATCACATCAATTATATAGTAATCATAGCAGTCATACGTGGTACATCCAATAGCAAAACAGTACAGTAGGTCTTAGAAGACCGAACAGTCAATTGATGGCCATCAAACAGTAAACAGTAGTTCTAGAAATTGGAACTGATAGAGATCTCTGTAACAGTAATAATAACATTAGCAGTAACAGTAACAGTAACTGCAGCAGTAGCAGTAACAGTCAGTTGCTATGGATGCCATGAGTACAGTTCATAAAATAGGACAAATATTCATTCAGTAAACAATATCATTTCAGAAAGCAGTACAGTTAATCATTCAGAAAATAATTATAATTGAACATAGTTTTACAACATTGTTACTCAAAGTGGGCTCCTTGACTTATGTGCTTAAGATGCGGCGTCCAACTTAAACAAACAAATTCGAGCACAACTCAAATACAATCATGTCATTCAGCCATTCAATCAATCCTATTCAGTTTGGTATATATATATATCTATTCAATTCATTTGCTTCTCACTCGGTTTCTATTTATTAATTAACCGTTTGGTTATAACATTTGTGCTTTAGTTTCTTTCCTGCTTATGATATGAACATGAATCCAAATGCACATAAAAACACTTTAAAACCATGCAAATGGAGGCTCGGAAGGTAGAAAAGTGGAGCGAAAACAAAAACTAAGTTAGCCCTATTGGTCGCACGTGCAGTGGCCACGGGCGCTCAAGCGTGCAGTATGCATGTTACAAGGGAGGGTTGGCCGCTTGTGCGGTGGCCTTGGCCGCACGAGCGGTGGTTACGCAGATTATGTCTTTAAGCATATAAAGGTTGGCCACTCGAGCGGTGGCCCAGGTCGCTCGAGCAGTCTGGGTTGAAATGTTGTCCGAAAACTCTGCCTCAATTTGAAGCTCACACTTTGAAAATTACAACTTCATTTTCATGCAAAACACTTCCAAAAATTTCTTGTAAACAACCAAAACTTTATTTCACAATATCAAATGTTAATCACAACTTTGAAGTAAACTTAAATTTCCATATAAGACTTCAAGCCTTGAATTATCATGAAATTTCATACAATTTTCCATCTTTGAACTTCAATCTTCAAATCCCATAAAAATTCTTTCAATTTTGAAAACCCATGTAAGAAAATACATTTTTGATCATGAAGTTCAAGAATTATGTCGTGCATATTGTATTTGAGATCAAACTCCTTTAAACTTTCATATGATAACATGCATGTTCTAAGCTCATAATATGATAAACAAAACCTCTAATTACTCATGAAATTCATCCTAGTTCAACTCAAAACCTAAAGGATCATGAGTATAGCATCTCAATTCCATGAAATTTGGTGGAAATTTCTTACCTTAATTGGTCAATTTGTGAAGATTTCAAGTTTCCTTTCACTTTGTCTTCTTCCTATCTTGTTTCTCTTGTTGAGCTCTCTCACCAAGTCTTTTCTCCCTCTCTCTACGTGTACTCTCAAGGCAAGGCCACTATATTGCTCTCTTATTCTTACACCTTGATGACTAGCTAAGGACAAATATAAGTTAGCTTAATAATTTATTTTGGCCTTGCTTAATTAGAGTTTTAATTAATATTAATCAAACTACCCAATTAAATTAATCTCATCATCTTATAATCTTAATTACACTAAAATAAATTCTACCAATGTAAATTAGGCTCTAATTCCTATTCAATTAGTTACTTCTAACTTGTTAAAATTGATGAAGCAAACAGGTTTAATTTTCACTCTAACCTATCTGTCCACCATAACACTATTCCAATAATCACATGGCAAATCAATAACACTTCATAACACATAATCACATAATTAACAATAAACATATATTAAATATAATTAATTTGCTTAATTATGAAGGTGGTCGTCACAGAAAATCTGCCACACGTGCTACCAAAGAAGAGCTTGGCAGGGCCACCTGGACATTTCTACACACTCTGGCTGCTCAGGTACTCTCATACAATTTCTTTGGTTACTTTTTTTAATTTTGCAGTCATTGGACTTAAGTTTATGTTCTCTATATAAATTTCCGGTGCATGATAAATCCATAAGTCTAAGCAAAATTGTAGTGACTCAATTAGCATTTCATGTAACATATTCATTGAAGTTGTGTCCGTGTTAATTTCCCATGTGTATGTTTCATTCTATCTAGATAATCCAACTAGATAGCAAAAGGAAGGATATAAAAGAACTGGTATGATACTCCCTCACCACCTTTCTGTGTCAAAATAGCTGATCTTTAAAACAACATTTTCTTTTTTCTTCAACCAACATTACAAAGAATTTCTTACTCATTGTCAATTATATTTATGTTAAAATAATGCTTTACCAAATTTTTATTATCTCATTCTTTTTTCTTTTCCTTTTTTTCCATTTTTTTTTTAAAATTTTTGTGATAAGTAAGACACACATCCCTTTGTTCCAATCAGGACTTAAAAATCCTACATCATTTCCTTTAGCAATTTTTATTTTTTACTTATGCTAAATATTGAAGCAATTTTGATTAAAATGTAAAATTCTTGTATCCTTTTTGGAATCAACTGAATTCTAGATACTTGAATTTTTACTCTACATTTGTTTATTTAAAATCCTTTGAGTTCGTATTCAAATTTAGATTTTAGTATCAGTAATTGTACTTGAATTCGGGTTTGGCCCAACTGCCCAATTTGTCCTTATTGGCTATCATAGTGATTAACTACTTTAAAAAAAAAAAAAAAAAAAAAAAAAAAAAAAAAAAAAAAAAAAAAAAGTGCATGCCACTACCGTGATTGACATGAACCAATTTGGCATGCAGCTGAAGATATTATCTTGGATGTACCCCTGCAAGGATTGTGCAGATCACTTTAACGTAGTGTTTGGTTGGGGGATTTGAGGAGGAATTTGAAAAGGGGAAGGGAAAAGTTAGGTGAAATATGAATAAAATATACCTACATTTCACCTAGTTTCACACATCTTTTCCCTTTCCCTTTCTAAATTCCTCCCCAAATCCCTCATCCAAACACAACATAAAGAAATTATGAGGTGTGTATACATACATACATTAGTATTTGATTTCTATTCTTGCGTTAAACTTAGCATTAATGTAAAGAAGCCAATATAAAGATGAGAGATAAAATGTGTGTGTCAAATAATCCATTCTTTTTTTTTAGGCCAGCCTCTGCCTTAAGGGCTATATGGTCAACACTGTTGCCTAGCAAATGGCAATAAGATATTCAAGCGTCTACTTGCAGCTTGTCATTTATGTTTTTAACGACTATACTTAAATTAGGCCGTATTTTGATTACTAGGCTCCCATTGACTAATAGAAACTTGAAATCTCACCTTGTCTCTCTCCTTTGAGGGCAAAATTTGGCTGCCTGTTGTCCTCTTGCCCATGATTGTGAATGGCTTATTGCACTTACAACGGCATTAAAAATTGTAATTATCTAAAATAAAGTGAGAAAAATTTAGAAACAATTCTTTTAATGCAAGTGACCAATAGTCATGTGGCCATCTTGATGCCCACTGATGAGTCCTAGCTTTAAAATTGGGCCCCACAAATAGTACCTTGGACTTGTATATGTGACACACTTGTTGCTCACTTGGCCACCTGCACATAAAGAACTATACCAAGTTTTACCCAAATTGAGCAATTTAGGAAAATTGAAGGCTTCACAATTTGGAGTGTTGTCCAATCAATTTAGGTTTCCTTCAATGGGACTACGAAATCTGAATTGAACATCCAAACATGCAAAAGGGTTGGACTCGATAATCAAAGTGATCATTAAGGACGTATATGTCATTGCTCCATCTTTATTTAGTGCATTATTTTGTTTCCCCCATTTTTCGTGGCTTTTTATCGACTATTATAGCATGTTTAGGATGGAACATTTGCTCACTTTAGGAAATGAAACATTCCATATTTCCTCATCATTTTTGGTGCAAGTCTCCAGTTTGTGTTGCAATACTTCACTCTGTAAGATGGTTTTGGGTCTTGAACTGCCTAGGGAAAAAAATCGATAAAAGAAAATACTAACAAATACGAAGGAATCCTTTTATATCCATATGGTTGCCAGATTGTCTATGACAATTTCACTAATTGATGAATAAACTTGCTGTTTGACAAAGTAAATCCTGTGCAGGCTGGATCTCAAGCTGAGTTTTCCCAATGGTTATACCATGTGCACAATGTTATCAACAGAAGGTAACATACATGTTTATAATAGGTACAATCTTCTTGTTTTTTGAGCATACAGAATTGATGATAGCCTAACTTGACAGCGAATTGCGAACACTTTTACATGGTAATAAGACCATTAAGTTGCTTTGTAATTTGTACATAGCCCTCAATTTTACCCACAACACCTATGTGCTAGTTCTCAAGGACCGTCCTAATTTTTTGTAAACTGGAATGTCTTATTGCCTTGGAAAGTTAGTGAAGTCCTAATTTGTGGTTTGTTTGTCGTTGTAATCAACAGCCTAGGTAAGTTGGTATTCCCCTGTGAGCAAGTTGATGCAAGGTGGGGGAAGATGGAGTGTGCGCAGCGCACGTACGATCTACAAGGAACTACGACAATTTTTGGCAATAACATGCATTAGAACTATAATGTTTATAATTTGAATATATAGGAAATTACCAAATTATGGATATCAGTGTTTAATTGATGAGATATATTGTACATGGATATCAGTGTTTAAATACGTACAATAATACAACACAAGTAGGATAGATAACCAAAATATCTTAATATACATATATAACCAGAGTTAACATCACAGGTAATTCATTTATGTTCCATTACAGGATTACCAAAACATTGCCAAACCAAAAGTTAAAAGGAAAAAAAAAAAAAAAAAACTAGTCTAAGTCTTCAAATGAACCACAGCTCCAACAATCTTATTTGCCTTCAAAATAACCTTCACCATTGTAAATTTCTTCATCACCTAGCATGACACGCCATGAGCTTGGAATGCCCAATAAAAAGACACACACCCCCATATCTTCTATCAACCAATCAACCATACACAGAACAAATTGGGTAACATAACTTACAATATTACAACAAGGTTCTATGAATTAGTAGTTAGACTAGACATCTAGAATCCTCCAAAGAGATCCTTCTACCCAACCACAAGGATTGAACACCGGACTATTGCAGACCTTACCACCTGTGCCCATCTCTCGGTTATTTATCAGTCAGTGACATTGATGGACCTCAAAAGGGACGGCCAAACAAGTAGGCTCGCTTACACCCAAATCGTGCCTAGGACTCGCTTACACCCTGCACATACCATACCAAATCATGCCTAGGGCTCGCTTACACCCTGCACATACCATACCAAAGGGCTCGCTTACATCCTGAAACCACCGCATAGAGTCTGAATACATCCGTGTCAACCTAGGGGCTCGCTTAGACCGCTTGCGCAAGACTTAACTCATTTGGTTTTAATTCCATTCACATGTTTATTACATAAATCATTCTGAAGCACAAGGGTGAACGTCACCCATTACCAACCCCTTTCCATTTCTCATTTATTAGATCTTTTGCCAAGCAAGTTAATCACATTCGTTAATTCGGTAATATAAAAGAGCATGAGCATGAGACAAGCATAAGAGATGAAATATAGCCCATGATAATCATACATAGGTATGGTAAGGCAAGCAAATAACATTAGGCATGCTTTAAAATACTCAGAGACAAACAACACAACAAAACACCATTTCCAGCACTCTTCGGTTCTGCAGGGCTAACAAGAGTGCTTTGGGAAAAATACTTCCAGGTCAAATTAGGGGGCTGAAATTGCACAGAAATAATAATTAACTTGTCTAGTTTCAATTCCAATTCACAAAATGTGCATAGCACCTCCAGAAATTCATCTACAAGCTATATTCGAAAACCTGTCCAGATTTGTCATCCGTTGGGAAAACTAGTTTTCCTCTCAATCTACCCAATGATTTTCACCCAAATAAATTCCATTGAAAAGAGGACTCAAAATCCTAAATTTGTATAAAAGAACTAATCTGAGATGATTTTTCTGGAATTTTATAAAATTGCAAGAAGTGGACTGTTTTTCAGAGACTCAGGACCAGATTTTTAAACAAAGTATCCAAGCCCTAAAAACACACAATTAGGGGCTAATAAAATTATCACAAGCTCTAAACACACCAAATAGCCTACAGTAAATTCAGATTGAAGAAATAAATAAATTTGATATTTCTTTTAAATTAGAGAAGTTACAGCAGTGCCTAATTTGACAAATTTGTAAGGCAAAGTCACTAAATCAAACCCACAGTCTTATATACATCAAAAACCCTATTTCCCATTAATATAAAACACAAGAGGGCATCTAACAATAGGATGAGATGGTGAAAGAATTGGAGAAGACAAGGGGAAGAAGTGTTCTTACCTTGACCCTAGAAGGCACCATTTTCTTCCTTTTCTTTTTTTCTTCTTCTTTACTTCCCCCTAATCACACTCTCCTTCTCTCACCCTCTCCTTGGCTGCTGAAATATGGGTGTGGAATTAAGGCAAGACTCTCAATTTATAGGAAATAAGCTTGGGTCCTAACTAAATGACTAAGGAAGGCCTAAATATCTAGATATTTTTTTATTTTGTTTTTCAACCAATTTTTCACCAAAATATTATTTATCACACCTATGTACATATTCAAATAAATAATAATATTCTATTCAAATAAATAATAAATATTCAAATAAATAGTAAATGAAAGAACAACAAAAACAAAAATAGAAATAAAGATAAAATGTATGAATTGATTTATAAACAAGGAGGTAAATAAATAAAAACCAAGTTTTAGGGTATTTCCAATTATAAAGTTGTGTTCTATAATTTAATTATGATAATACACAGGAAAATTATCTTTTATTGGGCCACTTCGCAGATTTTTACGAAACTAGGGGCTAAAATGCTATTAACCTAAGTCTCAGGATTACACATGTAATTACCCAAATTTAGGATCTCTACACCCTCAGTCCTATACCATCTCTCTGTATTGTATCTAAAATTACTATTTTAGTTGTTGTTGTTGTCGCTGTTGCTGGTTTTAACTACTGAATTTTACTTCCAACAGAAAAATTGGCATATGCACAAATATCAAATTGTGCTACAATTGGGTCAAATTGCTTTCAAAACTTTCCGTGTTTGAGAAACCGGGGGACGAAAAAATTTCCTAATTTCTATAATAATGATTCATCAGCCCTTATAAAAACCAAAATTTAGATGAAATGGAACAAATCTATGGTTTCAAATCTATGTGGATTCATGGTCATGATGATCAGAGGAGTGTACTAAGGGTGATGGATTTTATGATCATTAAAAAATCAAAATAGTAAACATAAAATTTACAAAACATACTGTTAGTAGATATTTTAATATTATAATGTGTTATAGATTATATTGTGTGATTGAGCTCCAAATAATTTGTTCTCCTCGTTAACCCTTTCTTTTCCTCCAAGAAAACTTGCCCACCAAGTCTCCAAGTTTGCTTGCCAACCAAGTCAAGTCTTCTTGTTCACCAAGTCAAGTCTTCTTGCCCACCAAGTTAACCCTTTACTTGTCCACCAAGTTACCTCTCCTATAAATTGAGCCTTTCACCTCTCTTGTTGGTAGCTCACGAAAAACTAACTTAAGGGAGAGAGGAATTTGGAGTTGAAAAAAAAAAAAAAAAAAGGAAGTGTTTGCTAGTTTCTTATTTGAGAGATTATCAGGCAAAGAAATAAAGGGTATATGTGATGAAGCTTTGGGTTCAACCAATTGTGCAGTATTGGTGAACCATAAAACTTAGTTGGGCTGTTGTATCTTGGAGGGGACAAGTCAAGGTTTTTTCTGCTGCACCGGTGTAAGACTTTGCCTAACCGTAGAGGGCTTGAATCTCCTTAAAGAGAGTAAATTTTCCGCACCTCAGCCTTTTCAATAATTATTGTAATTTGCATTTTATGGTGTTTTATTTGTAATTATCACCAATAATTTTAAGGAGATTCAAACAGTAAAATTCATGGAACCAATATTAGAGAAGCCCAACGAGAATACCGGCAATCCCAACAAGCCCTTCCGGTTCAAGAGAGCCTATTTCAAGGGATGGAAAGGCAAGGTTCTTTTCTACCTCAACCTTCTTAAGGTGGCTTATATCCTGACTGAGAAAAATTCGAACAAAGTCTCCACTGAAGAGATGACCGATGAGGAGATGCCGCTTATCTTGAAAAAATCGAGAAATACAACACAGATGAGTATAAATGTCGGTATTATCTTTTGAATTATCTTTCAGATCAATTTTATGATTATTATGATATTACATACACCACTTCTAAGAAAATTTGGAAAGCCTTGCAGAATAAATATGACACTGAAGAGGCAGGCGCTAAAAAATATGCTGCAAGCCCTTTTTTTCACTATTAGATAATAGATGGAAAATCAGTAGTAGAGCAAGTCTAAGATTTTCATATGTTAGTGGTTGAAGTTAGATCCAAAGGTATCAAAATTGGAAACAATCTTGTTGTGCCAAGTATTGTTGACAAACTACCATCATCTTGGAGAGAGTTTCAGAAGTCAATGCGTCACAAGCAAAAAGAGACGTCCTTGGAGACTCTAATCACACAGATTCAGGTGGAGGAGGAAGTACGAGGACAAGATGCGCTTATGACACAAGGGTATTCCACTGCAAAGGTAAATTTAACTTCTAGAAATACTTTAGCTAAAGATAGATTTCATAAAAATAGTAACTTGAAGCTAGTTAAGAAAATCTGGAAAAATACTGGAAGGCTACAAAATAAAAATTACTTGAGGCAAAAGAAATGGAACCAAGAACCCCTTTCACAAGATCTAACAAATGTGACATGTTGTATGTGTGGCAAAAGTAGGCATATTGCTCGAACTTGCAAATTTTGAAAACAACAGTCTCGAACACAGGTTAATGTTACCGAGGAACCATTTGTGGTTATGATTACAGATATTTTTATGGTTCAATCTGTGGAAGGGTGGTGGGCAGACTCTGGTGCCAATAGGCATGTCTGCTATGATAAAGATTAGTTCAAAGATTTTACTCCTTTTAATGAGGAGATGATTGTTATGCTCGGTGACTCTAGGTTAACCAAGGTGCTCGGGTGTGGGGATATTGAGCTGAAATTTACCTCTGGACGTGTGCTTGTTCTAAAAGATGTGTTGTACACACCGTCCATGAGAAAAAATTCGATGTCGAGTTATTTGCTCAAAAAGCTGGTTTTAAGCAGACTATTGAATCTGACCAATATATGATCACTAAAAAAGACATATTTGTGAGGAAAGGGTATGCCTGTAATGAAATGTTTAAATTAAATGTGGCGAATAAGAAAGCACATGTTTCTGTTTACATGCTATCTTCTATGAATTTTTGGCATGCTCGTCTGTGTCATATTAATAGCCGACATGTGGGAGTCATGTTTAGGATTAATTCCCAGACTAACAAATAAGTTTGAGAAATTTGAAATTTGCAGTCAAGCAAAAATAACTAAAAGGCCTCGTAAAAATGTGGTGAGAAATACTAGATTGTTAGAATTAATTCACATTGATTTATGTGAATTTGAAGGAATTTTAACATGTGGTGGAAATAGATATTTTATCACTTTTATTGATGATTTTTCAAAACACACTTATATATACTTGTTGAAAAATAAAAGTGATACTTTTGAAAAATTTAAAGAATTCCTTCTTGAAGTTGAAAATCAATTCGGTAAAAAGATTAAAAGATATAGAAGTGATAGAGGCAGGGAGTATGAATTTTTTGGATTCAACTCGTTTGCTCAATCTTTGGGAATAATCCATGAAACTACTCCACCATATTCACCTTCATCTAATGGTGTAGCATAAAGGAAAAATAGAACTTTAACTGATTTAACAAATGCTATGCTAATTGAAGCAAGTGCTCCTTCAAATTTGTGGGGAGAAGCAATTTTAACTGCGTGTTATGTTATGAATAGAGTGCCACATAAAAAAACAAAAGTTACACCTTTTGAGTTGTGGAAATGGCATAAGCCAAATTTGGGATATTTGAGGGTTTGGGGTTGTCTAGCTTTTGTTAGACTTGTGAACCCTAAAAGACCTAAATTAGGTGTGAAAGCTACCTCTTGTACTTTTCTTGGATATGCAACAAGTAGTACAGCCTATAGATTTTTTGATATCGAAAACAAAATCATTTTTGAATCAGGTGATGCAATTTTTCATAAAGAAAAATTTCTTTTTAAATATAAAAATGGTGGGGGTCAAAATTATCAAGAAAATATTTTATCTGAAATCGGTTCCTCTATTACTCTTTTACAAAACCAAGATACTGTAGTTTTTGAGTCTAGAAGGAGTAAAAGAGCCAGATTAGAAAAATATTTTGGCCCTGATTATCATGTTTTTAATGTAGAGGAAACTCCATTAACTTTACAAGAAGCTTTGGTATCTCCTGACTCTGTTTTTTGTAACGAGATTGTAAATGATGAGATTGAATTATTATTATGCAATAAAACTTGAGTATTAGTAGATTTACCACCATGTTGTAAAACTATTGGTTGTAAATGGATTTTGAGGGAAAAAAAAAAAAAAAAAACTTAAACCAGATGGAACTATTGATGAATATAAAGCAAGGTTTGTTGCAAAAGGTTTAAAACAACAAGCAGATTTTGACTTTTTTGATACATTTTCTCTGGTTACTAGAGTTAGATCCACTAGATTATTAATTGCAATGGCTGCAATTCATGATCTAAAAATTCATCAAATGGATGTTAAAACAAACTTTTTAAATGGAGACCTGGATGAAGAAATCTATATAGATCAACCTGAGGGTTTTGTGGAACCCGATCAAGAAAGCAAAGTGTGAAAGCTAATTAAATCCCTATATGGTTTAAAATAGGCCCCTAAACAGTGGCATGCGAAATTTGATTCCTGCATGATTGAGAATTGCTATAAAACTAATGAATGTGATAAATGCATCTACTATAAATCTGAAGAAAATTCACATGTCATTATTAGCCTCTATGTGGATGATTTACTTATATTTTGCTCTAATTTGCATATCATCGTGGAAACTAAAAATATACTTATTAGCCATTCTGATATGAAAGATCTTGGTGAGGCTAATTATATTTTAGGAATGAAAATTACCAAAACATGTGATGCTATATTTCTTGATCAGTCGCATTATGTTGAGAAAAATATAAGAAAATATAATTTTTATAAGTGTAAGCATGTTCTTACTCCTTTTGATCCTCATGTGCGTTTCTTTCCTATTGAAAACGATGAGGATGTAATTAATCAAAAGGAATATATTAATATGACTGGTAGCTTGCGTTATGTGACGGAATGTACTAAACCTGACATTGCCTATGCAGTTGGAGTACTTAGCAAGTTTACTAGTAAGCCTGGCTGTGATCACTGGCTAGCCATTAAGCGGATTATGAAATATTTATCTGGTACCATAAAATATGTCTTGTTTTATAATAAGCATCCTGCAGTATTTGAAGGTTACAGTGATGCCGATTGGAATACCTTGTCAAGTGATTCATTATCAACCACTGGTTACTTATTTACCTTGGGAGGTGGTACTATAAGTTGGAAATTGAAAAAACAAACCATTACTACTAATTTAACAATAGAGGCTGAACTTATTGCTTTAGCTACAACCAATGAAGAAGCAAATTGGTTAAGAAATTTGTTAAATGAAATCTCTTGTTGGGAAAAATCGATTCCACCTATATTGATTCATTGTGATAGCACCGCAGTAATTGGTCGAGTTAATAACCATTATTATAAAGGTAAATCCAGACCCATCAGAAGAAAACACAGTACTGTGAGATCTTATATGAATAATGACATCATAAATGTAGATTATATTAAATCTGGTGATAATCTTGCAGATCCATTAACTAAGGTCTTAGCAAGAGATAGAGTCTGGAATACATCAAAGGGGATGGGGTTGAAGCCCATTGAATATAGCATGAGCCATGTATGAGGATACTCAACCCAGGGACTAGAGATCCTGTAACTGGGTTCAATGAGAAGAATGATCATATGATGGCCGTGAGAAATGCACTAAATTAATTTTTACCCATCCCTATGATATAAGTGCATTTATCCTGTAACGTTGTAAAGGTTGAGTTATTAAAAAAACTCTTAGGCTCTATTTGGTAGAACTTTTAAAATTTAATTCTACCCCTTAGTTTGAGTGTGCTGTTTGGTTACAGCTTTAGAAAATTAATTCCACACCCATTTTTCAAAACACTTTTCAAAACATCCACTTTTCAATATTATATGTCACATCAGTCAATTTAAATTCTTTTTAAACTCATAACCAAACAAATTTTTCACACTCAAATCATAATTCCAAAACTCACAAACTCAAAATACAACTCTGTTCTCAAATCATAATTCTAAAGCTCTACTAAACGGAACCTTAATGAATTTTTGTAGCTCTTATTGAGTGGGGTGTCATAGTTACAGGAGCACTCTTGACAAAATTCACCTATGTGAGTGTGGTAGTGGGGCTGCTACCTATGAGATTTGGGCTAATTCTCAAATACACTCATGAATCCTGGGATCGCACAAGGCCTTAATGTGCTGGCTATTAAAGCTTATGTGAACACCTAGAATATTATGTGTGTGCAACAATTATTTATTTTCCTTAAGCAGTCATAGTTCAATACTGAGCATACCATTAACTCTGGAGTAGATATTATTGTTTTACTAATGGAGGTTCAATACAGAGCACACTTACCATGATGCATAATACCCTTCCTTGCCTAATAATATCAAATTTTGTTATCTATAATATTAAAATAGGTAGAGGAATATTAGTAGATATTTTAATATTATAATGTGTTATAGATTATATTGTGTGATTGAGTTCCAAGTAACTTGTTCTCCTAGTTAACCCTTTCTTTTCCTTCAAGAAAACTTGCCCACCAAGTCTCCAAGTTTGTTTGCCCACTAAGACTCCAAGTTTGCTTGCCGACCAAGTCAAGTCTTTTTGCCCACCAAGTTAACCTTTTACTTGTCCACCAAGTTACCTCTCCTATAAATTGAGCCTTCCACCTCTCTTGTTGGTAGTTCACAAAAAACTAACTTAAGGGAGAGAGGAATATGGAGTTGTAAAAAAAAAAAAAAAAAAGTGTTTGCTAGTTTCTTATTTGAGAGATTATCAGACAAAAAAATAAAGGATGTATGTGATGAAGTTTTTGATTCATCCAATTGTGCAATATTGGTGACCCATACGACTTAGTCGGGCTGTTGTATCCTGGGGGGACAAGTCAAGGTTTTTTCTGCTGCACCGGTATGAGGCTTTGCCTAACCGCAGAGAACTTGAATCTCCTTAAAGAGAGTGAATTTTCCGCACTTCAACCCTTTCAATAATTATTGTAATTTGTATTTTCTATTATTTTATTTGTAATTATCACCAACACATACAATAGTTTTATGAAAGAAATCAAGAAAAAAACGTCATTACCTGAGAATTTCTGATGATTCTTGATGTTTACTTGGGTCAAGAAATACACCACTTCTTGATATCCGAGTGTCTCTCTCCTGTGTCAAAGAACAATCTTGAACGTGTGTATCACGAAAGAAATGACTAAATCCTGGCAAATAGATTATAGCGATTGTAATGGGTGGTGATTGAAGGTTGGAGGAGGACGGAAAATTTAGCAGAGATAGTTAAAGCTGGGATTTTGAAATCAAGTTAGTCGGGGAGTAACGGTGTTATATAAAGCCCATGTTAGGCACGACCCGAAGACTCGAGTTTGGCTTGTTCGGGTTCGAACTTAAAGACACCCTTTCGATTCGGACAAAACTCAAGCATAATTAATTAGAAAAAATTCCCTTAAATTCTTAATTTAGGGAAATTTGATTCTGTTGGGGGTCGGAATATGATGTGGTGGCGGGTGTCGCAATTTTAACTACAGGAGGTCTCGATCTAATGAGAATGTCGGCCAACGAAGTGTCACGATTTGATTGATGATGTAACGCATCGGATACAAGGGTGGTGGGTTTTGATGGGTTTCGATTTCATGAGAATCGCAGCGGCGAAGATAAGGGGGATATGATATGCAATGCACAGAGTTCAATGTAGTATAGAGATTAAAGAGAAATGAAAATATATATATATACTAGTGGGTAACACACAATGTGTGTGAAATTCAAATAAATAAATATAAAATAAAATATTTACAAAATATTATGTGTTAGTCAAGTGGTAATAGTCTCATTTGACAAATTTAAAGTTCAAGATTTGAGTCTTGTTTATTTATTTATTTATTTGTTTTAATTTGAAAATAAAGGACACGTGGCAAGAGAAATCACCAAACACTTAAATACCAAATCTGGTGTTCACATATATAATAGTATAAATATAAATAATAATATGGAAGATAGAAGATAGATATATATAAAATAGTTATGTTAGGGATACCAAAAATTCTATCAAATATTTGATTAAATGTCTTATATGGGTGTCACTACAAGAAAAAAAACATTTGTCGACTAAATTTTTAGTTGTCAAAAGTCAATCTTTAGTCGCCAAAAGTCGATTTTTTAGTTTCCCCGACTAAATTTTTTAGTCGCCGGTTTGGTCGCAAAAAGACGGTCGGGAAAGATATTGGCGACTAAAAAACTTTTAGTTGCCAAAAAGCAAGTCTTTAGCGACCAAAACTATGGTCGCCAATAGTCAATTATATTTTCTAAATTATACATTTACCGACCAATGTTTTAGTCGCCAATAGTCAATTATATTTTTTTAAATTATACATTTTCCGACTAATATTTTGGTTGCCAATACTCAAGGAATCGGCGACGAAACCTTTTAGTCGCCAAAAGCTAATTCGTGAAAAAAAAAAAATTTACACTCTGCTCTTGTGGATATTCGAACCAACAACCTCCCACACCATAAACCTTATACAACACATTCTTTTCACTACGCCTCCATAACACCATATAATTATATATGCAACATATATTATTTATATGGTACATAGACTCGTATTAATATAAAAGTATATATATAAACATAATTATTTTTTATTGAACATAATTTATGTAAAAATAAATTATTTAGTAGAAAAAAAAAAGAGACCACTTTTGGCGACTAAACTTCTGTTAGTCGCCAAAAAGCCTCACTTTTGGCTACTAAACATGTTCTTAGTCGCCGAATGTTTCACTTTTGGCTACTAAATTTTTTTTAGTCACAAAAGGGCCTTACTTTTGGCTATTAAAATTTTTTTAGTCAGTAAAAGCCTCACTTTTGGCGACCAAACATCTTTTTAATCGCCGAATGCCTCACTTTTGGCTACTAAAATTTTTTTAGTCGCCAAAGGGCCTTACTTTTGGCTACTAAAATTTTTTTAGTCAGTAAAAGCCATATATGGGCAACCAAACAGATATTTAGTTGCCAAAACCTATACTTTTGGCTACTAAATTTTTTTAGTCGCTAAAAATCTTTACTTTTGGCTACTAATGCTTTTTCAGTCGCCAAAACCTATATTTTCAGCAATCAAATATGATTTTTTAGTCGCCAAAAATGCTTTTTCTTGTAGTGTGTGGATCCCAGAGTGAGAGACCCACACCTAGTAAGACATTTAGTCAAATATTTGATAGAATTTTTAGGACTTCTAACATTTTTGATATAGAGAAACAGAGAGAAAGACGTAACTGTACCACTTGAACACAAAGGGCGCACATACTGTAATTCTTTCTTTTTAAATATATGTACATATATATTTTTTTATATAAACTTTTAAAGAAATATAATATAATAAATTATTCAATTATTAATTTTTGAATAAAATTCAGTTGTTTGGATATTATATTTTGATTTATTTATTTAAAAGTTGATATTTGGACAATTATCTTTTGTTCACTAAAACTCTATTTGAAAATTGACAATTTTAGTTTTATTTTTTATTTTTTATTTTTTATTTTATGATAACACGTGAACAAAATATAAAGTGTGATGTGATTCAGTTTTTATTATTACTATTTTAATCCAAAATTGACATATTTAGTCCACTCCAAATGAGACCTAATTGATATATACAACCCAAAAAAACATGATAAGAGTGTTTGTGATGTGCCATAAAAATTTAACCATGTAAAGAGGGAGGGAGGACAAGAAGATGCGAATGGATGGAATCAGTTTTATGTTAACATGTGTCGGGTTAATGGTTTTGGCCCGTATTTATTTATAAAATTTGTTAGGATTTTGTCACGATAGCAGGTCAATAAATAACATATAATATTTAAATATTTTTTTATTTTTAATACACCTTTTTATATAGGACTATAAATCTAATTTTAATTTTATTTGTTTATTTGGACAATAACCCCAATATCTTTTTCTTTTCTTTTTTTTGACGAATTACACTAATTGGTCATATAATGACTTATGTTATTTTGATCATTAACTTTTCAATTGTAACATATTTTATTCTGAATTTTAAATATTATTTTAAATAAAGATAATTGAAAATATTATTGCTCAATTTTAAGGGTAAAGTCGTCAATTCAATAAAACATAAACTAATTTGACAAAAATAAATGTCAAAAAAATATTTTTAAATTTTTAAAAATATTTTCTACCCATCAGAGATAAAATTATGTAAAATTGATAAATTTTTTATCGAATTAATTTTTATTATATGTTTGGATGATGATCATGTAATGGGTGGTTGTTAGGTTTTTAATGTGTGATCAATATATCTAATATATGAAATGTTTTTGGTTTTGGATTTTTTGATTTAATAGATTCGTTTAATAATGATATCAAAGTTGTCGTCATATTTGACTTCTGAAAAAATATAAATTTTAATGAAAATAAAACAGCCACCCATTACACATAATAAAAATTAATTTGACAACAAAAATTAAATAAATAAATATCTAAAAAATTTATTAATTTTACATTATTTTATCTTTAGTAGGTAGAATTAATTTTTAAAAATTTAAAAATATTTTTTTGACGTTTATTTTTGTTAAATTAGTTTATATTTTATCAAATTGACGATTTTATATTTAAAATTGAGCAATAATATTTTTAATTATTCTTATTTAAAATAAAATTTAAAATTTAAACTGTATTATAATTAAAAAGTTAAATGTTCAAACTATAGAAATGGTAATTTCCACATTAATTTTTTCACCGCCCAATGTTCCAGCTCTTGTGCCCATAATTTCCGAAGCCCTAAGTTGGCGGAGAGGGATGGGGCCAACTCATGAGTCATGAACTCATTGCGTTTGTTTGGGAAGAGTTAATTTAATTTGTTTTTTTTTTTTTAAATTTTTTTAGTTAATTTAGATTTGTTATGGAAACAGGTTAATTTTTTTTTTTAAATGTATAAAAAATTAGAGAGGTAAGATGATTTAAAAAAGTTAAAAAGTTAACTTTTAACTAACTTGCCAAAATAGGCCAAGTTTTGTTTAAGAAGAATTTTTAATTTTTTTGATTTATAATGTGATAGTTAGGATAGAAAAAATAAAATGATTATTGGCTTGTGTTTGGGAAGTAGATTAAAAGTTAATTTTTTATATTTTTTTTGATATTTTTTGATAAAATATGTAAAAAAATATAGACGTGATGTGACTCAAAATAGGTTGGCTTTTAGTTAAGTTCCCAAAATTGACTAATTTAATCTATTTTGTTTTTTGTATGGTGTTTGGGAAGAAAAAGTTTCTCTATTTGGAAGGATTTTCAAATCCTAATTCTACTCCCACATTGGAACATCATGTTTGGATAGAGTTTTGGAATTAGTTTTCCACAACAAACACAAAACTCTGCAGAAAACTCTTTGTAAAGCGCAATTTTCGAAATTTTTTTTTTTTTGAAATTTGGCCTAACCGGTCATTCCACCGGATGTCTTATCGGACATCCCACCGGTCGTCCGGCCAGTTGATCGGAACAGTGTAATTTTTTTTTTTTTTTTTTTTTTGCAATTGATATGTTAATTTTTATATATTCGAAAAAAATATTTTTCAAAATTTTTAAAATTTTTTATGTGCTTTAATAGAATTTTGAGTTTTATGTTTGGTTATGAGTTGTAAATTTTTATATCAAATATCAAATGTCACATCAAAAATTTTTCACTCAATTCAAAACTATTTTCAAAACTCTTTCACTAAATAAATTTTTCACACTCAAATTATAATTTCAAAACTCATAAACTCAAAATACAACTCATACTCTCAAATCATAGTTAGAAAGCTCTACCAAACGCAACTTTTGTTTTTTTGGGATTAAAATAGCACAAAAAGACAAAAATAAACTAAAATAATCAATAAAATAAAAGGTCACATCAAATTTATAATCATTTTTTTTTTACAAACATCACATCAAGCTATAAAAAAATTGAACTCTTTTTCCAAATAGAACTATTTTAACCTACTAAAATAGTCAAACATTGAAATAGCCTACTAAAATAGTCAATTTTCTAGACATTCACTTAGGCCTCATTTGACAACTTTCAATTTTAAATAAAAAAACTCAAAAAATCACTATAATTTATTACATTACTCTCTCAATTTTTCTATACATTTTTTTTTTTATTAAAAACTAAAAAATTATTAAAATAATATATTCTCAAACAAAACTTTAGTCATTTAGTCCATCTCAAACAAGGATATTATGGACAAGCGTTGGGCCTGGACCACCCAAAATTTTATTTTGGGTAAACGACACTTACATCCCCGAGAAAAATATAATCACTTTTATACTTTTAATATAATCATATTGATCTTCCTTTAATAAGATTAAAAAATTAAAACTAATATAGATAATCGATAAATATTAAAATAAATAAAAATAAAAAATATATATATATATAATAAATGATTTTTTTTTTTTATTGATACGATTAATTAATTACTAATAAAAAAATGTCAAATTGTTATGAATAAAAAAAATGTTATCATCTCTAATTCACATAGCAATTAAGTTATTTTTCATCAGTAATTAGTTAATCATATGAATTAAAAAAAAATGATGTTATCACCTATTTTTTTCTAAATTATATATTTATCTTTATTTATTTCATTGTCTACCAATCATTGACATTAATTTTGGTTGTTTTAACTATACTAAAAGAGAGATTAGGGTAATTATGTTTAACATGTGAGGCTAATTGAATCTTTAGGTAAGATACAAATATATCTCTTGAGATTTGTTTAAAATAAAATTTGTTTCTTTAGATTCTGGAAATTACATATTGGTTATGGAAATTTATAATTTCATAACAAATGATCTTTGTTATTAATAAAATATCCATTCAATTAATAATTTTTAATGATGTTAGAAATTTAATTTAATTAATAATTCAAGTAATTTTATTATAATATAAAAAAATTGTTAGAAATTTTATTTTCTCAATTAATTCTATTAAATAAAAAATTATATTAAAAAATATTTATAATTTTAATCTATATTTTAAGTAAATTTAAAAAACTGTATTTATAATTTACCCTTTTTTTAAAAAAAAACTTCAAGTAGGTGAGTTTAATTTACCCATTTATATTTATATTTACAAATAGAATGGGCTACTGTTGGGCTCCAATTATGGGTTTCATTTTAATAATTCGAACCATTTAATATATAAAGTTTGACGCGTTGATTGAATATCGATATTCCCTTGATCGGAATATATTTTTGTCAATGGTAAATATAATTTTAAAAATAAATTATTTACAAAAATGTATTCTGATCAAGGGACTACCGATATTTGATCAACGTAATTTTTTACAAGAATAAAATACTCAACAAACTCTACACATTAAGTAATTTAAATTATTAAAATGAGACCCGCAATAAATCCGATAAATCTAACAGTACTGTCAAGTCCAAGCCATTTGTGGCGCGGAGAGAAAACCATTCCGAATAGGACTAGGCTTCCTCCAGTCTGTGATCGGATTGGAGGTATTGTTGGGCTTGTGGGGCCCTACTGCGGGTCCCATTTCGACAATCTGGACTGTTCAATGTGTAGAACTCGTCGAGTAGTAAATGTCTGTAAAAAATCACGTTAATCGGATATCGATAACTATCTCTTCGGATTAGGTTTCTGTCAACTGTTTATTTTTTCACCGTCTATTTTTTTTATACAATACTGATTTAATTACGTAACTATCGATATTCGATTATCGTGATTTTTTACAAATATCTAATATTTGATTATTTATACACTGACAATTTAAATTGTCCAAACATGACTTATAATAAATCTCTACAGACCTAACAACACCCTCCAAATTGTAGGAACCCTCCAATTGTAGGGAAGCCACCCTTCCGAAGGGTTCGACTATGTACCCAAAAGTGGTATTTGGGTACCATACATGAAAATAATTTTGAACCATTAGATTTGAATCTTTAAATCTTAGCCATTCAAAATCAAAACAAATTAGTTTAAAAAAAAAAAAAAAAAAAAGCAACCGGTAGTGTACTGCTCATCTTGTACTCTCTTCTCTCTCTACTATGTTACTTTTTGTTTACTCTCTTCTTCTCTCTGTCTACTGTGTTAGGACCCCTTGTTTACTCTCTTCTTCTCTCTCTCTCTCTCTACTGTGTGTTAGGGTGTCTACAAACCCTTCTCTCTCACACCCCGTTGGCGTCTCGCCGCCTCGATACCATTGTTCCACAACCACCGGCGCAACCTCGATATTAATTCTCGCCACTCATCGCCCTGAAGATCCTTGACAATACCAGAAACATCCTCTGCTTTATAATTTTATTTTTTATTTTTTTTGATTTTTTTGTTCGACAAAAGTAGATGGTTTTAGCCCTTTCAAAATTGTAGATTTAGCCCCTTCAAATACTCTTGTCAAACATGAAACATCCTCCACATCATACTACTAATAAACCAATAATCATGATTTTTTTTTCAATTTTTTAGATATTTCACATGACCTCTTAGATTTTTTTTTTTTTTTCCAACTTTTTGTTTGTTTTAAACTGGTCTAATCAACTTAGTTTGATTACTAGAATAATATATAATATATTTATTATTATATAAATTTTTCAGAATTATTGAATCAAATTGAACCGAACCAAACCAATTTTTATGATTCAATTTTGATTCGATATTTAACTACGATTTCAATTTTTCTAAAATTGTAGAAACCGGTTTAGTTATTAATTTATTCCAAATTTGAACTAATTTGATGTGTGAACACTCAGAAGCAAAGTGGGTTTTTTTTTTTTTTTCTTTTGATTTTTAGAAAATCTTGGATAGGGTAAAAATCATATATATATATATTTAAAATTTATATGTGGTATTTTTTTTAGATTTTTAGTGTATGGTTGGAGGTGGGATTTTTTCCCTCAGTCCCCAAATCTTTCGAGAATGTTAGGTATATGATTGTCTCATATGCGTTGGAGTTTGTTTGTTTGTGGATATGAATTTTGTGTTGTCTCATATGCTTCTTTTTTCTTTTTTCTTTTTTTTTTTAATCATTTATGCACTTGTTTGTTTTCGGAATGGAGACATGAATTGTTGACAAATTGTCTCGTTGGTGGATAATGGGGACTTTGACACTTTTTGTTAGATAATAAATAGTTGAGTTTTTTTTTTTTTTTTTTTTTTATTAATTTCTCGTGGTTATGAATTTTTTGTATTGTCTCATGCTTTATTGTTTATATTTTTAAAGGTAACATAGTCTATGGTGGACCCATTTGTATTTTTTTTTTTTTTGGGTCTTATTTTTATTTTTTATTTTTTGAAGTAAGATAGTCCATGGCGGTCACATATGTATTACAAGTTTGCTTTGGAGATTGTCTATATGTGGCTATGAATTTTTTGTGTGGTCTCATATGCTTTATTGGTTTTATTTTTCAAAGCAAGATAGTTCGTGTGGTCCAATTTGTGATTTTTTGTTTTGTTTCTATTTTTTTATTTTTATTTTAAAGCAAGATATATAGCCTATGATGGCCCTATTTCTATTATTGTTTTTGTTTATAGAAGAATAGAGGGATGTGTAGGCTTGATTAATTGTCCTATTAGTGAGTAATTGGGACTGGGTGCTTTTGCTAGACTTGGGTGAGTAATCTTAAAAGTATATAAACACAATATTTATAGAATGCAATGAAAGAACACTATAAAAAATTAATGATATTAATAGTATGGTTTAATTGTAATGTTTTAATGTAGGATTAAATTTTCATGGTATGTTTTGGAATTTAAATTTTCATTGTATCCCAGATGCGTGGTATCTACCTACATATTTTTGTGTTGTCTCATATGCTTTGTTACTTTTTTTTTTTTTAAAGTAAGATGGTTCATGGTGGTCCCATTTGTATTTTTTATGTTCTTTCTTTCTTTCTTTCGTTTTTCTTTATCATTTATGCACTTTGTTTGTTTTTGGAATGGACGGACATGAATGGTTGACAAATTGTCCCATTGATGGGTAATGGGGACTTTGACACTTTTTGCTAGACAATAAATGGTTGAGTTTTTTTTATTAATTTCTCGTGGTTATGAATTTTTTGTATTATCTCATGCTTTGTTGTTTATATTTTTAAAAGTAAGATAGTCTATGGTGGCCCTAATTGTGGTTTTTTTCTTTTCTTTTGTTTTGTTTTGTTTTTTTTTTTTAGTCTTATTTCTATTATTTTTTGAAGTAAGATAGTCCATGATGGTTACATATCTATTACCGGTTTGCTTTGGAGATTGTGTATATGTGACCATATGCTTTATTACTTTCATTTTTAAAAGCAAGATAGTTCATGTGGTCCCATTTGTGATTTTTTTGTTTTGTTTCTATTTTTTTAAAGCAAGATAGCCCATGATAGCCCCATTTCTATTATTGTTTTTGTTTATAGAATGGAGGGATATGTAGGCTTGATTAATTGTCCTATTAGTGAATAACTGGGACTTGGGTGAGTAATCTTAAAAGAATATATATGTACACAATATTTATAGAATGCAATGAAAGAACAATATAAAAAATTAATGATATTAATAATATGTTTTAATTGTAGTGTTTTAATATAGGATTAAATTTTCAAAGTATGTTTTGGAATTTAAATTTTGTCTAATGTATTTGTTGTTATTGTGTTTAGCTAACCATGACAACTCAGACAGCATTGAACTCAGTTTATGAGTTAATACAATTGCTTCAACCATTACAAAAAGAAGCTATCAAATCAATTGGCTTTGGAGGTTTTTTAGAGCTTAAATGCACAAGATTGCCACGACAACTCTGTGAATGGTTGGTTGGTTGTTTTGATCCTACATCTCGGTGTTTATTCGTGCATGGTAAAAGAATAATTATGACACCATTTGATGTAAGCCACATATTAGGACTTCCTTGTGAGGGATCAATTATAAACGTAAATGGGGACCACACTAATATTGAAGAGTTGTCGAACAAGTTTGGTGTTAAGAAGTATGGTTCTATTTCATTGAGTTCTTTAAGGAATGAGTTGTCTAATATGAAAGTAGACGGGGATGATTTTAAGGGAAGATTTGTATTGTACATTCTAGGTTCTCTTTTGTGCCCTACATCGGAGTTGTCAATAAATCGTTGTTTTCTCCATTCCTTGAAAGATATGTCTGCTTTACATAAGTTAAATTGGTTAAAACTCGTCTTAGACTTTTTAGTCGATGGTGTGCGAAAGTACAAGGACAAAGGAGAAGGAAAGGGACAACGAGGAATTCGAGGTTGCTTGTTTTTTCTCATGGTATGTTTCTAAATCATGGTAAACAAATGATTGTCTATTTGGTGCATTTTTAAACTTACTAATCATTACATAACCATATCATGTAGTTATTCTACGTTGAGCATGTGACACTTGCTGTGGATTTTGTTAGTCCATGTACAAGTAGACAAGCACCTCGTTTAGTATATTGGACAGATGAGATGATTAAAAAGAGAATCTCCATGTTGAAAAAACTTCAATACCAAAACAACAAGAATGTAATCTTATATGTTATATAATTTAATTTGTATGCGTGTTGTAATTAAAGATTTGTTTAACATGTTTGTTATTATTTTCTTAATACGTTGGTTTTATCGTTGAAGATAATGATGTGAGTGTAGAGCCAAACATGGATGCACGGCTAAGTAATGTTGAAAAAGAAGTGAAAGATTTGAGAGGAGACTTGAATAACTTAGTCGTTGGTGTCAGTCAATCAATAGAATCTGCCAAAGAAGAGATTTTGATAGCAATTGCAAAGGTAGCTAATGGGTCATGGGCTATTGAGAAGGAGAAACACTTTCATGATATCGATCGTCAATTGAAAAATGCAGATATCTTGGATGACAAATGGAGTCCCCCACCTTATGCTTTCCAAGATCGTAAGTTTCCTATGGATAAACAACTTAAACAAGAAAATGAGGGATTGCCTAAGACTCCATTATGTGATCAGTTCACATCGTCCGTATCTCCATTTGCCCCCCTTTTTAGTGAACATGAGCTACTACCACCAAAGTTACCAAAAGTGATTTTAAAAATGTCAATTCCAGTAGATGATGGTGCCGAGTCTTCAACAGTTTTGCCTTATCATATGAAGCTTAGGAGGGAAAGCAAATGAAAAAAAAGCAAACATATACTTTCACCCTATGATGTTGAACTTGGCAAGGTAAGATACATTATTATTATTATTATTATTATTATTTGTTTTGTTTTGTTGTTAGAATTGAAAGTAGTTATTGATTTATTTGTGTTATGTAGAAATATAATATAACAAGCAAACAACTTGACATGTTGCCCAAATATGGACAAAAGGTAGTAAATAATATTTGTACACATAACAATTTTTTTAAGAATAATTCATTAGAAATGAACTAAGTCACCAACTGATTTATGTTATACAGGAAGCTACAATGAAAAATAAACAAGTTGTTGTGTTTCCTGAACAACATTCGTAAAAGGTTCTATTTGTTTGATAAGAGACTATTTGTTTCATCGTAGTAAATTGGAAAGATTCTATTTCTTTCAAGAAATATTTTCTTTTATGTTTCATGTGTTTATATTGTCACATTGACATGTATGACTTAATTAATATGATAGTGAAATTCTTATTAACTTTGATATTCAACATGGAACACGCAAAAACATATGGACATTAGATCGTGGTTGTTGGCTTGATGGACAAGTAAGTAGTAAACCGTTGCACAAATGAATTTATAATGTACAAGATAATTGCATTTATTGATGAGTTGTTGTTTCTTAGATAAGCACTTTAGTTGCTTCGCAATTTACATTAAAGCAAAAGGATTGTATCCTTAGTGTCACGACCCAAACCCGCCCCTGTAGGTTTAGCACCGTAACCGGCCAGTAATCCGTGGATTACCAAAGGCCTTTGAAGAGATTAGCACATAATAAGGGGTTGCGGAAGCAATAATACAAAATAGACAAGGTCCAATGAGCTGTGATGACGTACATGGGACAGAACATTTCAAAATTTATTTATCGATGTATAAACATGCCAGTCCAGATACACAATATTTACAGATATTTACAGAAGTGAACTTCCCAAGATCTGACTTTACAAACAGTTACAGAGACTAGCATGGAAATAAAAACAGCCATGGCATTAGACTTCGATCGGAACCTCCTCGGGAGGCACAACGGTTGGTTGACAAAACAGTACAAAAGGCCGTCAACTCTGGCCCTGGTCATGTGCCGGCTCACCTACATACATAATATAAACTGTGAGCGAAAGCCCAGTGAATAATAACAGAGTAAAGGGGTTATATGAATGATGTCCATCACAAGTTAGAATCCAGTATTTAAATCAGAACACAATCCGGTTTCAAAACAGAATAGCTTCAGATATATACTCATGTTCATATTTAGATTTTGCATAAGTTCATATGTGGTACACCTATTAGCTATCAGATCAGATTGGTCCAGAGACTCACATACATAGTTGGTACCAACGACCATAAAGGTCCATATCATGCGCGTAAGTAGCTATGGTATTGTTACCCCCAGGCAGGGCCACTTGTAGATCGACCGCGGTATTGTTACCCCCGGGCGAGGGCCACATGCAGATTGGCCTCGGTATTGTTACCCCCGGGCGAGGGCCATGTGAACTAAGGGTGCCACAAATACTTTTCAGAAAATTAGACATTCATTCATAATTCGTAAGATAGCATTTCAGAAAACAGATCATACCATACCAGTCAGAAAATACTTAAGTTAAACATAACCTTACAGAGTTATTACTTACAGTGGGCTTGGAGACAGACAGACAGAGCAGGGACGTGGCACGTGACCTACACGACACAAAACAGACACACACTTGAAACATACATTCTAATTGCACAAAACTTATGTCGTTAGTTCTTAGTGTGTTTCTGACCTTAAATCCTCACTATAGAGTCTTAAACATGGCCTAGGAATGCCTAGGATGGAATGAGGATGCAAAGATGCACTTTAAAACACTTTTCAAAATTTTGCTGAAACAGGGGTCCTGCTCGAGCGTGGCTTTATCCGCTCGAGCGGACATGCAGACAAAAGGTATCCGCTCGAACGTGTATTCCTCCGCTCGAGTAGACTGTAAACTATAGTAAAAGTGCTGGATGCATGAAATTCACGCTCGATGGGCGCTCGATACCCGCTCGAGCGTGCGACACAAGTCCTCGCTCGAGCGTGCATTACCCCACTCGAGCGGACTGTAAACATGTGAAAAGTACTGGATACACAAAATTCCCACTGGAGCGTCACTTTCCTCCGCTCGAGCGGACTTCATGAACTCAGCGTGTACGCTCGAGCGTGGAGTTCCCCGCTCGAGCGTGAGTCCAAAATCTAGAATTTCCATATTTGAACCTCAAGTTCAAAACTCAACTTCAAAGCATCAAATTCGATCCTCTTGGGCTAATTTTCTGGAAAACTCTTCAAAACCCATAATATTACATGTTTCAAAGATCAATTTGAGAAATCAAAGCCCAAAGGTAGTTCAATTAAACACAATTTCATTTAAAACTTTAAGAACATGATCAAACATAACATGCATGTATTCAACTTAATTCAAAGCTCCAAATACATGATCAAATGCAAGTTTTAGCTCAAGAACATGGTGAATTCATGGACCATAACAAAAATGTGGACATGCATGCAGGAATTTCCATGAAAACAACTTCAAACTTCATGATATGCACATGCATGCATAGTATGGCCCATTTCTAGTACAATTCCCATATGAATTCACTTAGTTCACCAATGATCTTGTTGAATCTAACTCAATTACTCAAAGGAGAGTTTAGTTTCTTACCTAGAGGCTCCAATCTACAAAATTAAGGTTGAGGCTCTACAAATCTTCTTCAATTGTTACCAATCATTAGCACCTCCTTGAATTTGAGCTAAATCTCCAAATCTTGGACCAATTCTTCTACTCTCACATTTTTGGGTCTAAGAGGACTCAAGAGTGTATGTAAAATGAAGAAGGGAGTGAGTGGGGGTGTTATTGTGCGCAAAAGGGCCACTAAGGCTTTAATTAGGCCATTAAACAAAATATGCTTAGCAAGGTTGATTAGTGGCATTAATTTAATCAAATTTAATCGTTCCGAACCAAATTTTAATTAGATCTACCATAAAATTCTATAAATCCTAACTAGCACATATATCAAGTCAATTTTGAAATCGGGCGCCGATAAGGCTTTCAATTCGCAGTTTAAAGTCAAAGACATGAACCGATCATTATGTCACAACCAGACAGAAACACATAAATAATGCAATTCAAATGCAAATTAATACCAGATTCTTTCTAAATTACTGTTAGGTGTAATTAATCATGATTTAGCATTAATTGGAGGTCGGGGTTATTACACTTAGGATACAATCCTTTCCTAGATGCGAACTATCTAGCGTGGTATTTACCTACATATTTTTCGGTAATTTACTTATGCATTTTATAATTGAAAGCATTTGACTACGTAGCATATCATGTTTATCTATACTAAGCTTGTGTTATTGATATTTATACTAATTTTTATTAGTTGTAGCAACATATTTTGCACCACAAGGTTCATAAGCCAAACATGCTCAAGTCCTATTTTGGAATAAAACAGTACACGGGAAAAATTGAATCATGTGAAAGGATATTGATTTGTTATTATCTCACTTTATTTTTGTTTAATCTGTTAATGAATATGATAGTACTGATTATTGATTTAATATAGGTGTACATTCCAATTAATGATGCAGGTGAACATTGGTATATGTGTGTGGTATACATGCGACAACAAGTGGTATATATCCTTGATCCATATATATATCAAGAAGAAGTAAAACTCGGCCAACTCAAGTGAAAAAAGTGGTATACATCCTTATACAATGTTGTTATTTGTATTTTGTATTGCTTGTTTTCCTACTAATTAGTTATGTAAATGACAGGTTGAAGTATTACATGATTTATTAGAAATTCAGTACAAGAATGCATATACAAATAAAATCACCGAGTTTCCAATTAGAATACTTGAATGGCTTCCACAACAAAGTAATGGCTATCATTGTGGAATGCATGTCATCAAGTATTTTGAATTGGTGCAATTTATTGATTCCGAAGCTTGTTTGCTTCAATTTGACTTGTGGGATGCAAGATAAAGATTAGCACTAGGCTTAGTTCGAGATGCAAACAATAAAATTGGGTCAAGAGTGATAGAATTGGCTTGCGATAGATAATTGTCATGTATCATTGATGTTGTTGCATGTTCATACTTGAATTATGTGAATTTCAACTGAATTTGTTTTGGGGAGGATGTAGAGCACATGGATTTTAGTCATATGATTTTTGTCATTTTTTAGTAATTTGGACTTGGATTGTATATGGGCAGGATTTGAATTAATTATCACTTACTACTTTATTATACTTCAATGACTCCACTTAATATTTTATTATTCTTTACTTACCATTTTATTCAATCATACTTACTAGTTAAAAAGACTCTACTTTCTAGTTTATTAGGCTTAACTTACCACTCAAATAAGCCTCACTTACTACCATTCAAATAAATTTCACTTACTACTTTATTACTCTTTACTTACCATTTTATTCAATCATACTTATTAGTTAAAAAGACTCTATTTACTAGTTTATTAGACTTAACTTACTACTCAAATAAGTCTCACTTACTACCACTCAAATAAACTCCACTTACTACTTTATTACTCTTTGCTTACCATTTTATTCAATCTTACTTACTATTTAAAAAGACTCTACTTACTAGTTTATTAGACTTAACTTACCACTCAAATAAGCCTCACTTACTACCACTCAAATAAACTCCACTTACTACTTTATTACTCTTTGCTTACCATTTTATTCAATCATACTTACTAGTTAAAAAGACTCTACTTACTAGTTTATTAGACTTAATTTACTACTCAAATAAGCCCCACTTACGATCACTCAAATAAACTCCACTTACTACTTTATTACTCTTTACTTACCATTTTATTCAATCATACTTACTAGTTAAAAAGACTCTACTTACTAGTTTATTAGACTTGCTACTCAAATAAGCCTCACTTACTACCACTCAAATAAACTCCACTTACTACTTTATTACTCTTTGCTTACCATTTTATTCAATCATACTTACTAGTTAAAAAGACTCTACTTACTAGTTTATTAGACTTAACTTACCACTCAAATAAACCTCACTTACTACTACTCAAATAAATTCCACTTACTACTTTATTACTCTTTGACTATTCACATGTGACTCATATAATTCACATGTGACTACTAAAAATGTTTGATCATGACACTAGTACATATGACTATTGACCATTCAAATGATTGAACACAACATTAGTACATATGACTATTCACATGTGACACCCTTATTTAACCTCACTTGTTTACATCACACTTCACTACAAGCCTAAGTACTCAAAATGCCTAAACGAAAATCTGAAAATATTGCATCATCTAGCTCTACATTTAGTCATGGTAGTGATGATGATTTTCAAACACCTCCAACAATAGGTTCCTATATTGATCTATTAGGAAAGACATGGTATGGAACCAAACGTCACTTCCATAATAAACCTCTTTTCATGTACGATCCATGGCAATCAGATGTAGGTCACGTAATTGTTGGTCATGCATACGATCATCCACCACACGGGGTCAATGTTGACAGAAACAACTTACAATGGCAAGATCTCTTTGAAAAATGTTGTGAACTTGAGATATATTGTTGATGGCATGGGCTACGGGTTCCAAGGGCACGTTCAACTGAACTATGCAGAAACAAATCATGCGATGATGCAACAGTCATATCAAGGCTACGGAGAGAGAATACACAGATGCAACGAAGATTGGGTAGATTTCATTACATTGAATATGCCAAGAAAAAATCTCATTTTGATTGTGACAGTGCTGTCACAACAATCATTGAAGATTCATTGCTAGTTTCTGATCCAGAAATTTCAGACTTCTCTAATGACAGTGATGATGACTTTGTAAACTATTTGCCAAATAGTTTATGTGTTCGTGGAAAACCATTATGTTGTTACGAACATGGTGAATAAAATCATAATGGTGATTATTGTGTTGATGAATGGTAGTAGCATAAGAACAATTAGTAAGCATTGCCTTATAAATATAAGTCGTACAACTTTTTACATTTCACTTACTATTCAAAAAAACCTTACTTACTGCCACTCAAATAAACTCCACTTACTACTTCATTACTCTTGGCTTACCATTTTATTCAATCATACTTACTAGTCAAGAAGACTTTACTTACCAGTTTGTTAGGCTTGACTTACCACTCAAATAAACCTCACTTACTACCACTTAAAATAGACTCCATTTACTACATTACTTACCATTATGTTGTTATGAACATGATGAATGAAATCATAGTGGTAAGTATTATGTTTGAGAATAGTAAAAGTCTTACACTATCATTTGTCTTATACATATAAAAAGTCATATGCCTTATAAATATAAGCCTTACACAAACGAGTAATGTCACACAAAAAATCAAAATATAAGGCTGATTTCTTGGATTGTCTCGAAGATTGTTACAATCACTTTGACAAGTCAATTGTCCCTCCTACGACATGGCCATAAATGTTGTCAGGAGTTTCTGCGCATGTACGTACCTACATAATGTAACTAATAATTAATAAATTCTGAAACATAAATTTTGTGAATTAAAGTTAAATAAAAAATTATTACCACAAAGTTAGGATAGATATTAGAATCGCATCCCATTATATTGTAGTCAGTTCCAACAAAAGTAGCGTGCCCACTGGAACCACATCCCATTATATTGTAGTCACTATTAATAAAAGTAAGGTCGACATTGAAACCACCTTCTTGGTGCAACATGCTTGCCTCTGATACATAAGTATCTTGTGTAGGAAAAGAATCAATATTCTCATTTTCTAGTTTTAGACACTTATTTCTCGTATGACCAGTACCTCTGTAACAAAACACATTACACTTAGGATATAAATTTAATTACAATTCAATACACTTACTAGATAAATTAAATTGTTAGATACCTGCAATGACCACATTTTCTTGGCTTTGAAAACTTATCCTTTGCAACAGAACGACTCCCCTTCGTCTTTGTAAAGGGAGGATCACCAACACCAAAATGTAAACATGTCCCTTCAACATGGGCTTTTCCTTTTGTTCCATTTCCTTCAACATGTTGGACATACAAATCTTTCATTCGACATGTTAACTTTGTCACTACATCTCTAGCTTCTTCGTATCCATTGGTTAAGTGTGAAGCATAATAACACATCTCAGTACATGCACTTGACAATGCACTGAACCGTGTTGTTTGCGTAACCCATTCTAGAAAAGGGGTCTTACCAAGTAAAATGGAAGACTTGACATTTTTTGTCCACCTTTGTAATATACAGCTAGAGGGAATTTCTTTCAAATGCTTCATTTTCATGATTGATACCATATGGGAACATGGTATTCCATATGATTCAAAATACAAACAAGAACATTTCATGGCATGATCACTTGGCCGATATTGTACATTCCATGTGGATTCTGGATGTGTATACATAGACAAATAGTATACGTGAATATCTTGCTCGGATTTTATTTGTTCGCGAAATTTGAAAAATATGGCACGAGTAAATATATCAGCTGCATGTCTTTCAATCCTTTTCATACCTATAGAAAGAATAGGAGTGGTATTCTTAGTTTCAAATTGTGTCTTAGCCTCGTTATAGCGAAGTCTTGCAAGTGCTTTATCATATGCCCCTTACAAATTCAAAGAGCCTTAGGCGCACCTTTAGGAATCGATTCAAAAATGCATTCATACTCTCACAATGTTGCGTGCCTTTTGCACCAGCAAAGAAATGTCCATGGAGGTATGCTTCAACCCATAGAGTACGCTTGCAATATACATCTGCAATCCATTTGTTATAATGCAGGCCATACTTGTCTACAAGGTTCTTCCACTCTAATTCAAATATTTCTTGTGTACATTGCATTGACATGCATTTTTCAAAGCTATGAAGAAATCCCTCTATGTGGATATTGGAAAGAGCATTCATTTTAAGATGCCATTTACATAATCGATGTTGAGTAGTAGGCATAACTGTTTTGATTGCCCTACACATGGCCTTATCCCCGTCAGTGATTATGGACAGAGGCATCTTGTGATCCATTGCATCAAGAAATTTCTCTAACACCCATATGTATTTCTCTACTGTCTCGGAAGCTAACAGTGTACACCCAAAAATAGTCGTTTGAAAGTGGTTGCTCACACCTTGAGGTATCACAAAAGGTTTGTTGTACGCATTTGTCCGATACATAGTATCAAACATCAACACATCACCAAAATACAGATAATCTGTTCGAGATCCACCATCAGTCCAAAACAAATTATTTAATCGATTTTCTTCATCTACATCATATCTATAATAAAACATTGGATCTTGCTCTTCTTTACCACATAAATAAGCCAAAGCATTTTCTGCGTTACCATCGATAACTTGTGCTCTACGCTCAGTCCCAAATGGTTGTACATGTCCTTCTGTATGAACCCAACATTCTCATAGCCACCTGCTTGTTGTGCAACAAAGTCCATAATGTGACTTGTCCTCATACCAATATGATGCATTGTATTGCCTTGTGCCTTGTCGGCACTCGTAACATTCCGGTGTGAGCGAAGAAATTGAACAGCAAGAGGCCCCATCATGGAATGATTGTGCTCTTTGAAAAATTCATTCACTTCATATTTGGAAGTACTCCGATTGTATTTGATACGAAAACAAGCACGACAACCAACTCTAGTTAATTGTTTTGGTTCTCTTTTACGTTCTTCAACCTCAAGGTATTTGGATTGTCTGTATCCTTCTTTTGAACATACCCGATTCCTTGATATAACCATATTATTATTGTCCTTAGACAACTGATCCCTTCGAATACTAAAGCCTTTCACCTTAGCATACGAATTATAAAATCTTTCTCCGTTTTCTTCTAAATCAAATGTCATTTCAAACACATATTTTTCAATTAATTCATCTAGACGCTTAATATCTCTTTCGGTTGGAATATCATTAGAATTGACGATATCATCTTCATTATGAATATTATACTCACCATCATTACCATCATCATCATCTAGTTCATATATAATGTTATTCTTGTTTTGCTCAGTGTTGTCTTCCATCTGCAATAAACATAAACAAATTAATTAAGAAAAAGTAAGTAGAAAATGGTAAGTAAAATATTAGGTGGTAAAATAGATAGTAAGTGGTAAGTTGAGTCACAAAGAGTTGCTAGTAGAATGAGAAGAAATGGTAAGTGTTGTGTTTTTGAATGATAATTAAACTCATTTAAACCACACTTACTACTCAATAAAACTGTACTTACTACTTTGTCAGAATTACACTTACTACTCAATGAGACTCTACTTACTACTTTATTAAACTTGACTTATCAGCCATTTAAACCACACTTACTAGTCAATGAGACTGTACTTACTATTTCATCAGACTTGACTTACCACTCATTTAAACCATACCTACTACTCAATACTTGACTTACCACTCATTTAAACCATACTTACTACTCAATAATATTGTACTTATTACTTTATCAGACTTGACTTACTACTCATTTGAATCACACTTACTACTCAATGAGACTCTACTTACTACTTTATCAAACTTGACTTATCAATCATTTAAACAACATTTATTACTTAATAAGACTCTACTTATTATTTTATCAGACTTAACTAATTTAAACCACACTTACTACTCAATAAGACTGTACTTACTATTTTATCAGAATCACACTTACTACTTAATGAGACTCTACTTACTACTTTATCAAAGTTGACTTATTAGCCATTTAAATCACATTTACTAGTCAATGAGACTGGACTTACTATTTCATCAGACTTGACTTGCCACTCATTTGAATCACTTACTACTCAATGAGACTATGCTTACTACTTTATCAGACTTGACTAACTACTTATTTAAGCCACACTTACTACTCAATGAGATTATACTTACTGCTTTATCAAACTTGACTTATCACTCATTTAAACAATACTTACTCAATGAGACTCTACTTATTGCTTTATTAGACTTGACTTATCAATTATTTAAACTAAATTTAAGACTACATTTACTATTTCATCAAACTTGATTTTTTTTTTCTTACCACTTGAATCTCATAATTTTTCTTTTAACTAAGTGAAATGTTATTCCAACAAAACATAAAAAATTATAAATTCAAAATATAATGGAAGTGAAAGTAAAAAGAGAGAGACTTACCTAAGGAGTTCCAAATCAACAACAATTCTATCTTAAAATCTCCGAAAGTTTTAGAAATGAACATCCTTGACTTATCAATCATTTAAACTAAACTTAAGATTACATTTACTATTTCATCAAACTTGATTTTTTTACCTTACCGCTTGAATCTCATAATTTTTCTTTTAATTAGGTGAAATGTTGTTCCAACAAAACATAAAAATTTATAAATTCAAAATATAATGGAAGTGAAAGGAAAAAGAGAGAGACTTACCTAAGGAGTTCCAAATCAACAACAATTTTATCTTAAAATCTTCGAAAGTTTTAGAAATGAACATCAAATTTTGTTTATGGAATCCTCAAATGAATTTGAAATTTTTCTATATTTTGTTAATCATATTTCTCATTAATTGCATTTATTGTGGTAGATGAAAAAGATACTAGGTTTCATTTATTGCCATTCATTGCCATTAAGTACATAAATAAAAAAAATCATATTTCATAAAATGTAAAAAAATTATAATAAAATTTATAAATTTCATATTTATTTTGTACATTTTTTTTTTTGTTTACATTCTATTTTATAAATTTTATATTTATTTTAGAGGTTAGGTGCATTTTATTAATGTTTGAATGGTAAGTGTAGTTATGTGGAATAATTACAACTATATCAAGTAGTAAATGTGTTTAGTTGTTGTAATAAATTGAGAGTAAGGATCCTCGGCCGCACTTTCCTGCGGCCCTCCTTGCCGCCCTCGCCAAAACGACGTCATTTTGGTCAAAACGATGTCGTTTTGTTTAGTTGTTTATTTCCCCCCCCCTAAAAATTTGATATTCCCGCTTGTTTATTTCACTTTCATCTTCGTCTCTGTGTTTAGCCCTAACCATTGCGATATACAGAGCTGGACAAAGAGAGAGAAGAAAGGTGTAGCTGGACAAAGAGAGAGAGAGAGACGATCGGCGAAGATCGCAAGACGATCGGAGACCAGAGAGACGATCTGCGGGATCTGCGAAGACGGAGAGAGAAACGAACTGTGAGAGATGGTGGAGGGAGGCGACGGTGATAGACAGAGGATGGCGGAGGGACGCGAGTCCGGTAGCGACACGACGGCGGCAAGTCGACATTGTAGCCATGACGAGGTCCATTTCATCTTTGTTTCATTTCTGGGCCACTATATACGTATATATAATTTATATATATATATGTGCATATACCAGGGATTTTTGTTCCATTTCATCTCTGTTTCATTTAATCTATGTTTCATTTCGACATTGTTTTATACATATATACGTATTCAGCCTAGGCAGGCTCTGTACACCCACTTAGTTGTGTAAACTGCCAATGTAGAAGCTACCCCTTAAGAAACAAAGCATTCTGAGCATTTTTAAAAAATAACATATTTCCTTGAAAATTAAGAAACAGAGCATTTATAAATGATGATCTGTTTCTGAAGCCAAAGTTCTATTTATTTTCCTGTATAAAACATTTAGTAATGCTATAAAACATTTAAACATTCTGGGTTGTTCCTATAATTTTTAATCTGTTCCTATTATTAGGTGGCTTGAAAATTGCCTAGGAAACCTTTCTTAGTCAATGGTCTCTGTTTTATTTGACAACAGAGGTCCATAACCATCATACCATTCATCAACAACAGCTCCCCTCCCCCCCCCCAAAAAAAAAAAAAAATGGGTGCAATTTGCATGCTTGGCCAATTTTTATTTTGGATAAATTACATTCACTCTCTCTTGAGATTTAAAAAAATTTAATAAATCTTAAAATTTTAACATAATTACATTGAATTTTTTTAAAATTTAAATTGATATAACACTTTGCTTCCTTAATAATTTATTAATTATATGGATGGAAAAAATGATATTACCATAACTTTTATATGAAACTGTATAGTTCATGTTGTTTATTTTTTATTTTTGCACTAGAAAGTTGGTATATGTTGATGGATTGCTGATGTAATTAAACTAAAAACATAGAGGTACTTTATTAAATTAGAAACACAGAGGTAGAAAATTAAACATTATCATACCTGTCCAAAAAAATCCAAGTAATAAATCACAGTAATATAAATTGTTTCATTGCACCTATAAATTGAATTGCAGGTAATGGAAGAAAATAATGTTGTTGATGAGTTGGGTAGTTGTGGTTGGAAGTCGAAATTGGGCATGTCATTTGAGTCCGAACAAGCTGTGTATGAATTTTACAATAACTATGGCAGAAAGGTGGGCTTTAGTATTAGGAAGGCGTATGCACACAAGAACAAACAAACTAAGGAAATAATTTCACGGACTTTTGTATGTTACAAAGAGGGCACTCGGGGTATTGACAAGCGAGATCCACTAGTAAAATTTTCGAGACAAGAGGTTAGATGTGGTTGTGGTGCCTGATTAAGTATCAAGTTAGATTGAAATTTAGAAAAATATGCTACAATTGATTTTGTTGAACATCATAATCATGACCTTGTGTCTCAAAAGTGCATTCATATGTTGCCATCCCAAAGAAAAATATCTACCACCCAAGCAATTGAAGTAGAATTGGCTTCAAAATCTGGAATTCCTCTTAGGTCTGCTTATGAGCTATTTGGTAAGGAATCTGGTGGAAGAGCATCACTTGGCTTCACCAAATTGGAGCAAAAAAATTACTTGAAATCGAAAAGACAAAAAGATTTGGAATATGGAGAAGCGGGTAGTGTGTTGCAATACTTTCGTAAGAAAACTGTAGAAAATCCATCTTTTTATTATGCAGTCTAATTAGATTGTGAAGAGCAGATAAGTAATATATTTTGGGCCGATGCTCAAATGATAATGGACTATGCTCAATTTGGTGATGTAGTGACCTTTGACACTACTTATAAATTAAATAACGAGCATAGACCTTTTGGAACCTTTGTTGGATTTAATCATCATCGAGAAATAGTTATATTCGGTGCAGCATTGATGTATGATGAGACTATCAAATCATTCACGTGGTTGTTTCAGATTTTTTTGGAGGCAATGTCAAACAAAGCTCCAAAAACTATTTTCACATATCAAGATGCTGCGATGGCTACGGCCATTCCAATTGTCATGCCTAATACAAACCACCGACTTTGCACATGGCATTTGATGCAAAATGCTGTGAAGCATGTAAGTTCTCTTTTTGGAGATGTAGAGGTGAAAGGTGTGTTTTCAAAATTTATGCATGAAATTGATGATGATGAAGAATTCAAAATACAATGGGACCAAATGCTTGATAAGTATAATGCACGCAACAATCATTGGTTACAGCAAACTTTTGGTGTGAAGGAGAAATGGGGATAGCTATATATTATGAATTCTTGGGCAGCTGGAATGAGTACTACTTAACTAAGTGAATCATTCAATGCATTTATGAAAGATTATCTCAATTGTGATCATAACTTGATGGAATTTTTCATGCATTTTGAGAGGGTGCTCTATGACAAAAGGTATAAAGAATTAGAAGCCAAGTATAATTTGTCCTAAAAATTGCCAAGGGTTTCTATTCCAACTTTGATGTTAAAGCAAATGGCAGATATTTACACCAAAACAAATTTTGAGGAATTCCAAAATGAGTACATGCAGTCCATTGAAGCGTCCATTGTAGGCACTATTAATGATGGTGAGAGTACTATATTCACAATTCAAACAGACGTAGATGGAAAAAAAAATAAGAAAGTGACAATGGATAAAGATGGTTTTTTGAGTTATAGTTGCAAGAAGTTTGAAGTAAAGGGCATAGTGTGTCGACATTGTCTAAAGGTGCTTAGAGAGATATTCAATGCAAAGGACCTTCCTGCACAATGCATACTGAAACGATGGACTAAAAAAGCAAGGGCTGAAAGTGTGAAAGATAGGCGTGGGTATGACGTTAAGGTTGATGTGAAACTACATCAAAGCGACGGATATAGGTCATTGATGAATATGTTTAGAGCAATAGCAAGTAGAGCCGCTGAAAGTGAAGAAACTTATCATTTATCACTTGCAAAAGGTGAAGAACTGAGTGTCATGATTGAAGACAAATTAAGTGTACACACTTGTGGTCAAGTGGAGATCACTGAATTGAGAAATTCCTCAACTAACACATGCCCATAGAATGATGAAGTAGATTGTCCAATCCAAGCCAAGAGACTCAAGAAAAGACAAGCAACTAGTAAGGGAAGAAGGAGGATCAATGGCGGGATGGAAAAATCTATTGCAAAGAAGAAAAGAATGCAATCTAAGCAAGTAATTAATTTTGTTATGTGTGATTGTTATGTGTTATCAATTTTGTGTTATGTGTGTTTGGAAAATAATGAATTAAATAAATTGGTTGTTTATAGGGTGATGGTTTTTGTGCTCCTGAAGGTCAATCTGAGCCTCCTGTCGCCATGGGTAATCTTTCTAGTCAGGTAATATTTACTATTGTGTGCAACCTTGTATTAATCTTGTTGGATTGGTTATTCTTGCAACTAGTAGCGTGATATTTATTATTTTGGGTCTTTTGTGATGCATGTAGGGTGGTTCTTTTTCTGCTTCTCAAGGTCAATCTCAACCTTCTTCCGCCGTGGGTAATCATTCAATACAGGTAATATTTAATTTTGTATGCAACCTTTGACATGCATAAACCTTAGGGAAATTGAACCTCATACGGAACCAACATATCTTCAATTGGTTCTTCTTTATGTTGGTTTACTTTAGGGTGTTTACACTCCACAAGGTTAATCTCGACCTCCTTTTGCCATGGGTAGTAATTATGTTGAAGTAATATTTCATATTGTCTGTTTTTTAAAATGAAAATGTATTATTAATTTTTTTTTTTGATTTCACTTATTCTTTTCTTTATGTTGGTTTACTTTAGGGTATTTACACTCCACAAGATCAATCTCGACCTCCTTTTGCCATGGGTAGTAATTATGTTGAGGTAATATTTCATATTGTTTGTTTTTTAAAATGAAAATGCATTATTACTTTTTTTTCATTTCAATTATTCTTTTCTTTATGTTGGTTTACTTTAGGGTCATGGTCGTGCAATCTATATTTCTCAATCTCAGCAAGAGTGTTCGAACAATATAGTGGTAACACTCAAGCAAAATGGTCAGAAGAAGGAAATATTGATATTCCTTTTTTTGATTAGAAAAAGGTTGCAAGATGGAAAAAGAAATATCCTAAAATTCATTACATTCATATTGGATTAATTCAAGTAACCATAACAGCCTTATTCCGCCAAGGGATAGATACTCCTATTTTGGCAGTAATTTTTGACAAATGATTTTCCGACCCAATGAAAGCAATCATTGGAAGAATTCAGTCTAATTTGGCTAATGGAGTAATTTGGTTTAACGTCAGACCAAATTTCTTTATTTCCATAAATGATCCTAATCTTGAAGATACAGTCAGAATAAGAATTAAAACACAAGGATTAGGAATGAAATCAAATTCTCATGATTTGGCTATTCGTTGGAAAACAATTCACGAATTAACCAAATTTCCTGAAACAAAAACAAGAACAAACGATAATAAAATCATTGAAATCTTTGAACCAAGACCATTTGACACGGTAATACAACCTCGTCTAATGAATTGGAGTGATTTAAAAGTCCCTCGACAATGGTTAATCCAAGACCTAGTGAGACAAGGAGAATTTTCTAAAACAAAAAAACCTGCACAATTACAAATGCAGGCATTAGGAAAAAATTTATATATTAAAAATACAGTTCCAAAAATTAAAAGATCAACTTCTGTATTCGAAAAAGATTTTCCTAACAAATCATTTTCAAAGTTAAGTATTGGAGAATCAAGTAATAATTCTAATCAAGAATCTATTACTTCAAACAATGTTCAGATTCCTATTTTTCCAGGAACAAGAAAATTTGAACATATTAAGTCTGCATAAATGTATCATTTTCAAACAAAAAATGATGATATTATTTTTTCTCCTAGCCAAGGAAAAAGAAGATATACATATGTATTGGGAACATTTAACTTTGCAGGTTATAAACCCTATAGTCTCAGTGTTCTCATAGATATAGGAGCTACAGTCAGCTCATGTAAATGGAATGCCATACCAAAAGAAAAATGGACATTAATGAAACATCCAATTTTAGTTACTGGAATAGATGGCAACCATACTTCCATACAATTCAAGGCTAAAAATATAGCTATTTGGTTAAATGATAGTAAATTCATTATACCAAAAATTTTATGTTTTCCGTATATGCATGGAGATTTCCTTCTTGGCAATAATTTTATATATAAATACCTTCCAATGCAAATACAGGAAAAGGCTATTTCATTAAGCATAAACAATGTCTTAATTCATATTCTCTTATTAGAACAACATAAATACATTTGTGATAAAGAGTTTGCGCCTGTGTCGCGTGGTGATTTAACTCTCATCATCAAAACCATTGATGAATCACACTGGATTTATAAAATTTTAGAAGAAAATTTTAGTGAACATCCATTAAAACTATGGCAACGTAGTCCACGCTATTGTAGTTTAAAATTGAAAGACCCCAATGTTATCATCAGAGTAAGACCAATGATCTATACTAGACAAGATATAGATGAATTTGATATTCAACTCCAGGAACTTTTAGACAAAAAGTTAATTGAAGAAACTAAAAGCCCTCACTCTAGTCCAGCTTTTATGGTAAGAAACCATGCTGAAATTAAAAGAGGAAAAGCTCGAATGGTAGTCAACTATAAACGGCTAAATGAAAATTTAGAATTTGATGGATATTTTATTCCACGAAAAGATGTTTTGATTAACTTAACCAAAGGATCAAAAATCTTTAGCAAATTTGATTGTAAAAGTGGATTTTGGCAAATTCAATTGACTGAAGAGTCAAAAAAATTGACAGCCTTCAGTACACCTAGAGGACATTACCACTGGAATGTTATGCCTTTTGGGTTAAATATTGCACCACAGGTATTTCAACGGTGGATGGATACAATTTTTAAAGACCTTAAAGATTGTTGTGTAGTTTATATTGATGATATACTTATCTTCTCTAAAACCAAGGAGGAGCATAAGAAACATTTAAAATTACTTTGTGAAAGATTCCAAAAGCATGGAATTATTTTGTCTCCAAAAAAGATTGAATTAGAAAAAGAATCAATTGAATTTTTGGGAATAATTTTAGACCAGAAAGGTTTAAAATTACAAGAACATATTTTGTCCAAAGTACGAGATTTTCCTAATACTCTTGAAAATATAACACAATTACAGAGTCTATTAGGCATTTTAAATTATGGATGAAATTTTATTAAAAATCTTTCAAAAATAGAAATTCCTTGGTTAACCAAATTAAGGAAAAATATTATTTTTGAATGGACAGCAGAAGATGTTGCTTTAATTAAACAAATTAAAGAAACTGTTAAAACTTTACCAGATGTTTATCTTCCTAAAACAGGTGATAAATTAATCTTAGAAACAGATGCCTCAGAAGCATGCTAGGGATGTGTTCTTAAAGCTATACCCAGTAATTTATGGCATGATAAAGAGATACCTTTATCAGAAATTGGGATTAGACTAAGAAAAAATCCAATACCCATAAAATTACAAAAAGAATAATTAATTTGCGGATACAATTTTGGAACATTTAAACCAAATGAACAAAAATATATTATATTTGAAAAAGAATTACTTGCAATAAAATTAGCAATAAAGTTTTCATATTTATTTAGTCCCAGAAAATTTTATTGTGCGCACTGATAATAAGGCAGTAAGAGATTTCTTGATCAACAAAAAACCTATTGAGCAAGGAAGAAGAATAGCCTGGTATAATAAAATTTCTGAATATACTTTTGAAGTAGAACATCTTAAAGGTACTAACAATTTTCTTACAGATTTTCTTAGCAGAAATTGTTTCAGAAAATTAAATTGCTAAACAAGTAAATTTAATTTTTGCAGAAAACCTCTAGACCAAGAAGAAATAATGGATAAGGGTAAAAAACCCGCTCAAGGAGATTGGGTGACAGTTGCTAAAAAAGCAATCCCCAGAGAAGAAAAAGTTTATGTTGTGTTTTCAGGAAGACAACTTGGAATTTACACAGACTGGAACGAAGCCAATCTGCAAGTTTGTGGATTTTCAAGAGCGAGCCATAAAGCATATGATAGCATGACAAAAGCTAAAAAAGCTTTTTACAGTGCACTAGCTATGCCTATTTATCAAAGGAATCAAATGAGAACTAACCCAGTTCCAACTAATATTCAGACATCTAAACCAGATGAATCTGAGATAAAAGAGTTTTTCAACCCTGGTATATCCAGAGAAATTTATACATAACTCAATGGAGTTTGGAAAACTCACATTGTAGACAACAAAGTGAAATTTCGAAAACACATGGGAGTTTTGGCTAACAAATTAGCTGAGTAAACAGCTAAATTAAAAGATTTACAAAATCTTTGTTTCAATATTCTTAAACAAATGAATTGGAATGAAGATTTTAATTTTGAAAAAATAAACAATTTTCTTCAACTATCAAACCTTATATCAGATGAGTTTTCTGATCCAGTTTTTGAACAAATAAAAAGAATTTGTCTTTTTGAAAAAGCAAGAACTTTGCTTCCAAAAGAAATTTTTATGTTAATCAAAAATCGAGTTGAAGATCATCATGATAAGATTAGACAAATCTTAGAACGATCTTATGATAAATTAAATTTAAAAGATGGAATTTCCAAAATAACCATCATGGCAAACCATCAAATTTTAGATCCAATCAATTTATTTTAGATGGAATGAAGATTAGGGAATAACTAATCAAGTTATTTTCCAAATTTTAGATCCAATCCAATGGATAGATTATCCAATGATCATCAAAACAATGCTCTCATGGATAGTAAAAGGCTTTCGATGGAGCAAATATTTTACTTTTTGGATCTCCAGCACTGTTGGTTGGCGAGAACGAGAACATTTTTTCCAACCATACTAGATTTGGTATCTTAAAGAAACTGAAGATTTTGAATTTGAAGATGATTATTTAGATGAAGATCACCGGAGAGAGCGATTGGAAAATATCCAAAAACTTTCTTTGACAGAATATTGGATAGACAGTCTAATATCTGTTTCACAAGCAGCGTCCAACATCCATGGCTCAGCAAAATTGCCATTCATGGTTACAGATGGAAGAATATTATTTGTAACCCATTTTCCCATAACATATCAAAGGTCTCCAACGCAAATTAATGAGGCTCTTGACATGTTAATAAATCTCAAAAAGAGAAATAATTTGGATCTTTCGTTGGAACTAGCCATGACCGCGGATGATGTAGAACAATTCCGGAATGAGCAATACAGCCAAGATCCGGATTCTCCTCCATCAGAGACTGATGAAGAATATCACAATCTCATCAACAGGATGGAAGCATAGTAGACCCCATTATCAAATGCAGCTGTCTTCTGATCGACTCCAACCCTATCCAGGACACATGGAGCAACCTGCATTATTTGGCGGAAAGTGATCAGCCACATCCTTTCAGCCGACGCTACACGACAAAACAGCTCAGCCAAAGCTTATCTACAACAGTCTATCTCTTTGAAAACCGAGGAGGGTAGACAGTGTGTATCAGTGTATATAATTGTAAAAACTGTAGTAAAGAGCAAATAATTGTAGTCCTTTTGTATTTATTTTTGTCTCTTTGTATTTACTTTTAGGTAGACTTTTCAAAAAGCCTATGACTAGGCTTGCCTAAAGAGTTAGAAATTTTGCAACTTTTTGGACGTAAAGTCTTGCAAAGTTAGATATGTTAGATATGAAGTTAGATATGCATTAAGTTATATTTTGTTTATATTCTCACCTTATAAGTCTATATATTGGCCTTTATGCCAACATAATGAAGCATGTAAATTCCCTTCAACTTCTCTCCATCTTTTTGCTTTCTTCTTTGTCTCTAATTCTCTATCATAATTCCTTATTCTATAACTCCACCATAATTCCATAATAAAAATAGAAAAAAAACTCCTTTCCTTTTTAGTTTTGTATTTGGTATCCTACGTATGATGTGAGTTGTAATCGCTTACATACTTTACATTGAAATGGTAGTATAGATTCTATAAATATTTTAATAAATGTATCACTATTACAAGGAAATAACACGCCTCAGTCAATGCCGCCTCATTCAATGCCTTTAGTGTATCCCACTCAGACATCGTTTCAGGAGTTGCTTCGAGGTACTAGTGCAGTCCAACTGTCGCAAGCCTCACATAGTCCTGCTGACAGTTATGTGGATGGACATCCTTGGAAGGCTTGCACTGAACGATGATGTTATTATATTTGTGGATTTAGGTGTATTTTTTAATGTTTGGTGGGATTTTGATATTTTTTATGGACATCTTTTTTATGTATTTTTAATGTTTGGTAGGATTTGGATATTTTTTATGGACATCTTTTTTTATGTATTTCTAATGTTTGGGAACAATGTTCTTTTTCATGGAATTGTGTGTATGCATATATAAAGTTCTTATTATTTTCATCTAGAATGCCTTTATTGTGAGGATGACATTAATGTTTGTTTTAGTCAATATTTTCTAGTGGTTGATGATTAGGGAAGTTGTATAGGTTAAATTCCTTGTGGCACAAGTTCAATTCAAGTGGCACAGGTTCAATTCCTTGTTGTTTCTACAAGCAGGCTTTGCTTTCATTTCTTATATGTTTGCTTGTCTCAGCATGGAGAAATGTTTAGGAGTTGATTTTGTTGACTCATGGTGAGGTGATGCAGGATTTTGGAGTGATCAGATAACTTGTTATTTGGGAAACTTGCTTTGAGATGCCTCTTTGGGGATTACTTTGAAGAAGCTAGGCATTTTATGATTTAACATGCTAAGACTCATGGAAGAATTGCAGTACAGTGCCCTATGTAAAGGATTGATCATCCATCATGCAACATCATATTCACTTTGTGCTTATATAACATCAGATTCACTTTCTTTTCATAGCATCAATCTTTATACATCATATACATAACACCCAATTTCATTAATTAACACAATTGACATAGCATAGTAACTTCATTAATTAAACATTGTTTGGATTTTATATGCACATATAAAAGTTTCAAAACTAAATATAAGTTCTACAAGTAGTGGTTTACACTCAGTAGAAATACAAGTTCACTTGAGCAGCACCACTAGCATGGTAAAACCAACCATCACTATGGTTGTCAACATCATGAATTTGATAACTTCAAGTCGTTCTCGTTGGTTTGCCTCAAGTCGTTCCAAGATATTCACAACTTCATTGTTTCTCACAAAATCATAATCATACCTGCTCTTTTGGATATTTCATCAACTCTCAGTCGGAGCCACTCCCCACGCAAAGTAGTCACAAGCCTTATTTGCACACTTAAAATACAATTTCCCTAGATTTTTCTCTGATTCTGATATGTACACTCCTGCTTTTTTCCCACATTTGCATCTTTTATTTTGAAAGAATCCAGCATCATTGTTTGAACTCGTTGACATGTCAATCCTAATTACAAGTAAACACAAAAGTCAATTTCAAATGCAACACAGATCTAACCACAGTTGAAGTTAAGAGATGTAGGTAACAAGCATGTAGACAGTACAGTCAACATCAGTTCATAAGTTCATATTACTTCATCAACAACTAACAGACAAGCATAAGTTGCAGACAAGCATACTCACTTCAGCCAACATTAGTTCATAAGATCGTATTATTATCCATCAGTTTTCATATTACTACCCATCAGTTCATATTACTTCATATTACTACCCATCAGTTTTCATCAACATCAAACAAGCATACTCAAATTGTATTTTCATACATCTGTTTACAAAGTTATGTTTCTTTAAATTCAAATCAACTAGAGCTACTCAACAAAATTATCCAGTACTATTGAATTGATTTGAATTTAAATATGCATTGTAGACAGATGTATTGAATTGAATTTAAATCAATACAGATGTATGAAAATATACGTTGTGGGATACTATAATTGAATTGTAGACAGATGTCTACAATGTATATTTAAATTCAATGAACTCAACAAAATTATCCAGTACTATTTAGTGGTTAATGTGTTCATATAGTGGGTTTATTATTATTTTTATTGAGATTAGTCTAACTAACTATATAGTTCTGTTCATTGGAATCCACCATACACCCAGATTTTCCAAAGGAAATTCTGTTCTCAAGTAATTCATCACAAAGATTTTCCAAAGGTAATTCTATTCTCAAAGGTAATTAACTCATCACAAAGATTTTACACCCAGATTTATTCTCAAAGGGCATATGGGCATGTGGGCATTCTATTCTCATCACAAACATATGGGCATTCTATTCTCAAAGGTAATTAACTCATCACAAAGGGAATCCAGCATACACCCAGATTTTACACTTATTTGAAGCCAATTAACTCATCACAAAGATTTTCCAAAGGTAATTCTATTCTCAACTAGAAGAATATTTGAGAATTAAATTTATGAGAACTAAAGGGATTAAGGATCACATTCAGAATCATTTTTGTACACAAATTCAGAATCATTCATGTACATTCAGAATCATTCTTGTACACAAATTCAGAATCATTCTTGTACACAAACTCAGAATGTGGCTGGTCTTCACACGAATTTACCACGTAGGGATCGCATTCACAAAGCAGATGTAGGGTTCTATTATTTTTGTACAAACATTCAGAATATGGCTGTTCTTTACACAAACTCACCACTCAGGGATCATATTCACAAAGCAGATGTAGGGATCTTAATCTATAATGAAGACCAAATGAAGAGAAACAAACCTCGTCACCCTCTCTCTTCATCTCTCGCCGACTTTGTCTGTTAGTCTCTCGCCGCTCCAGTCGCCTCACCGCCGCCTGTCCTCGCCTTGCCTTTGCCGCCTCTCCGTTCATCGCCTCGCCTCGCCTCGCCTCCGTCGCCTCTCCGTTCGTCGGCTCAGACTCTTGTCCAAATCATCGCCTCTATCGGTCTCTCGTCCAGATTCGTCGCCTCCGTCAGTCTGTCTAGGGTTGAAAAAAGGAAAGGGGAAAGCTAAATAAGAAACAAAGGAGAAAAAAAAAATACAAAACAACGTCGTTTTGTAGTACGGCAAGAAGGGCCGCAGGAATGTGCAGCCGACGATCTGAACTCATAAATTGAAAACCACTCATTTAAACCATACTTACTATTTTATCAGACTTACTTACCACTCATTTAAACCATATTTACTATTCACTGAGACTCTACTTATTACTTTATCAGACTTGATTTACCACTCATTTAAATAATACTTACTACTCAATGAGACTCTTGACTCATCACTTAAACAACACGTACTACTCAATTAGACTTTACTTACTACTTTATCAAACTTGACTCGTCACTTAAACAATATTTACTACTCAATGAGACTCTATTTACTATTTTAGTAGACTTGATTAATCAATCATTTAAACTAAACTTAAGATTGCACTTACTATTTCATCAAATTTGATTTTTTTTTTTTCTTACCACTTAAATCTCATAATTTTTCTTTTAACTAGGTGAAATGTTGTTCCAACAGAACATTAAAATTTATAAATTCAAAATATCATGGAAAGTTAATGTAAAAAAGAGATAGAGACATAGATTCTTACCTAAGGAGTTCCAAATCAACAACCATCTTATGTTTAAATCTTCAAATATTCAAAAATTTTAAAAATAAATATAAAATTTTGTTCATGGAATCCTCAAATAAATTATAAATTTTTCTATATTTTATTAATTATATTTCTTCATTAATTACATTTATTATTTTCAAGTGTGATATATGAAAAGGAAATATTTATTGCTATTAAAGGGTTGTTTGGGGTGTTCTAAATAAGTGTACTTTTTGTCTTTTTGGACTAAAAAGTTGAGGAAAAACATATGAATGTTTGGGTTAACTTTTTGACTTTTTATGAAAAAATGTGTATTAAAAAATTGTATAAATAAGTGTGTAGGAGAAGATAGAGTAGGAGGCTGTACGGATTGGCAGTGGAGTCTGCCGAGTGAGTAGATGAGAAAATATTGTCTCCTTCTCGGGCTTTGATTGGATGGTGTTGTTTGGTCTGTGGGAGCCTACCACGGGTCCCGTTTTTCTAATCGGAACCATTCAATGTATAGAACTCGTCGAGTACTATATGCTTGTAAAAAAATTACGTTGATTGGATATCGATAGCTATCTGATCGTGTTAGTTTTTTTTGTTAACTGTTAACTATAACACCATTCATTTTTATACAAAACTGATTTGATCATGTAGTTAGCGATATCCGATAGATGTGATTTTTTACAGACATATAGTACTAGACGAGTTCTACATATTGCACGGTTCAGATTAGAAAAATGGGACTCATGGTGGGGCCCCACGGACCCAACTTTACCATCCAATTATGTGAATATACACATAAATTTTTTTTTTTTTTTTTTTTTTGTCTCTGTCACCGAGTTCTACATCACGTCAGTACCAATCTTGGGCCATCTACTTTATATGTATTAATATTTGTATATTAATTTTTTAATATTTTTTTTGGTGAATAGTGATAACTTTTTGACTTTTTGAGTAACTTTTTGACTTTTTGACTGTTTCTAAGGTTGCCAAACCAGCCCTAAGTAGATAAATAAATAAATAAATAAATAAATAAATAAAAAATCATATTTCATAAAATGTAATAAATTATAATAAAATGTTTAGAATTCACATTTATTTTGTATATTTTTTTTTTAAATTCTATTTTATAAATTTTATATTTATTTTAGAGATTTTAAAAATTTATTATAACTTAATTTTTTAAGTTTACCTGTTACCTGAATAGCAGGTTAAGTGTATTTTATTAATAATTGAATGGTAAGTATAATTATTAAAAATAGTAAGTATAATCATATCAAATAGTAAGTATACTTAGTTATTGTGGTCAGTTGAAAACCACTTTTTGGTTTCAAAACCATTGAAAAGTACCTTATTTTTTACGAAACTACCTAGATTTCTTAACCTGGTTTTAATTATTACCAATCAATGGTTAGATTTATTTTACTATTAGATCTAATAATCTAAAATTATTTATGTATAGTACATAAAAACTACCTTCATATATCATAGAAAAATCCTCCTTCCGAATAAGGGTGGGCAACGGTTTATCCGATCCGTAAAAACCGCCCAACCCGCATACAAATGGGCGGTTTCGCAAACACAATGCGGGCGGATGCGGTTTGAAATATGGCATGTTTGCGGGTTGCGGGTGGGTTGCGAGTTTAACCCGCACTCGCAAGAACCCGCCCGTACTGTTTTTTTATTATTTAAATTTTTTATCTTAACCGTTGATTTCATTTCTATATCCCATCTAGATATTTTTGTCGAAAACAAAACACCTTTTATTCTTTGAAGTTACTCTAACATTATATTTGCTAATAGTATTATATCAACTGAAGCTAAATAAATACTGATCATATTATTATTATTACATAACTGAACTTGTTCCGAATGAAGTGTGATTTAAAATTTTAAATTCCTTAATGAATATGGAGTTCTAGTTTAAGATTTTGAAATATGTGTTTGTATTTGTTTATGATTTGATTTAAGATTTTGAATGATTTGTTTGTGTTACGAATTGATTTTGTTGTGTTTTTAATTTTATAAGTTTTAATTCATTAATTATTAATATTGGAGCATTTTACAAAATAGGGAGAAAATGACCCAAAATAAATATTTACAAAATGAGAAAAAAATAAGGTTCAAAAATAAATTTTTGGAGAAAAAAAGAATAATACTTGAGACCCCCTTTTGGGGGTCACCTCCTCACCCCCCCCTTTGCCATGTGTCAGGGAGTGATTGGAGGAGCAGGAAAAAAAAGAAAAAGAAAAAGAAAAAGCAACCAATGAGAGAGAGAGGGGGTCAAAGGAGGTGATGGGAAAAGGGGGATGAATCATTGTTGAGAAAAAAATTTCAATCCGCAAACCGCCCGCAACCGCTTACACATCCGCAAATCATATCCGCACAAACCGCAAATCACACTGCGGACGGTTACAGATTGTCTTTTCTACAAACCACATAAATGCAAGTGGATCCAAACCAATTCACAAACCGTCTAAATCCGAACTGCGAACACCCCAACTTCCAAATAAAGGAAAGTTATTCAAAAAAACTGAAGAAAAATGGAAGGCTGGAGCGTAATACGCACCCCGTCCAACTTAGAAAATACTAGGGTTTTGCGAACCCTAGCCTACTACTCCTATAAAAACCGCCCAACTTTGCCGCCGCTGAGGGGAGGGAGAGAGAGAGAGGCTTGATTCTGAATCCTCTGCGATCATTAGGGTTTTGAAGTCTTTCTTTGATTCAGAGAGAAGAGAGAGAGAAAAGTAAAGATGGGTCACTCGAACGTGTGGAATTCGCATCCAAAGAGCTACGGTCCTGGCTCTCGCACCTGGTAATTTGCATCTCAACCCTTCTCTCTTTACTCTTATGAATCGTTATTACTTTTCGATTGCTTCAGTGTTTGCCTTGAAAATTGATGATGACCCAAGAAAATTGATGCTTTTGAGTCTTCTTTTTCCTCTTAACAGATTGTGTGGAAACAGCGTTATTGATTCTTTATTGTTTTCAATTTGTAGATGGTTTATGTGCTGTTATTATTCATGTGTTTCTTTTGAATGCTTAGATTAGATATCTTCGTTATTGATTTGGTATTTGGTGATTGTTTGAATCTTTTTGTTATTGTTGGAATTGATACTGTGTTCGTTGGATATAATTAAAAATAGTTATTAAAAGTTGAGTCTGCTACCATGTGCACATTGAGGCACAAAAAAATGACAAAAAGAAATGAAAATAACAAGACAATTTTCATCAATTTCATTATTTTCAATAGATTTTTAAAAATTTTAAAGCTTTTCAACATTTACAAAACACTTTTTACACAAATTCTGTAAAAAAATGCTTTGAAAATGGTGGAATAAGTTTTAAAAGAAAGTGTTGTAAGTTTTAAAATTGATGAAAAGTGCATTGTGTTTCTCTTTCTTTTGTTTTTTTTCTTCTGCTTCAAGTGCACTTGTTAGCAAGACTCTCTAGACAGTGCCTCAAAAGGCACTCTTTAGCATTTGCTTTCTTTTCCTCATATGAATCGTTATGCTTACTGTACGGGGGCAAAATGTCCTCTGCTTTCCGTACTCCTCGTACTCCAAGCTTCACTTGACGGCGTCTAACCTGGCAACACAGAAACGGTGAGCTGCCCGGCGGTGTTGTGCCGGATAGACCCTTCGACGGTCAAGTCAGACCACTTGGGGAAGAAGAGGGAGATTATTGGAGAGAAAGTATTTCAGATGGCGAAAAATGATTTCAAGTTGCCTACCTCTAACGTTCGTTTTCCTCCACTATTTCTAGGCTGGCCATGCATGCAGCCTCAAGATCGTGCGCGCACCACCTCTGTTGTCCTTCCATGGACAGGTGGCAGTGCTCGCCTCTCACCACCTTACGCGTGTAAAGGTTTTCTCCTCCAACCAGTACATGCAGAACTGCCAAACGGTATTGGCGCGTGCCTGGAGCAGATTTCCTCTTTCTCACGCCATTGGCCCAGGTGGCGTACTTAACCGGAGTATCACGACCGGCCTATCCCTTGTGGAAAATTGCCACCTTATGCACACAACCGAGCTATACGTCGTCGACCTGCCCCTTGGCCAAGGGGCCAAAGCGTGATGATCATGATCGAGCCGTCATTGACCGGTTCACCATGGCTAAACGCTCGCGAGGCATGCCGGCCTCCCCCCGCTCTACCTTCACTCTCGATTACACGAAATCCGTCTATCTCGGCTGACCGAGTAGAGGCAAGCTGGTCCTAGTCGCGTCCTCAATCTAGCCCGGGTCACTCTTAGCTCGGTTGCCAGACACCAATGCGCGCATCGACAAGTGCCGCAGCTCGGTCAGATTGGGTTCGCACTTGATCACCCGATCTCTTTGATTGTGCAACACGGACCACGGACCGTGTCAGTAGGGGAAACGGCGTGGCACCGTGAGGTCCGCCGCAACCCGTGCTGCCGTAGCTCGGCCGTACTAGCGGTGCAAATCTCCCCTCTCACTTACCATTTGCTTCAGTTGTCGCCGTGAAAATGGATGGTGAGCCAAGAAAATTGTTGGTTTTAGTATTATTTTTGTATTTATTATCTAACAGCGTTATTTATTTTTCATTGTACTTCTATATCTTATGTTTTGAGTTTCTTGATGGTTTATCTGCCTTATTATTGTTGTTTTCTTATGAATGCTTAGATTAGTTATCTTTGTTATTGATCTGGTGTTTGAACATGAGACTATCAGTTCTTAAGTTCAACATTGACATCATTTGGCTTTAGTTTCTACATTCTATTGGTATTTGGTAATTGCTTAAATCTTTCATTATTGTTGGAATTGATAATTAGAAATAATATTATCAAGAAAGTGGGGAAAGGTATTAAAAATTGTGTCTTGCTAACTTGTGCACCTGGAGTACAAAAAAATGATAAAATAAATGAAGTACGCAAGACATTTTTTACTAATTTCAAAACTTTCAATGGATTTGAATTTTTTAACCTTTTCAATATTTACAAAACACTTTTTACACAAATTTCAATATTAAATAAATACTAACTAGCCCTTCTAGGGCATTGCTTAAGTAGTATTGTGATTTGTGTAAAAAGTGTTTTAAAAATAATAAAATAAGTTAAAAAAATGGTTTTAATTCCATGAGAAGTGTTTTAAAATTGATGAAAAATGCATTGCTTCTCTCATTTTTTGGGGGTCTTTTTCTTGTGCTCCAGTTGCACTTGTTAGCAACACTCATTAAACAATGCCTCAAAGGTACTCTTTAGCATTTGCTGAAAAATTATACATTCCCGCTCTCTTGCATTGAATTCTTGTTGTGTAATTGTATTTGAAGGTGACATTACAAATTTGGTTGCAAGTTCACAAATTGATGAATTAGTTAATTTTTTTGGTCCACAATGCTTACAGTTGAAATAATTATTTGTTTTTCTTTTTGTAAGAATTGTCTTGTTAACTAGTGCTGCATTGGTTAACAAAGCAAGGTTTCACATTTTTTATGGCGCACATTGTTATAAAGAATGTACAACTATTTCAACTTTGTTAACAAGCCCTCTTAGGGCATATGTTAACAAAATCCTTGGAAGAAAAGTCATCTACCGGGCTAATTGGCATGCCCCATGCATTGGTTTTCCATCATTTAAATTATCATTCTTTTATTTTGTTGTTGATCCTGGCAGTTAGTGTCTGAATACATTGGCATTTTGTCTTGTGGCAGTGCTGATGGAAATTGTTGAAATTGAAATAGATCAAAAGTTCTCATTCATAGTTAATTGTTATTTTGGCAGTCGTGTGTGCGGGAACCCTCATGGGTTGATCCGAAAGTATGGGCTTATGTGCTGCAGACAGTGCTTCCGCAGCAATGCCAAGGAAATCGGCTTTATTAAGGTAAATATTTGAATTTCTCTAATTGCCCTCTTTTCTTACTTGGTATATTTTCACTTGATAGTTTCACTTCATCTGGAAAACTTGTTTTCCCAATTTAAGTATTTGCTTTCTTTTGGCTTGTTTTACTGCTATGTTATAAATTAACTATTTGATCCCTGTTAATTCTTCGGATAGAATGTTTATTTTGTCACTACTTGTCTTTGCAGTACCGTTAAAAGCATTGTGCTGGTTGTTCTACAAGAGAAGATGATTTTGCAGAAGTATCATGCCTGGTGTTTTCTTTTATTAGAGTAACTTTATGATTTTTCTATCGTTTGGATACAAACCATTATTATTGTAACGACGTTATTGTCTTAATTTAATGTTGAACTTAATTGATTGGTGAACCAAAAATTTTCCGGTATCACTTGTTTTGGATTGGTCCTTGCTTCTTCGTCGTGTTGTGGTGCAACCGATTTGGAGGAAACCTGAAGGCAAACTGTCCTGAAACTGTTGTTGCTTTTAGTTTATTTTGGTGATTATTAGTTTGTTTTTAGAACCACATCAGCAAGTCTTCCCAATTGGTTCCTCGTTTGTGACCCTCGCTATGATCCAACAGAATTTCCTGTTGATTGACTCCAAGGTTTGCTAAAGCATCAGCATGCGGGATAGAACACTGGCATCTGCTGAGTGGGATGTCCTGAATACCCGAAGGTGTGTGCTTGTTCTTTTGCTGTAGACTGACTAGGTTTTAAAATCTTGGATGTCCTGAATGAGATTGTCATGGCAACTGGTGATCCAGATCATACCATAAGATTTATTTTTGCGCCGAAAGTACTCAATGCTTTTTAAAAACTCAATTTTATTAATTTAAAACTCGTCTCTGAAGTGGGTTACAATTGAGTTGCAATCTTATAAGGTGTCATGTAATGATCACAAGCCATTTTTTAAGAGAGATGCCTTTGAAATAAGATCTCTAATCTAAAAGCTCCTGAAAATTATTTAAAAAATTGATGCTTTTTAAAAAGAAAGAAAGAAAAAATATATGTTAAAAGCAATTGCCAAACTAAGCCTTGTAATGCAAGACTATAAAGTAATACCAAATTCTTTGAAGTTTCTTTTCCTATAGACTTGTATATATGTTTACATGCACTGTTTAGATGTCAATTTAAACTTTGATCAATTTTCTCTATCATTGCATCTTAGTTATCTCTACCACTAAAATCATCATTACATAAAAGGAAAGACAGTTTTTGAAGTATTAAAGACTTACAATCGTGGTAAGCATAAGACAACATCAAATTTTGGTCGATACTTTCAAAAATAAATATGGCCAAAAATAATTCCTATTTTTTTGAGTTTTTGTAAAAGGTAATTTAATTGTCTTGATGACAATAACATATGTAAATTGTTAGTTACTAACCTATAATAATAAGAAGGAAAAGGAATGAAAGAAAATTAATTACATAACATTTTTGAAAAGATTTTTTAGTCTATAAGCGATGTGGTGGAATAAATTAATCTTGAATTATCACATTTTCTCATTTATGTATTAGAAGTTGAAAGGAGAAGCAAAGCTGGAAAGCAATGTATGTCCACACTAAAAATCATTTTACTAATACAGAATTTTGTAATGACTTTGAAAGTGGGCTAACTAGTATTTAAGAAAGGAGAATGTGATTAATGGTATATAGTTGGGGGCAAAACTATTCATCTTGTAAGGTCGGTTAAGTAGATCATTCATGTAAAAAATCATATTAATTCGATATTGAAATTCACAGGATCAAATTATATTTATTTAACAAAAAAGAAAAAAATTATGACATATATGATTTTAAGAGAAGACTATTTGTTTTTTTGTTTTTTTTTTATTATAAAACAAATGTGATTCAAACTCTACAAATTGAATAATGAATTGTTTCTACAAATTGAACGATTAGATTATAAAGTTGAGCCCAAATAACTTTCATACACACAGTTATATCCTTCAATCCAATTAGTATTGATTAAAGAAAGAAAAGAAACATTTTCCTTTATGATAAGAAATATTACTTACTGAGGAGGTGTGTTACTTTTAAACTAATTAGATTATTATTATTATATAAGGAGTGCTTCTTAAGCCACATGGCTTCAAAAATTCCAAGCATCATCATCATCATTTGTTAATAACAACCATAGCTTAACTAAAAAGTAGGGTCTAATATTTTTTTAATTAACTTTCTACTTTTTTTTAAAGAACTAATTGATGAACCAATTGGGGGACTCATCAGGTTGTGCTTAGGTTTCAAATTAGTTTGCGATTTGTCGGTTAGTTATTTAGTCAATTATTTAGATTAGCTAGGCACATTATTACATAAATGTAAATCACCCATGCTCTTTTTTTCTTTTTCTTTTTTTTCTTTTTTTTTCACTCACATTAGCATAATTAAAGCAGCACAAATACACAAATGCATACGGCTATGTTTGGCATGTGAGTTAGAGGCTATTTTAGTTATAAAAAGATAAAATAGATTAAAAAGTCAATAAAATAAAATATCACATCCAAACTATAATCATTTCATTTTTTTTTTTTACAAAAGTCAAAAAAATCAAAAAGTTTATTCAAAACGAGACTATTTAACCCAGACTAAAATAACTAAAAAGTTAAAAAAAACAACCCATTTCCCAAAAGAAGGTAAAGATTTTTATAATTTGATTGTGAGCTTACATTCACAGGTAAAAGTCGACAAATGAGTTTCATTATAAATGAAAAAATTGTGATATGCTAACTCTCTCTCTCTCTCTCTCTCTCTCTCTGAACAATCCTTTATAAAAACTCACAAGATCATCATTAATCTTAAAATCACGAAATAACTCTCTATATAAGCGTTTGAAAAATAACAAATAGGGTCAAAATAGACCCAAATACAGAAATTAGGTTGGATCTATCCATTAGCCCATTAATTGGGTTGTGTGAGTCTTCAATGGGTAATATACTGATTTCAAACCTCACCTTTGTAAAATATTTCTCACAATAATTCTGAGTGTGTAGTAAAAATAAAATAACACCTTACAACAAATATTAATTCCACTATTTTTCATTTCTATGTACATATATGTGTATTCGTAAAAGCAAACTATGGTTTATAAAATAATAAAAAATGAAAAAACACAATCAATAGAAAAATACCTTATGTTATAAAAAAGAAAAAGAAAAGAAAAATACCTCGATGCAAGGTAGGAAGATTGGAGAGGGACAGAATGGGACAGGACATCCTACATATAGAAAGCTAATTAAACAAAAATTAACTGTAAAGAGGGTCATATCTTAGTTTGCAAAAATTACAGTGTTGTCCTTTTCAATGATATCAAAGTACAAACTTTCTTTGCAACCATCACCTTCTGTTAATTCGCTTGCTTAATTGAGAGTTTTTTGTGAAGTTTCTTCCAATTTCTTTGGTACTGCAATGCAATGATTGTTCTAATTCTGTTGTTCTCTTTGTTTTGGAGATTTTCTTTGTGGATGCATGAGAGAGATGATCATTTTCAATTTATTGAAAACAAATTATAAGAATCTCGAAGAATAAAAACTTGAGATATAATCAAACAGTTTTGAGCGAATTAATAAAGAGAGAGTTTTTGAAATAGAAGATCTTTCATTATTAGTTTTTTTTTTTTATATATATATTTTTTGGGTGTTGGTTAAAAAAAGTAGCTTATTAACTAAAAATAAATCTATAAAAAACTAATATTTGTAAAAGCAAACTACGCTTTATAAAATAAAAAAAAAACAAAAAAAAAACACAATCAATAGAAAAATACCTTATGTTAAAAAAAAGAAAAAGAAAAGAAAAGAAAAGAAAAATACCTTGATGCAAGGTAGAAAGATTGGAGAGGGACAGAATGGGACAGGGTATCCTATATATAGAAAGCTAATTAAACAAAAATTAACTGTAAAAAGGGTCATATCTTAGTTTGCAAAAATTACGGTGTTGTCCTTTTCAATGATATCAAAGTACAAAATTTCTTTGCAACCATCACGTTCTGTTAATTCGCTTGCTTAATTGAGAGTTTTTTGTGAAGTTTCTTCCAATTTCTTTAGCATTGCAAGGATTGTTCTAATTCTGCCGTTCTCTTTGTTCGTTTTGTTTGGTTAATCATTTCATTTTCAATTTTCAATTTTTATTTATAAAAATTTAAAAAGTTATCATAAAAACTTATTTAATAATTTTTTTGATTTATAAATAGTTATTTCAATTTATAAATTTGAGGAAAAAATATAAACTTACAAAATGAGTTTACGTTGGTTTTTAAAAAGAAATTTAAAAATTTGACTAACAAATTTTATTTTCAATTAATTTATTTTTTTTCAATTATTTTATTTTCAATTAATTTTTTTTTTAATTATAATGTGTATGATCCCATTATCATAAATAATAAAAAATAAATATGAATATTTTAGGCCTGAACAAACATATTTTTTAGTTTATGTTTTAAAAAAATTCAAACATTTTGTTCAAACCAAATTTGTAGTTTATGCTTTTCTAAAAATAAACAAAAACTAGTTTATAAAATTTTTGTAAATATAAACAAAAAACATAAACGTTACCAAACGCTACCTTATTATTCCATTTTGGAGAATTTCTATGTGGATGTATGAGAGAGATGATCATTTCCAATTTACTGAAAAAAAAGATTATAAGAATCTTAAAGAATAAAAACTTGAGATATGATCAAACAGTTTTGAGCGAATTCATAAAGAGATTTTTCAAATAGAAGATCTTTCATTATTAGAGGTTTTTTTTTTTTTTTAAATAAATTTTTTTTTGGGTGTTGGTTAAAAAAACTAGTTTATTAACTAAAAATAAGGCCTTGTTTGGGAACATATTATTCTAGTAACGTTTTGAGATATGCAGAAAAGTAAAAAGAGTAATGTGACAACTTATAATGACTTTTAAACTAAAGCAAAAGGTTGTCAGACAAGACTTAAAGTCTATAAGAAATTAACGTTTGACACAATCTTAATTTTTTTGAAAATTTTTTTAATAACTTTTTAAAGCACTTAAAATGGACTTTTAGACATAAATGAGTTTTTCAAATTAAGTAAGATTGTTTTAACAAAATGTATTTTTTGGTCAATAAACTAACTTTTAAAACATCTGCTAAATAAAATTAAAAGATATCTTCAATACCTAACTTTTTAATATTTGGGATTATTTGAAACAAAAATGTTAGAGATCTAAAAAATTCTATCAAAAATTTTACCAAATATGAGATGAAACTTACATGAGACTCGCATTGTGTGGATCCCACACCCATGTGAGACCTTTATAAAAACTTTAGTATAATTTTTAAAATTTTTAACATCACCCCACTTAAAAATATAAGTACTTTGAAACACTCAATGCATGGGGAGTACTGTACAAAACAAAGGAAATAAAAGCATGGGGACTAATGTTGAGTATTAACTCATGTGAAAAATTAATTTATAAAAACAAACTAAAAAACTTGGGCTCTGTTTGGTTGTGCTTTGTAATCAATTTTCTACCCGTGTGTTGGAGCATGATGTTTGGTTTCGTTTTCAAATCAATTTTCTACACTCTGCAGAGAGAACTCTGATGCACATGCGCCTTTTTTGTCCACGGTAGACCACCCGGATGTCCACCCGGATGTCCGGTTGATTTCCAGATTTTTTTTTTTTTTTTTTTTTTTGGCAATTGATTTACATAATCGGGACAAATATTTTCTGAAATTTTTTAAATTTTTTATGTGTTTTAAAATAATTTTGAGTTGTATGTTTAGTTATGAGTTGTAAATTTTTGTATCACATATCAAATGTCACATCAATAATTCCCCACTCAAATCAAACCTCTTTTCCAAAACTATTTTCAAAACTCTTTACCAAACAAATTTTCTACACTCAAATCATAATTCCACAACACACAAACTCAAAATACAACTCATACTCTCAAATTACATTTACAAAACATAACCAAACGCTACCTTGGATTTTAAGTACTTTGAAACACTCAATGCAGGGGGAGTACTGTACAAAACAAAGGAAACAAAAGCATGGGGACTAATGTTGAGTATTAACTCGTGTGAAAAATTAATTTATAAAAACAAACTAAAAAGCTTGGACAAAGGGTACGTGCGAGGTAAGCATACAATCATAAGGATTGATGTTCAAAGAGACCATATTATTAAGGTGAATTTTCAGAGGAAAAATGTAGGAAATTGACACGGAGGGAGTTAGTTGTGAAGGAATTAACTAATATTGTATTTATTTTGATGATAGTTGTTAATGTAGGGATTGTTAAATTATTTTTATATAAAATAATAAAACAAATAAAAAAAATATAAAAATATTAAACATTAATGTTTAAAAAAATACCTAACATGTAAAAAATAAAAATAAAAAATAAAAAATTTCAAGAAAAAATAAAGCAAATAAAATAATAATTTTTACTTAATAAAAAATATAAAAAATTAAACATTAATGTTCAACAAAAAAAATACCTAACATGTAAAAAATAAAAAAAAATAAAAAATTTCTAGTCCTTGGGACTATTTTTCTAATACTATCTGTACCTTCTCAATCTTAATCCCCCTTCCAAGCCTCCGTTTGTTTTCAGAGGTAAAATGGAGGGGATTGATAGTGAGGGGATTAAGTAAAATTGTGTTTGTTTTAATGATAGTTGTTAGTGTAGGGATTGTTAAATTATTTTTATCTAAAATAAATGTAAAATAATAAAACAAATAAGAAAATACAAAAACATTAAACATTAATGTTTTAAAAAAATGCCCAACATGTAAAAAAAATTTAAAAAATAAAAATAAAATGAAAATTTTTCAAAAAAAAATAAAACAAATAAAATAATGATTTTTTCTTAACAAAAAATACAAAAAAATTAAACATTAATGTTCCAAAAAAAATGTCGACATGTAAAAAATAAATAAAAATAAAAAATTTCTAGTCTGCCAGACTATTTTTCTAATACCAAGTCCTGGAAGCCCATCCGAATCCCCTTGGAGAAGCCATCCTAATTCGGAGCTCACTATCAATTCCCTCCCCATCTCTCAAATAAACACAATATTAGTGGGTCTCACCTCACTATCAATCCCAATTCCCTCTGTAACTCTCCAAATAAACGAGGCCCAAGGCCTATTTTAAAACCAAGGGATTAGGAGTCTCCTCTCCATCTCTCAAAACAAACACCCCATATAGTGAGTCCTACCTCACTATCAATTACAATTTCCTCCCTATAACTCCAAACAAACGGGGCCTAAGGGTAAATTACATTTTTTATTTCTGTTATTTGATTTAAATTTGATTTAAATTTTTATTATTTTAAATTGAACAATTTGATTCTTAAACTTTAAGTTTAATTTTAAATTAGAAGTTAAAATTAATAATTTTAAGATACTTATTAGTCTCTCAAAGTGTACAAGTAGGAAAATTTAATGAAAATTTTGACAGAATGACTAAATTAAAATTGAATTAAAAATATATAGACCAAATTATTTAAATTAAAATAATATAAATGAAAGTGAAATTTGTATCATATTATAAAGGTGAAAAATGTAATTTATTTATCATTAAGAGCATCTCCAACGGTGTACTTAATTTTTCATCAAATCTGAGTACAAAATAAGTCATTTCACCAAATCTCAAATCACTCACTCCAACGCTACATCAAATTTGCATCAAATTGATTGGGGCGACCGGTTGGTCAACCGGTATGTGTAAAATCTTATTTTTTTTGTTTGACCCGTTTGAACTGTCTGCACCCCAGCTGCCTGAACCGGGGAGGGGGGCGACCGGTTGGTCGACCGGCGGGTCGACCGGTTACCATATATATATATATATATTTTTTCTTTTTTTTGTTTCCCTCCATTTCATTTCCCAATTGTTTTTCCCAATTTTTTTTCCCTCCATTACGTATATATATCTGCCAAATAGATTGTGCTCTCATATTCACCTATTATCCATATACCAGACAAATACGATCATAACTTTAACAAAACAGAGCACCATGAATACCTTGAAATCTACGATAACTACTTCATTTTCATCCTCCTCTTCTTCCTCTTCCTCCTCTGATGATGAGTCTGATGATGAATATATTGTCACACTTTTAGGAGCTTATGAGCAGAATAATAGTAGTATGCTTCAGATTCTTCAGTCAAATGATAGCTCAAAGAAGATAGGTGGTTCTGTGGTAGGTCATAGATATATATACAGAAATAGAAGGTAGGGTCATGACAGATTATTTACAGATTATTTTGCTACAAATCCCGTGTATTCACCTACAATATTTCGTAGACGTTTTCGAATGGGTCGTCCTTTGTATCTATGCATTTTGAATGCAATCCAAGCGCACAATTCATATTTTGTTCAAAAACAAGATGCAGCTTATGTACTTGGATTATCTCCCCTACAAAAAATGACTGCAGCGATGAGAATATTAGCATATGGTGTCGCAGCAGACGCAGTTGATGATTACCTTCGTATTGGGGAAAGTACTGCAATTCAAAGTTTGCAACAATTTTGTAATTCAGTGATTGAAATATTCAGACAAGAATATCTGAGATCCCCGACGCCAACTGACATTGACAGAATACTTGCTATTGGGGAGGTTCGGGGGTTTCCTGGCATGTTGGGAAGTTTAGATTGTATGCATTGGGAGTGGAAAAATTGTCCAAAGGCATGGCAAGGTCAATATGTAGGTCATCAAAAAAAGCCAACCATTATTCTTGAAGCAGTAGCATCTTATGACTTATGGATTTGGCATGCATTTTTTGGAATGCCTGGCTCACACAATGACTTGAATGTGTTGGACCGATCGCCTTTATTTTCTGATCTTGCGCAAGGTAAAGCTCCCCCTGTCCATTTCACAATTAATGGACATAGTTACGATATGGGTTATTACCTTGCTGATGGTATATACCCTCAATGGGCAACATTGGTTCAAATAATTTCTTCTCCCCAAGGAGCAAAGAGACAACATTTTGCAATGATGCAAGAGGCTGCCAGGAAAGATGTGGAGCGGGCATTCGGAGTCCTTCAATCTCGTTTCGCAATTATACGTGGTCCTGTACGTTATTGGGATTCGAAAATGCTTGGCAACATAATGAAGACTTGCATCATATTACATAATATGATTGTCGAAGATGAGAGGGAGGAGCACCTTGATTTCAATTATGATATTACATCAACCAACACACCAGTGCAACTGTCCTCTACTCCTACCAATGACTTCCAGTCATTTCTGTCTCGTCATTTAGGTATTAGAGATAAGGATGCGTATCATGCCCTCCGTAATGATTTAGTAGAACATATGTGGTATCTTCGTAGTGAGCACTGAAATAACCACATCAATACATGTAATTTTGGTTTACACTTTTGGAATGGAAGGTTCTGTTCTTTGTAATCTTTATTTTGATGCAGTATATGAACTAAGTACATCACAAGTTATGTGATGCTGTCCTGTTCGTTTGAGATTTGTTTGTTGGATAAATAAGTCTAATTTAACCACATTGTAAGACTTCTTAAGACTCACTAAGTTTGTATGGGATTGATTCTGCTGCAGTGATGTTTTCATTATTGATGTGTCATCTTTTGTACTATCCTACAATCTTTTTTTATTGAGCAAAAAAATAATAAATAAATAAAAACTTATTACGCAACTTGATATGATTATATGTACTTAAAAAAAAATGAAACAACTCGAATTTGACTTGTGTCCAACTTGTTAAAAGTAGTTCATTGAAAATTGACTCATTAGATAAATAAGTAAAATTTAAACACATTATAAAACTTGTTAAGCACTGAAGTCTAAACTCAGTTAAAAAAATAAATAAATGTAAACAATCTACTACTAAGTTCAACTACTCTCATTTGGAGTAAACTCACTTATTTTTAGTTCATTTTCTCTCTACCTTACCTTACATCACTTTCTTTGGCTTTCCTGTTGTGTTTGTGTTGCCTTCAACTAGAACCATAGCACTATGCATGATTGCAGACAGCAGGTTTACAATTGAATTGTACTCATTTCTTACTGATATGATTGATCTTAGTTTAGATTATTTATGCCACGCAAGTTTTGATATATATGGAACTTGTATTATTTGGATGCAGCTGCACAGGCAAGTGGAAGCTTTTGTCTGCCTTTTGATATTCTTCTTCTTCCTGTTATTTATTTATTTATTTTTTAATGCAGGAACTGCTGTACCTATATGGATTTGTTATTGATAACAATCCCGATGACTATGTCATGGTAATTTATTTGTTTCAAAATTTTAGCATGTCTACTTTTCATTCATGTTATCTTTCCCATTATGCTATTTTAACATCAGGCCTATGTTACATGGACCTGGGTGTGGGATGTGGGTTTGTGTCTTAAGTGTCTAATTCATCTAATCCCATGTCCAAGGACACGGGGCCACAACAAAATAAAACAGTCTTTTTGTTGACTTATAATTAGTTGATTTAAATCTTATTGAAATAAATGAACTATACAGGTTCATTATCCTTTAGAGCCTATTCAGAGTGTCCCCTTTTCTGAATCCAAAGTACAGCTTCTTGAAGCACAGGTCAGCAGTTGAACTTGCAGCTTCAGCTTTTCAAGTGGCAATGTGCAGGGTAAACTGCATGTCTGTTTTTCAAATGAAGGTTATGAAATTGTTAAGAATTGATTAAATAACCATCAGAGTTGAAGTTGTATCATCATAGTGGTATTACATTTTGTACTACTGTCTTCACTTTTACATAGTCTTCTGATTTAATAAAAATGTCAATACAGAGGAGATGTTTAATGCCCTGCCATCAGATTGAAATGCTTCACTTTCCATACTATTTTGATCAATTTTTATGGTGAAATCTATCCATCTCCTCTCAACATCACCTTTTCAATGAAGGGCCTTTGTGTAGTATTTTTATTTATAGACACCACCTACCAAGCTATAGACACCAACTACCATTCAATTTATAGACACCACCTACCAAGCTATTGAATGCATGCCATCTACCATGCCTCATTTTTCATACGGCATATGGTTGTTGAAAAGGTAATAGCCTCACCACCTACCTGAAGAATGGAGGGTCTATATCAGCTCAAAAAAACTTAGCCAAACCTGCCATCAAAATATGAACTTCCTTCAATGAAAACTCTTGCTTCTCTTTCCACAGATTGACTCTAACACCATACTCACTGTATTCCTCCATCCACTATCTTCAAATTCGTGTTTTGAATCCAAAATAAAATCCCAAACTCTACATATTCAGTGTACTACAAGTGTGATTCCTCAGCCTCACCAAGGGAAACACCTCAATCAGTAAAGGCAGTACTAGAAGAAGAAGGCAGGGCAGCATCCAACACAGAGGTATAGCCACGGGGCGACCGGTTGGTCAATCGGTTGGTCAACCGACCCTCTTTAATTTTTTTTTTTTTTTTTTTTTCTCTCTCTCATTCTTTCATTCTGTGCATTCTGTGCTCTAGATTTCAATTCAATTTCGTGTGTATGTTGTAGTTGTTTCATTTCATGTTGAATTTGTTGAAGTTTAACATGACCTTCATGTTTCAATCAAACTTTATGATTAATATTGTAATAAAACATAAACATGTTGGGAAGTCTGTCAAGTTTTATGCAGTGTCACACTATAAGTTACATTTAAAATCAATTTACATTTTAAATCAATTTACATTTAAACATGTTTCAACTGCTATAAGTTACATTTAAAATCAATTTTGTTGTATTGTGGGATTGATATTGGCCCAAGTTCTTAATTTCAGTATCCTTCTGCTATGATGTTTTTATTGGAGTAGTGGGTCTACTGACAATTGGTGTCATTTGAAATTCCTTAACTCCTACTGATTAATATGCATTGTCATATTTGAAATATATTCATTTGAAATTCAACAGAATTTGACAGCATGCCTAGAACTAAAAGAGCGAGAGGACACGTTGGTGAAAGTTCCAACCCTTCACGACGTGAAGAACAACAGGCTCAAATATGGTCATATCCTACTGATGATTTTCTCAGTCAAAGTCATGCATTAGCTTTTCCAAACTTCTCTGCCCGACCGATTGTAACAGGGAGAAGGGTAAATCTTCCATCTCAATATGATGCACTATTAATTAGTAAACTTGAAGCTATGGGGTGGAAAAACTTAATTAATTTGCCCCAAAAGGTATATCCACGGCTAGTAGCTCTATTTTATGCTCACCTCCGGGCTACTGCGGAAGAAGATGGAAATTTTACTCTTTTGTCATATGTGAAAGGAACAGGTATACAGTTTGATATTCCTACTTTGGCAGGCATTATTGGAGTTGAGTTAGGGGATGAAAATATTCACTTTCAAACTGAGGATGAGTTAGCTAACATCGTTGGTAATGCTACTGATGTGTTTACTACTATTTGTCGGAACAGATTCACTGGGACTAGTTTACAAGCAAGACATTTAAAACCTTATCTGCGGATTCTCCACCGATGGATTGTAGAAAATGTCACTCCAAAAAAAGGACACCATGATGCTGTCCCATATTTTAATGCATATTTGCTATACTGTTTTGAAGTTGGGCAGAAGTTAGATTTGTGTTACATAATTATGAAAGAAATGGTACTAACAAATCAAGGTCATTTCACAGGTCGGTCATTACTATTTGGGGCACTCTTAACAAAAATTTTCAAACATTTTAAGGTTAATTTTGCAGATGAAATGGAAATGAAGATCAGTTCACCAATTAATCAGTATACAGTGACCCGTGCTGGTGCAGCCCCCAATTTAATGGGAGGTGATAATGCTTCAGAAGATTCAGAAAATGAAGTCGCCGAAGGTGATGCTCCACAAGATCCTTCTCATGCCAATGTGACGCCATCAATTGAACAACCTCAATATTGGACTGACTATTTGGCCATGGAAGAGCAACGTTATAATCAACGCGTTCAATGGGAACAGCAGATGGCTAATCAGGTCAATTCGTTAGGCAGTCAGTTTGATACATTTGCCAATGCATAGAACTCATTAATTCAACAATTTGGTGATTTCCGTGTAGACATTGAGCATCGTGTTGATACGATTGAGCATCGCGTAAATGATATATACCAGCACTACTACCCTACTCCACCACCACCACCACCAGATAATCAGTGAAGATGTGATTCAACTTATGTATTGGTAATGGTTTGTATATTGTTATTTTGAAAACCTTTTGTGCATATTGTTCATATTTTGGTGTATATTGTAGTTTTTCAGTTTAATGCCTAGTTGACTAAGGACATGATTATGTACAGACTGAAAATGCGAGAAGAAGGGCATTATCCACTTATGATTCCTCTTCTAAAAATCTTATGACTTATAGTAGCCAATGACTTCACTCTAAATATCAGTTTATAGAAGACTGTGATTAATAAGAAAAAAAAGTAACACATTGCATTACAGGCCAAACAGCAGTGTACACAAAAACCATGGCAAGAATTACGTATTCTACTTGAAAATGGCAACAACACGTATTCAATTCGAAATATGGCAATAATACATATCAGGGTTAATTCAATACATAAAACTAATACATAAAATCAATACATAAAACCCACAAAATATGAAACCTTTCAAGGCAGTCTATTACTTGTTCGACATAAAATCTGTCGTTGAAGATCTTCGTAGTACGCCTTTTGCATAGGATTTAAATTTGTCATGTCCATTGACATAATTTTATGATCTTCATTTCGTTGTTCTCTTTCATTCATCATAGATAGGAGTTTTAGTTGTTCTTCCCTATCTTCGGCCTTTTTTCGACGCTCTGCAGCCTTCTGTGCACGGTCTATCGCCTTTTGTTCATCTCGCTGAATAGTTCTAGCAGGGATAGTTGATAACACTTCAACAATCTTGGATTGGTTAGCAGCCATTTCATCAAATCTACTATCATGCGTTGTTGTATTCTTCAACTTCTCTTTTGCGGCCTTAGTACCAATTGGTCGTGTTGATGTATTACATGGTTGGTCGTGCACCGCATTGACGGGGTTGGATTGAGAAGCCTCATATTCACTTGGTAGATTCAAACATGGATCAGTATGTTGCGTGGGTTTTTTTGATCGAAATTCATCCCATTTACAACTCTGGCGCAGAATCTGCCAACATGTATCAAATGTAAAGTGTTTTTTCTGTATTACATGATACATCCGTTTTGCTTCAATGACCTGAAAAAAAAAAGTTACAAAAATTTCAATAACAAGTATAGATTTAAAAATTAAATTTGATATTTAATAACACAAATAAAATTTACCATATCTGCCTCGGTTATTCCACTTTTTTGCCTCAGTTGAATTTGTTCAAGAAAACCACAAAATTTATTAATTGCCTTCTGTATGGCTGACCAACGGTGAATCAAAGAAATACGATTTCGATTGGATTCACCGCTCAATTGTGAATTAAAATTAACAAGTACTCGTTCCCAAAATATAGCCATACTCTGACTATTACCAGTAATAGGATCTTGAGAGACTGCTAACCAAGATCTACATAAAGTTTCATCTTCTATAATTGTGAAGGCTTTACCATGAGAAACACGAGAAGGTTTTGAAATGAAATTATTAGCATTGTTCTGCGTGTTCTGTTCTCGTGAAGATTCTGACATAAAATTACTATGACTGTTGTGCTCAAACATTTGTGATTCCTCAAACATTTCAAAATCTTCCATAGCATAAAAAAATACAATATACTCTCTGAAAAAGATTGTAATGATATGAAGCTCAAACTCTGAAGGTCAAACTCAGCAGCTCAAACTCAGAAGCAGATAGTATGAACTAAAATTTGAAGGAAAATATATATCTAATCACTGAAAAGAAAAAAATATTCACAACCTTCAATGAATACGATTCTGAAACTGAAACACTATGTTATCTTGATATAGAAATCAGACCTGATTTTTATAGAGTACATCATGAACGGTAAATTTTTAAAATAATCTTTTCAAAATACTCTGCCAATCTAACAGTAAATTATTATAACGGCTAATTATAAAATATACATGTCAAATATATTGAAAATGTAAATTCATGACCCATCAAATTATAAAATATACATGTGAAATATATTGAAAATATAAATTCATGACCAATCAAAATACTCTACCAAGTGTTCTTGCAAACAACTAAATCCAAGCCGTGCACTGTTTTGGAGTTGCCCAACCCGGTCGACCGGGTGGTCAACCGACCGGTCAACCGGGTGGTTGACCGGTTGCCTCCAACGGTTCAGCTGCAGGGCTCTGAGGGTTCAAACGGGTCAGGGGCTGAAATGGTACACCGGGCGACCGGTTGGTCAACCGGGTGGGCAACCGGTTGGTCGACCCGGGTCCCCCTCCAACGGTCCGCAACAGTGTTTTGGTGAATTCATTTCTTCGTCGTCCATCTGATGAAAATTTTGGTGAAATCTCATTTTGGTGTCAGGTTTGATGAACGGTTGGAGCCATGAATAGTGCCATTTTCATCAAAATTCAAATTTGATATCAGATTTGCTACACCGTTGGAGATGGTCTAACTCGTGAACTTAATTACAATAATGTTGGATTGTATTTTCTTTGAGAAAGGTGATAATAATGGAATATATTTTCGATACTCTTTCTCATTTTCTAATTTCATATCCATATATATCAATTTCATGTCATGTTGTTTATTTTATTAAAAGCAATTATAGTCGTATAGCACGTGTTACAATTATTAGATTAATTTAATATTTTTTAAAAAAAATAATTTGAACACAAAAATTTACAAGATGAGTAATTTAAATAATTGAAGTAGGGTAAAAGGTTTAATTTTGTTAAATTTTTTAAACCCATTTGACAAATTTTTTTTGAGCCCAAAAAAATTCACTTTAATTGCTCTAAAAAATATTTAAAAAATTACAAATGTACCAAACAAATTTATTTTGTTATTATTTTCAGTCAATTTTCAAAAGAATCGTAAAAAAATAATATGCTAATATTAACTTGATGAATTGTCAATAAAAAAATATCAAAAAATTTAGAATACCAATATATATCTTACGTATTTTATTTCACAAATATGACACTTTAAAAGGCCATCTTTAGCAATTTTTTCCTATTAAAAATTAAAAATTAAAAATTAAAAATTAAAAATACACAATACTCCAATTGTAAAATTGGAGTTTTAAACTATGATTAGTAAGCGTAACGTCTCTCCAAAGATTCACAAAACCCAAACCTCTCTCTCTCTCTCTCTCTCTCTCTCTAGATGTTCTAGCACCTCATATGCCCCCAAATCTCACCTTCCTAGTCCCCCCCACCCACCTTCTCACACTCTCTCTCTTTCACACTCTCTCTCTGTTTTCGCCGGAGGGACATCTCACTTCTCTCTCTACCATTCTGTTTCTCTATCTACACTCTGCTGTTCTTCTTCTAGTATATTCATCCATTTCTTTAAAATGTGGGATCTTCCACAGACCCATCATGGGGTTTTGAGCTATACTGTGATTTCTTGATCTTTTTGCAGGTTTTCGCTATGGAAAATACTGATTTGGCTTCTGGGTAAGTCTCTTTATTGGGAAAAAAAATGTGAGGTGAGTCCTCTATCTCTGGTTTATATGTGCTTGTGTGATAATGGTGGCTGATATTTCTGAAGCAGCTTCAACAAACCCACAAAATCTCAAAACTAGTTCACTAGATGAGACCCAACAAAACCCTAGAAGGCCTCCATTGTTGCCCTCAGAGAGAGACAATGGTATTGTTAATCCCAAAAGACCCAAAGCAAGGCAAGTCCCTTCAAGGTATATGTCCCCTTCATCTTCCATTTCCACTGCATCATCAATTTCTTCACAATCTTGTGCATCTAGGAGGTGCCTATCTCCTCTGGTTTCTAGAAATTCGATTCCGGTGTCGAATTCACCGTCTCCGGCGGCGGTGAAGCGGTCGGTATCTGCTGACCGGAGGCGGCCGATACTTTCTCGATCGCTTGCCCCGGATCTCTATTCGAAACCGAGCAAGGCCGGCGAAATGTCGGCTGCTACGAAGCTTCTAGTCACTTCGACTAGGAGCTTGTCGGTTTCGTTTCAAGGGGAAGCTTTTTCGCTTCCGATTAGTAAGACTAAGACCCCGAATTCAAGCAATGTGAGGAAGAGTACGCCGGAGAAGAGGAGGCCTAGTACTCCTTTGAGAGGGAAGGTTGATTGTGGTGGAGATCAGGTGGAGAATTCAAAGCCAATTGATCAGCATCGGTGGCCGGCTAGGACCCGGCAACCGAACCCATTGTGGAGGAGTTTAGATTGCAGTGAGGATAATAATAAGAAGTTGATTGGATCTGGGAATGTCATTAGGGCATTGAAGCAATCTATGGTTGATGAGGGTAGGAGGGCTTCATTTGATGGTAGATTAAGTCTTGATTTGAGCAATGCCGAGATTTTGAAAGCAATTCAACAGTGCCCAGATGGAAACAACTCGGTAAATGAGTCATCTGTGCTGTCTGATGTCACTGCATCCGATTCGGATAGTGTTTCTTCTGGTAGTACTTCAGGAGTGCAAGAAAATGGTGGGGTTGCAAGGGGACGAAGTGGGCCTCGTGGAATTGTTGTTTCAGCGAGGTTTTGGCAAGAGACAAACAGTCGGTTGAGGAGGTTGCGCGATCCGGGTTCAGCATTGTCAACTAGTCCTGCTAAAATGGCAGCCCCGCCAAAGTTTTCTCAATTAAAAAAGTTCCCCAATGATGGCCCATTGTCATCTCCACGAACCATATCGTCTCCTGTTAGGGGGGGCATTAGGCCTGCATCGCCAAGTAAGCTTATGACATCAATGGGATCATTGCCGTCAAGGGGAATGGTTAGCCCATCTGGGATCAGAAATTCAGTTTCTGGAACCATAAGTAGTAATTTTGGTGAGACACCTTCGGTTCTCAGTTTTGCTGTTGATGTTCGGAGGGGGAAGGTGGGGGAGAATAGGATTGTGGATGCGCACTTTTTAAGGCTTTTGTACAATCGGCACTTGCAATGGCGATTTTTAAATGCTAGGACAGAAGGTTCCTTGTTGGTACAGAAACATAGTGCAGAGGTAAGGAATTTTAAGTTATGTTCCATAATTCTAAATATATTGAATTTGATTTATTATTCTTGATCTAATATATGTTGAAAATTGTTTTATACATATTCATCTTGTTGTTAAAAAACATGTTCTCATTCATTATATTCCCTCAAAGTAATTGATGATCATGGTTTGCTTGTTTTATACATAATGGCCTCGTTTGGGAAGTGGCTATTTTAGAGGCTTTTTGGCTTTTTGACTATTTTAGTAGGCTATTTTAGTTTTTGTGTTTGGGAAGATGAGATGAATTTTTAGTTGAATTGTTGTATTGAAAAGTGTGTTGAAATGATGTTTAAATTTAAAATGACAAATTTATCCCTAAATTATAATTTTTTAAATTGATATAAAGGGGCAAAATGGTAATTTAGCCATTGATGTAATACTTTCCGGCTGTGACAGTGTAGGCACAGCCTACACTGTCCGGGCAGCAGCCTTTTTTTTTTTTTTTTTGAAAACCTTGAACAGTGTTGCTTTTTTGCTTTTTTCTCAAATGAGGCTATATTAGCCTCACACGCCTCTTCCCAAACAGCGCCATATTCATCTTGTTGTAAAAAAACATGTTCTCATTCATTATATTCCCTCAAAGTAATTGATAATCATGGTTTGCTTATTAAAAAAAGGTAATTAATGATCACAGTATAATATAACAGACTATTGCAGGATTAAGTAGTTTTCTATTCAAAAGCTGGTCATCCTGTTTTCTTTCTGCATGCTTTACATGCTTATTTGGACATATAATTCTAGGCACATAAGTGAAGAGAGGTCATATTGTAAAAGAAACCCGTGCAAAATGAAGGAAAATGTTTTAGTATTAAAGATCTATCGTGATGGAACAGTTAACAAATTGAAGGTGGGTGGGTAAAATTATTTACTGAGAATCAAATTCTTGCAAACAGAAATGAACTAAATGAGTTTTGAGTTTTGACAAATTTTAAAGCGCAAAGTGTCTATATGAGAAATCATGAGTTACCCTGTAGTGTTCCTTCTAGGGTGATCATTGATCAATGAAATACTAAAACAGTCCTTGAAATGATGGACGCTAAATAACTGCTAGAATTAGAGCTAGCTTTACAGATGGCTTAAGCCTAGTGTTCAACCAAGGATGCTGAATTATATTATTAGGAAGAGTCTATGAACATGTTGTGGAAATTGGTCTTAACTCTTTTGTTTGTGGAGGACTCCCTTTTTTTCTTAATTCTATGATTGTTCAGTACCACTGTGGGGCTTATAATCCATGGATCTGCATTAAGCATCTTCTTGCCTTAATTACGAGTGAATTGACTGTAGTCACTGGCTGCAATTGATGTATGACAAGTGCACAAAACATTTTCCTACAAGTAATAAGCCCAAAGTTGGTGTATTAGTAGGGCAGGGATTTAGTTAGGGCTGGTTGTAGTTAGTTTTTGCGGCTGCATCAGAGGCACAACATAGGGATTTTAGGGTTTCAAAGGAAATAGTTGGGACAATGCTTTGTTAATTTCTTGCAGTAATCAAATCTGTTGTTACACAAAATATTTGCATACCAGGCATATGTAGTTGCATACCATGTACTAAGATAACTTTTACTTGTTACTCAACTTCTCAGAATAAATAAGTGTTATGTAGCGTTAGTGACTTTATTAGCTAAATAGTTTTCTTTGTACCAGAAAAATCTGTGGAATGCATGGATAACAATCTCAGATCTACGTGATTCAGTCACCAAAAAAAGACACCGCTTACAATTGCTGAGGCAGAAGTTGAAGCTAGCCTCCATTCTCAAGGGACAAGTAAGATATGTTTGAGGCTTCATTCTTATTCTTAATTCTGAATCCTGCTGGAACTTTTAGGTTGAAAATATATATTTGGTGTGGCATTATATTTGGTCTCCTTTGTGCACGCATATTATGTTTTTTGGTATCACTTTTCTGGATGGACCACTTTCAATATGAAAAACACTTGAAGATTCAAATTAGTAATAAATTTTTTCACATTTATCTAAATTAGAAGAGGAAGTTGAATGCATATCTAACTTCATTTACTAAAGAAAGATTGGAATTACAGAAAGAGTGCTTCATTGGTTTAGGTTTTAAATTTGGAATTAACATATATTTTAGAATACACTTGCGGGTACAAAATATTAGTTACACAAAACATCATTCACAAGATCCACATTATATAAGTTCTCTCATAACTAGGCGTATAATAATAAACTATAAATCAAAGTAAGTAGGCTTGGGATATTGTTAGTCTGGAAAGCTATAAATTTTTTATATAGGCTTCTTAGAGTAATGTTATGGAATATCTTTTCTTTGGAAAATAGGACCATATTTTTGTTCAATTTCATTTTACATGCCAAAATTTTTGTTACTCTAAAAGCACTGGGATGCTTTAACTATCTTCGTAGGGGAAGTTCACAAATGTGAGTTCCAAAACAGACATTTAAGAAATACAGCCGACTCTCTCAAACCGGTAGGTTGGTTGAATCTTTAGATGGTTTCAAGCCAATGAGTTACGCGGGTGAGCAATAAAGCATCAATTTCACAATACAGTTTCCACAAAAATATCACACAATTCAGTAAAGTAGGAGAGCTCAATGGGTAAGAAAAAAATTAGGCATATAGCTCTTGATAGAGCAAAATGGTGAAAAAAGATTCATGTAGTAAACCCAACTTAATTGAGACATGACTTAGTTTGGTTTGGTAAGGATTTTATCAGATAAAAGGGGAAGATGATATTAGGAATTTTAAAACAAAATTTCTAATTTTTTATGGAATCCCTACAATATACCTTAATTTTGCATATGCTTAACACTACAACAGGGAAAGAGTGCAAAGAGGGTAAGAATCAGTCAACAAGCAGAGAGTATACTGATCAAATTTACTTGATTTCCGCACAAAAACTCATTCAATTGTACTTATTTATTCAAGTGAGCTGGTCTTGTGGACCAAACTTAATTATTATAAAGTCCTACTCCAACTTTCAATGATAAATTTATTACTGCAAAAATATTTATAAAAAAAATAAAATACAATTAAACTACTTAAACTCCAACATCATATTTCAATAAAAACTAACACAAACAAACTAAAAAATAATCAATACTCAGAAACAAAAGTCAAAATGTTGCAACCATTTATCGCGTTGATGAATATTTTAGTATCATTACTAGTACCACATGATCATTCTGCAAATACAAAAACATCTAAAAAGTCTGAATGGTGTCTCATTATCAAAACGAGGGTCAAATAAGTAAAAAAATTTACTCAGGACTTGTTAGTAAATAAATTCTGTCAATAGGACCGGCTGGTAATTATCTCCCTTTTTAATTTTAATTATTATTTTTTTAATAAAAATGAAGAAGAAGAATATCTATGACCATGTCTGAATTACTTACTAAATGTAGATTACCAGTTTGGAAGATTGGGCTTCTTTAGATAAAGACCACTCTCTTTCTTTGCTCGGAGCAATTGAAGCTTTGAAGGCTAGTACTCTTCGTCTTCCAGTTGTTGGAGGAGCAATTGTATGTGTGATTGTTTATTTTAATTTTTTTCTTCAATTTATTATTGTTCACCTCTCAAGAGCTCAACAGACTCTCCCCATAGATCTTGAGGAAATCCACGCTGTCCTTTATTTCAACAGGCAGATGTCCAAAGTGTAAAGGATGCTATTGGTTCAGCAGTTGATGTGATGCAGACAATGGCATCCTCAATATGCTTGCTTTTGTCCAAGGTAATCTCATTTGCTCATTTCTAGGGCCATTTTTCTCCTTCAATCCGATTAATATTGTGAAATCGAATACTGTGCGGCCCTGCCTTGTTTTGGATTATTACATGTTTGATAGAAGTGTCTGAGATATATGTGAGGTGGAAAGTTACCGAGGTAATATTTTGAGATGACAATCATAATCTTAGTCCTTGGGGTATAACAACAGCCAGATTTAGTTGAAATTGTAGTATTGCATTTCTTTGGAATCACTGTGAGTTTTTAACTTCTGTCAAGATATGATCAACTAACTGAACTGATTGCTAAACCAAAATGATTTTATCTCATTATTCGCTTGAAAAGAAAAAATAATTAAAAGCTATCATGCATGCAAACTTGCAATCTGTATATGAAGAAAACAAAATTGATTACACTCCCCTTCCACACACCAAAATAAATAAATAAATAAAGGAAAACGAAAAGAAAGATAGAAAAAAAAACCCTTATTGAGGCATGTCATTTATACTATAAAAACATTTGGTAACAAATCCATGCAACAAATTGCCGAATGATGCAAAAAAGAACATAAGCTTTTGTTTTGTTGACTCATGCTGTTGAATCTAACTATCCTCTTCTTTTTGGTCCAAGAGACAGCCATGGGAGTCATCATTAATAATGTGGTTTTGAAACATTGGCCTCTTGCGTATCTAAGGCCAACCAAAAGGGTGTACTAACTTCAGTTTTAAAAGCATTCCATGCCTAGATTTCATATAGAAAATGCAGTTGATGTTGTCAATTGACTCCTAAATGAACCAGCCTCCATACCACCAGCATTCCTAAGTGACCATCCATCAAGTTAAATCTACGATCTGGAGTAGAAAGTCAACTAACTAGGAAGTCTACCTAGGAGACAACAATTATTTATTTATTTTGAACTCTAAAGAAACGTTGCTAGTCTAAATATGGTGATGACTAAATATATATACACATATATGAATATATAGATGCATCTATGTATATAAAACATGAAAATACACACACAAACACACCTTGGGGAATGGCTATGTACGGACCCATTGACTCTTCCTTAAAATGGAAGCTGATCAATGACCTAGGTTAACATGTTTTTGCTTTTAAGGTGAGGATGAAATTGCACGTCATGTGGGGAAACATTGAATCATGTATGTGTACTATCTGCTGAGGTTTCCATGAGTCACTATATGTGCTGGTCCTGGTTTTTACCTACATTATATGGACTTCATGTGCGCTTTAGCAATGGAAAGTTTCCTTCTATCTTTGTAGTCATAGAACATAGGAAAATGGTGAGATAATCACTGTTGCTAACTTTGCTATATCAGTAACTTGGCGTAAAAATGAAGCTCATACGTAAAATGGCTTAGGCATGGCCATTTATTTATTTATTTTAGCCAATATATTGTTATGCCTTATGCCATTCATCATTTTCAGGCAGAGGACGTGAATTCTTTGGTCTCTGAACTCGCAAAAGTGATTGCAAACGAGCGGGTTTTACTTGAACAATGCAAAGATTTCTTGTCCATGTTAGCAGCCATGCAGGTACACGTGTCCATCTGTTACGTTCTTCATAAAAAAATTTCGCTTCACCCACTAATGAGAAATTTCTCATTTTACTTTTTCATCGACAGGTTAAGCACTGTAGTTTGAGAACGCATATATTACAACTTAATCGTGTACCAACAGACTGACAACAACACGCGTGTACGTAGAACTGATCTTATTTGACCATCTACTCTTAAAAGCTGACTTTATACCAAAAACCATTTTCAATCTAGCCGAGTTGATCGCAGGAGGTAGGTAATAAGCGTGTAGACCGAATGACTAGTTTTTTGGCTTCTCATTTTGAAGTTTCGAAACTTGTTGAGGTCTTCTCTGTCGTGTATTGTTTCATGTATCTTTGTATCGAAAAAAATATAGGAAAATGGTCTTTTCATCCTGCTAATGAGCTGTATATGTGTCCTTCCCTTTATTCTCGGGAAAGGAAACTCATGTATATGTATATATATAATACCCGGATCACTGTTATTTAGCTAATTTTCGATCAATTCTTTGCTTGTCATCTGAACATGCTCCTGCTATGTTTGTTATCTGAGTGTTTGATTCCGACATCCCCATGTTGGAATCTGAGTTTTACATGCTTGTGTTTGGTGCAAGACTGAATGTAACAATTATTTGAGGGATTCTATTTGAACCCAAAATATATGGAATCTGAGTTTTGCATGCTTGTGTTTGGTGCAAGACTGAATGTGACAACTATTTGGGGGATTTTATTTCATAAATTTTAATTTTTATTATATCTTAATATGAATTTACTAATAAGGACAACACATATCAAACTTTAAAAAAAAAATTTTCCTCATGTACACCTTAATCAGTTATTTCTATTTAAATTTTTGTATCTTCTTTTTCAAGAGAACAAATTTTTTCTTTTTCATCATCTCACCAAAACTCCAATCTACCTACCAAAGCTCACAATCATCATCAACGTTATTATTATTTTTTATTATTTTGAAATCTTAAATCCTAGAAGAAAGTTTGAACAAAATCAAATAATGAATGAGAGTAATAATCAAAATAGTTTTTTGAAATAACCTATCAAAAAAGATGTAAGTATTTATATAAATGGGTTTTGCAATTTTTGTAGAGCAAAATTAATTATTTTTTATATCGTTTTTTTTTTGGACAAAAATTAAAGGGGCAAGTAATTAGATTAACAATAATATATCATTGGAGTTATTCTTATTTTGTTATTTATAGCACATTATTTGAGAACTACTTTTTCTTATAGTACTTGATACTTATGTGCTTATAAATTTGGTTTTTACTTTTTCATGAGTATTTTTGTGAATAATTTATAATGTAAAAGTTTTTTTTTTTTTTTTTTTTTTGTTTTGTATTGAAAAGTTTTATAATACTTCTGTAAAATTCTTTCTGTAATACTTGTGTGCTTATAAGGTTGGTTTTTTTTTTCCCCTATATTTGAGAATTATTTTCTGTATTGAAATTTTTTTGAAATAATTTAGTTTTTTTAATTTGCTTATTATTTATTATTTGGGTATACCTTGAGGATAATTTGGAAAAAATAATAAGGTGTAATAAGAGTGAAATAAAATTTTAAATAATTAAATAGAGTGTACTTAGAAATTGAGAGTACTTAATAATTTTTTGGATGTAAATAGAATCCCCTAACTATTTGGGTTGAGTTCATGTGTACCAATGGGTTATAATTTGTCGGGCTTTCACTGGCGCAAGCCTGTACCCTGGGTGGCTTAACCTAACTCGAAGAGACTTGGCTTGGTGTCATGGGTTGCCTTGCAAGGCCAACTCCGTGACGTTTTGCTCGCGGTGGTGTGGTCGTTTGAGTGCTCAAGTGTGGCCGTTAGAAGTGCTTTAACATAGCCTGACATTGGCCCCAAGCAGCCAAAGGCATGCAGGCCACTAGCAACCAGCAGTAGTAAGGCCATAGCCCATGCCAGTAGCCAATACAAGCTGCCAGTAACAGCAGCAAGGCCGTAGCCCACTGCCAGCAGCCACCATCAGCAACAGCAAGGCTGCAGCTTATGCCAACAGGCAGCAGCAGCACGCTAGCAACCAGCAACCAGCATACCAGTAGTAGCAGCAGGAGCAGGATGCAGTAGCAACAACCAGCAACAGCGGCCAACAGTGCAGATTTTTGGCGCATTGTTTGGGCATCCAAATGAAGGAGTTTCGAGTTGAAATTTTTACTGGAAAGAGGTCTTGGGGGAAGGGTTTTCCCAACCAAGTTTCATGATTATTCTCAATTTGTGAAATTTATGAAAAATCATTATGACTTCTCGGACATATTGATGTTTCTTCCTGCCAGATGGCTAAATGCTTAACAACCACGTCTTGATCGTAATCCTTGAAGCTTATTCTGGCGGAGAAGTAATTGTGTTGTCCGAGACTTCGGGCCCAGGCGATTTTTCCTGTTCTTGAGGGTCTTTCAAGGTAGAGGGAGATTAGGCAGATGGGCCGCTGTTCCGGATCCTGTCATTAGAGGAGGAAGAGAGTTCTTCAGTAGTATATAAATCGTGTATATTATTATTGTGTATCCCTAATGTAATGTTGTCGTCTTCACTGTAAACAGAGAAGCAACAATTTTGACATAGTTTGTATTTTACAAAATTCTGACTTACAAACAAAATATTATTTTCTGGTCATTTTTTTACTTCATTTAAAAAAGGAAATTAATTAAAGGGGCTAGTATATGGGGGCCACTCTTGTTTGTAATGATCCCTCGAAAATGTTTTTAATTGGGTGTATTTTGTGACGTAATTGGTGGGACATCTTTCTTTGCAGAATGCAAAGAATTGTTCCTCTGTTTCTACTTTTGCAAGTATTCCCCGCCAAAGTTCATTTTTGTTCTTCGAAAGACTTTTTGCCTTAGATGAAAATTCTCTCCATTCTATGAAGTCGCCCTCTTTCTGTATATACTATTGACTTGCTGTTGGAGAATGGAGTTTTTCTATATTTGGATGATACATTCTGCCATTGGTTCCAGTGAGATCGAAAAATCTCGGGTTGGAGGTTTAGATCTTCTTTGTGCATTGAACCATGGCATGAAGGTGAAGGTTTCCATCTTTGTAGAGCTTCCTTGCGATAAGTATGTAGTATGGCTGACAGGCTAGTTGGAGTAGGGATTGGAGGAGTTCTAAGAGTTGTTTTTTTGAGCATGGGCATTGTGGGTATGTGAGGAAAACATTCTTGGCATAGAAACGGAAAGAGGCACGGCGAGGCATTTTGTAGAGATAAACAATGAACTCACAACAGCCGTACAAGGCCTCCCTATTAGTTAAAAAACCTGGTGTGAGTGGTGTCACTGGGGGAGTGCTGTATTAATATTACTAGCGCCCCCTCCCCCCGCGTTGATCTGGGCCGTCCATTGTTGTTCTTGTGGACACGTGTATGGATGGGGTTAAAAGGAAGTCACACCCGGGCCCATGTGTGAGTGGTGTGAGTACTTTTGATTCATTTGCCGGATAGTGCGATACACGTGTCGTGTTTCTGGTGGTTTGCGTGGTTGTAAAGTAAAGATTCTTGCAAAATAATTGACATAAAACAAAGGCGGGAAAATGAAGCTCTCCAAACACATTTCTACCCTTTATTTGGAGTGTGTTGTTTGTTTACAGTTTTCAAAAATTAATTCCATATCCACTTTTGAAAACTCTTTGCAATGCGGGAAAATTTGGGCTAATCGATCATCATCTCGAACGTCCGGCTAGTTGACCGGAACAATACTTCTTTTTTTTTTTTTTTTTTTTTTAAACAATTGGCACATGGTATTTTTTATATTTTAAATTTAAAAAAATTTTGGAATTTTTTATATTTTTTTATAAGTTTTGAATAGAATTTTGAGTTGTATGTTTGATTATAAGTTGTAAGTTTTTGTATCAAATATCACATGTCACATCAAAAAATCCCTACTCAATTCAAAAAAAATTTCAAAACTCATTCACCAAACAAATTTTCCACACTCAAATCATAATTCCAAAACTCACAAACTCAAAATACAACTCTATTTTCAAATCATTTTTAGAAAACTCTTCCAAACGCCACCATTATGTTTTTGAATTATTTTGAATAGGGAATCTTCGTCCTTATACGCGGGTCACTTTGGCTATTTATTTGGTACCAGAAAACATTTGATGACAGAAAGGAATATGCTTTTGCAGTGGGATAGCTATTGTGGTGAAGTTGTTTTTTGGTATATTGTTTCGTCCCTCATTTTCTATCTTTCTTTTTTGTTGATTGTATTAGTATACAATGTTGTACTCCTTAGAAGAGTATTTCAAGAATTATGGGCAGTTCACTCAAATGTGTGTAGATTGTTTTTTGACGTGGCAAATAGGACTTTGGGAAGAGAGCCCAGCGGTCAGCTCCGGCGAAGTTTGTTCCGGTGTACGAGGAGCAGAGGGAAAAAATATCAAAGCTAAGGTGTCTGAACAGAAGGGTTAGCAGAGGTAAGAAAATCTGAAGAATTTGTAGGGTAAAAGATTTGGAGTGTTTTATAAAAAATGGAAGGAGTATTAAGCAGCCAATATCAGACTCCCATTGTGTATCGGAGGTCAAGGACACCAGCGACCAGTGGATATAAGCATAGTTTCTGTGGTCGTGCACCTTTTAAGGCGGCGTACGTTCGTAGATGGTACGTTCAGAATATTTCCTGATATATTAAGAAGACTAAGAGGGGAGTAAGGAAGTTGCAACTGTACGATGAACAATTAAGGGACGTTAAATTTGATAATAAAAGTATGGCGAGATTGCTAAATGGTATTGAGTTGGGTAATAAGAGATGTGATCGTCAATTAGATAAGATTGTGGTTAAGGGTATAAAATTAATCGGGAATGTTCAATTGGGACAAGATGCTAAAGACGAAGCTGTGGTCCACTACGTATTGTTTTTCGTCATAAGTGATAATAGTTCGTCAGATTCCGTCCCCACACCTGACAAGATATTTATTAGAGTTGGTAAGGGTAATCCTGAGACCTGGATTGTTGATCCTAACCAGTCCAACCGGTTTCGGATGCCAAAGAAAATGAGATTCAAGCTCGTTGGTGGCAAGGACAAAGAGTACGTTCGTCGTGGGATAGAAATTGTGGACCAGTTCTTCCCAATTGATGTTTGGACGGACTACAAAGATACGCTGTTAGGAAATGTTGGAAGTATTCAGAAGGATGCCATATATTTAGTGGCTGCTACTGTTAGTGAAAAAGAATGCAAAATTACGTTAATGAGTCAAATGTATTTTAAAATTGTTTAGAATTGTAATTTATGTATTTTTATTTGTAATGTTCAGGTAAATAGAAGTGGACGATATAAGAACTGGTGTTATTGAAGGTGTTTTAGCAAGTGATTTCAGTTGTATTGAACTTGCTTTGCCTAATTTATTTTCTCAGCTGAGGTTGAGATACAACTAAAAAAGTATTAAGGTTGATAAAATATTGATAAAATATTCCCCCCTTTGCGCACCCAATGCCAGTGGGTTGGTCAGAGTAAATGTGTATGATAGGACGTTAGATGGTAATGACAGTTTGCAGGTGTACTTTATTTTCCCCGTGGATTGCCAGTGCTAATTAGTTTATTATAGGAATGGTTATTGTTTAGTTAATGACAAACAGGTGCCATGGATGGTGAAGTATCAACTTGAAAATTCGAACATTAAAAGGGGTATTACGTATTGTAAAATGAAGGGTATTTGAAGTATTCTACGAGTGACATGCCAGAAGACGCGCAGATGAGGGCCCCATCTATTGTTGTTTCATCTAAAAAATATACTAATGATAATGTTGATGTTTGGCACTGTGTTCCAACCAAAGTTATTCCGATTTTGACACGGACTATGTTTGTGGGTTTACCGGAGAGGCGAAGAGTTTTGTTGTTAGGAGGTTTTGGGGAAAGTGGTTCAGCTATTCATGAACGCAGAAGTTGTCTGCGTTTGTCTGAGATTGATGTATGCAGAGGTGGTGATGGTGCTAGTGATGTTGATTTTGGTCCGTCGATTTCAGAGGTGGGTGTTAGAAAAAAAGAAATTGATCGGAGAGGATCAGTTTTTATGGACCCCGCAGAATTTTCTGATGTTTTACGAAATTGTAGCTCGACTTTTCGCGCCCCCTTTCAAAAGTTGAATAAGTCCTATAGTATCGGACTCCCGCGGTTCTAAATCTGATTCCACAAGTGCAATGCGAAATAGATAAACACCAAAGAGTCTCAACTCGGCAAATCTTTTGGAAAATTGATTTTGAATCAAATTGCCAAAAGTGGATTGTTTTGCCAGATATAGAGTCACCACCTAAATATTTTTGGAGAATTTAGGAAACCTATGACTCGTACCAAAGGTCACGTGTCCGTCATCACCAAGATTGTCTTTGCTCGGGAACTTAGGTACGATAAGGGAAGATCATGAATTGAGTACCCCCACTCGCCCGATCAAAGATCGGCCTCTACTAATCATGATATGAATCTTATTTACATTATATGCTCTTGTTCCGGTTTATTAAGCTAGTATTACTATGTGATGCGTACACACACAAGTATAGACTAATTTGCAAGAATTGGAACACTTGATTCATGTTTGTTTTGAAAATTGTTTCGAAATATGTACCACTTGAAAAAGTGATCGCATATGAACATTTCTCAAATTATTCCAATTCAAGCAACTAGCTTTTATCCACAAGCATTCAAGCAATTATAGCACTTAAGCAATTAGCCTCATGGCAAGCATGCTTAACATGGCAACAATCACACTCATGCAATTACACTAAAACGAGTAAAGGCTCACTTGGTATTACAAGGCAAAAAGATGATAAAGTTAGAAAGATGCATGATCCCTAACTATGCGATATGACTAATGCAACGCATGTGATATGCAATTTACTAGGCTTAGCTACTAATGCGGCATATGAATCAATTTGATAACATGCGGTCTAAGCACGTATTTAAAGAAGTATTTAAAATGACAATGCAAGTTAGAATGATGAACCGAGCCTCAGTGAATGCAATACAAGTAGATGCAAACATGAGAATGCTAAATAAAACATGATGACATAATCTAACTATCATAAGCTTAGTAAGTAAAATGGAGAAAGACGTGGGGTTGAAAGACATACTGTAACAAGTCCGCGAGGGACCTCGCTACAGTTCGGACTCGATTTGTGTCACGGTTCTCAATCTGAACCAAAGAGTCCAAATCCGGCAAATCATTTTGAGAAAACAGATTTTTGAAAGAAGTGCCAAACATGGACTGCTTTGCCAGATACAGAGTCGCCACCTAAATATTTTATTTTTGGGGAAATTTAGGAAACCCTGACTCGTTGCCTAAGGCCACGTGTCCGTCATCACCAAAGTTGCCTCGACTCGGAAACTTGGGTACGATTGGGGAAGGTCACTTCGTGAGCACCCCCACTCACCCGATCAAAGATCGGCCTCTACTAACCATGATATCGAATTTTGAAAACATTATGCGTTCTTATTCCGGTTATTAGCCTAGATTTACTATGTGATGCGCACAGCATACAAGTATAGACTGGATCGCCTGAATTGGAACAAAGCATTTTATGTTTGTTTTTGAAAATGGTTTGCTACTCGCAAGTAGGCTTAAAATGCAGATTTTGCCACCCTCGGGTGGGCTTAGAAAATATGGTTTTGCCGCTATCTAGTGGGCTTAAAACTCACAGTTGATGATTTGTTCCAATCTAAATAACCCAACCTTCACCCACAGGCATTCAGGCAGATATATCACATAAGCACATAGCCTCATGGTAAGCATGCTATCATGGCAGTCACTCACACACATGCAAGGATGCTAAAGCATAAAACTCACCGAGTACTCCAAGCCAAAACAGAAGCTAATTAGAAATCCATGCATGATCCTAAATATACAGAAGTGCCTAATGCAACACATGCACTAATGCAACTAAGATAGGCTCGGCTATTCTAAACAGGGCATATGGAATGCTACAGCTAACAAGTATTCAATTTGGAATTGAAATACAATGCAGTTAGTATGATGCGCCGAGCCCAGTGCATGCAAAACAAATGAATGAATGCAAACATGCTATCATACTGTATGCTAATTGAAACATGCCCTAATCTAACCATCATAAGCTGGTAAATAAAAGGGAGAAAGACGTGGGGGTTGGAAGACATACATCACACGCATGCACACTTATTACAACATTGCCCTCGCTCGGAGGGTCCGAATAAATAATACAGTCCCAAATGAATAATTACAGTCCGAATAAGTACAAAATCCTAATTAATTAACAAATTAATCTAGGAAAGCAATAAACTAGCATGCAAGCTAGGGACTGCCTCGACTCTGCTCCGGATAATGAATGATGTATGCTCGGGTTGCTTGGCGCGGAAATCCATTGCGACGCCCCGATTAGCCTCTGTTTACAGTTCATGCTCGGAATATTGTGCAAAGCTCTGAAAGGCTGTTGATTCTTGATTTGCTGCAACAGAGAGCAAGAAAGGGGCATGGCAATGTATTTTCACATATGTATGCTTACCTCGATCCTCGTGCCACCAACTATGCATCTCGATGCATGATGGCCGAGGGGTCGAATTGCACGACTCAATATGAAATGAATGCACGTATAAGCACAACAAGACCGAGACTCCATCATGGATAATCCGGAGTGTCGACGACAGGGAATTGAGACACGTTCCGTCACTCGAAGTACGAAACGTCCCTTGTTTCCCGTGCTTGGGCTAACTCCTATCACAAGCACAATGCAATATGCATGACATGCATGAATGCAATCCTAACATGCAAACCTAGCATACACAACGCTATGAAATGGCATACACAATGCGCGATGTAACATGGCATACACGATGCTCTAACATACAACCTAGCATACACAATGCTATGAAATGAAATGGCATACACAATGCATAACGGACTTACACCAACACAAGTAGACCTCAGCCACACTCACATAGGAGGCCATTAGATGGAAAATGAGACACTCGAGATGCGTGCACGCATGCACGCAAACCGAGGATCCGAACGTAAGGCACGAATGCCACTCTATCAAAGCATGGTAAGACATGGAACATGATATGCAAACAAGTAAATTTCAGCACTAAAACATGATGCTAAACAGCCCCGAAGCATGGCAATATGGCACCCGATGCATGAGATGAACCCCGAAACTCAAAACTAGGCATACGCAATGGCCTATAGCTATACAAAGCACGCATTATTAGATCATGAAGCATGAAAACAGAGTCAAGGAAGTCCTAAAACATGAACTTTTCTAGTTCAAAGCATGGCCAAAAGATGCTAGCAAAATGGCCTAACATAGCATGCAACTTTGACTATCAAACATGGATTACACGGCAAGTACATGAAGCAACGTGAGCACTCACCAAACCAGCAAAAATCAGTGAACTAAACATGTCAAAATATACCCAAATAAACATGGAGAGGCAGCCAACACATGCACAAATGAGAGGCTCCTTTAGAGGGCATACAAAGGGGTTATTAGGCACATACAAGATAAACATGAAGCATGACCAAAAAAACTCTGGAAATCAAATATGGTAGTCCCAAAACTCACCAAATTGACCTGAAATGTGACTTAAAAGCATGCAAGATAGGGTCTCTTTGAAAGGCCAAAATGGCCACCAAACAAGTCAAGGTGAGAGGGGGTCACCCCCCTCTGATTTGGAGACTCAAAACAGCATCAAGGCCACTGGAAATCCACTGGATTCCAGTGGCTAGAAGTCCAAACAAAGCATGCAAGTGGAGCTTAGGTGTAAGACTCAAAACAAGGGACAATCAAGCATTCAAGGAAGCATGTGACCTCAAATAAGAAAATGCCCTTAATAAAACATGAAGATGATGTCAAAACAAGCATTTTTCCAGTTTATAACAGATCTCAAAAGTGAACACAAATAGGGATAATCTATCATGTAAAAATGGCCCTAGAAGAGAGAATAGAAACAAGGGACAGCAGATGGCCCCCAAATGGTAAAGAGCCCTTCAACAAAATTGAAGAGGGGCTCAAAACATGGTACTTTACAGTTTACATCAAGCCACAAAAATAAACACAAGTGAGGCTAAACTATCATGCAAGAAAAGGCCCTAAAAGAGGAATAAAGAGACAAGTGGTAGCAAATGACCTCAAACAAAGGAGAGCCCTTCAACAAAGTGAAGAGGGGCTCAAAAAAAGACATTTCAAAGTTTATGGCCAAGTCCAAAACAGCTGACAAATAAGCCTAAAATACCATGCAAAAAAAGGCCTAAAAGAGAGTTAAAGAGGCAAGTGATAGTAGGAGACCTCAAACAGCAAGAGGTCCTTGATCAAACATGAAAAGGAGCTCAAAATATGACTATTTACAGTTTGGGTCGGAGCCCAAAAATGTAAGCAAGTATGGCTTAGATATCATGCAAAACAAAGCTTCAAAAGGAGAGAAGAGGACTTACCCTTGAAGACCAACTTTCCAGCAACTTTTGGTCCAAATTCCTGAGCCTTCAACCTCTTCAAATGTCCTCCAAAGTGCTAGAATGAAGGATGAAGGTCTTGTGCTATGAGGTGTAGGGTAAATGGTGCCAAAACCTTAGGGTTTTTGAGGCTTGGAAGAGAGAGAGAAGGAGAGTTGTATGCAATGGTTCTTAAACAATTTTTTTCACCCCCCAAAATGAAGCTAGAGCTGTTGGTTTTATAGAGGGAGAGAAGGGAAAAAGGGGGGGGGGAAATCAAATTCAAATTTCCCCCCCAAAAGGTTGACCCTCGGGTACAGGGCCTAAAGGAAAACAAATTGCACAACTAGAACACCTTTGGGGAGGGTACCATGGCCGGCCAGCTCAAAAGGGAAAAAAAAGTCATTCAACCAGCTAGGTGGCCGGCCTGCCACATTTTTCTGGCCGCCCTGCTACTTTCAGGACAAAAAAATGGGTTTTCCGGAAAGAAAGGTGGCCGGCCAGTGATAGGGAAGTCCAATGGTGGCCGTTCAAGTGTCCAAATTGAAGCCCCGGAAGTTAGCTTTCTAATGGCACAAACCTTGCATTAAAATTCCCTCCTATGGAAAAAGTATGCCCTTTTTAGTGAAGCCGCGCAGATTCGGTCCAACCGGAGTGATGCCCTACTTCAATCAACTATATCTCCCCCGTCCGGAATTGGATTTAGGAGATTCTTGAGTGCAAAATGAAGCCCCAGAAGTCTTATTTCCACCGGTGGTGGCCTCATAGCTTGATTCCAAGTATGCAAATGAATAGGCCCGATTCGGCGAGGGCTGCTCGACTCTTTCTTAACGGTTCATGCCCGTTTTGTCCCCCAACTGGATTTCTTCCCTCTTCTCCTCTTTTCTTCAACTCCAAACCCCTAAGCAAGGTGTTTTGATGGATTTTTTCAAGATTTCATCTCTCTTTCATTCATTTCCACTTTGTCCTTGCTCGGTTTACCGAAAAGCGCAACATTTAACGAAATGGGAGCGTTGGAACATCGTAGAAACTTTATTTCAAAAACGTTTTGAAAGCGAGGGTTTTAAGGTCTAAAATCTTTTGATCAAGATTGTTTTGGTCCAAAAAGGGGTATGAAGTTGAGCTTTGACTCTCTCATTGCCGAAGAAACGGAACCTTTGCCCTGCACATCTTTCAAAACCATCAGTCGCGTCCAAGTCTTAAAGGCGGTCAAAAATGGAGTGTCTACACATACACATTATTACAACATCGCGCCCTCACACAGGAGGGTTCGAATGAACTAACTAGCTAACTAATTACCTAGCTATTACAACAACAAATGAATAATTTAGCTAAACTACTTAACTAATTATTACAAACCAAATGAACTAATTAATTAACTAATCTAGCTAATTAAAATAATTACAACACTAGACGAATTAGCTTTTCCAAACTAATTAATTACAAAGCCACTATGTTAAGCACAACACTAATATATTTACAACACGGATCCCGAGGATCGATGGAAGGCTCATGAAAGAATGCGGTTTCCATCTGAAAAAATCACTGTTTCTACTGCTGGATGCCTCTGTTACACAATAGAACATTTGCACTGATTTCCACCTCCAGACCAACTCTGTTCTACTTCAGAAGGACATTGCTTGATTTTGCATTGGTGGTCAGTAGAAGGCTTGCCGTCCACTAATGATGGCCTGTGGGCACTGCTGATTGGGTTGTCCTGCTGCAACAGAGAGTAAATAGAGCAGAGACAGTGTATTCTCAAGGGTTTGTTTGCATAATTTACCCCTCCTTATCATTTGAATAGCTGAAAGGAGTAGTAAGTTTAATTCACAAACCACCAATGGATGCAATTTCATTGCATGATGGCTTATGAATCAAGTGTGCAAATTCTATAAATACAACAAAATAAGACTCTCAAAACCACCTCCTTGTCATGAAAAATCAAGAGAAGTAGTTGACAATGAATCTTGAACCGTTTTCATCACTAATGAGTATGAAATGACTTCAGACTCAAGGGTTCAATTAAAGTTCGATTAAACCCAAAACCAAATTATTATCTTGCACCTTTTTTAGCCTCAATTTTTATTACTTCATTTTAGATTACCATCATTCTTTAGTCAATTGAGTTCAAAGGTGAATTTAAGTCCTCTAATGGAAAGAGGACTCAAACCAATTGTTGCTTTGGGCATGAAAGAGATATCATACCATTGGTAATGAACCCCTAAAGGGATTAAACCATTAAGCATGACATCTCAATCTCATGCTTAAACAAACAAGTAATTTGAAACCACTTTCAAAGCAAAACAAAAGCCAAGAAAGGAGGGAGGTTGCGGAGGTGAATAAGAGTGATCACAAGTACGGAAAGCCATAAATAAATGCAATCAACTCAAATAAGATGATATCTAATGCCTAAAACACCAAACTCATGAGGACAATTACACTACAAGTATGCAAAACAAAGCTCAAATGCAACAAACACTTAAAAACAATCCTAAAACAGTCCTAAATAAGTCCTAAAATATGCTGGAATGAAGATAAAAATAGCTAGAATAATAAGTTAAAACATGGATTATGCTAGGCTAGTAAGCAAAACACAAGGAGGGGAGGCTAGCCCCTCTAATTTTGGACTTCAAAACATGATTTTAGCCACTGAAATAACTTTGAAAATCAGTATTTAAAAACTCAAAAAAAAATAGTGCAAAGGTGGGAAACACAAGGGTAAAGGCCTTGAAAGCAAGGTGTAAAGAATGGTGAACCACCCCTCAACTTTTATTGGCCTTAAAACCCAAGTTTCAGCCCAAAATACAGAGTTTTTATGGCCTAAAAACAGTTGGAAAATAGTAAGAAAAATAGAAAATAAAACAAGAAAAGAGGCAAAGCTTTATACCTCTTGAAGAGGAGAATCAATTTTAGACAATACACCCTCAAGAGCTCAAACAAGGCTTAAAGGTGCCTCAGCTCAAAGTTGGAGAGATTTGGTTAAGAGTGTATAGACAAAAGTGAAGAGTGTATAGGCAAAAGTGAAGAAATTTGCAAGAGAGAAAGAGAATTGTAGAGAGAGGAAGAATTTTGCTTCAAAATTTTTCTAACCTCTAAAGCAAGAGGGGAGGTCCTCTATATATATATATAAAAACATGAACCTCCCTTAAAAACGACCAACCATACATGTGGGAGCAGATGCAAGCATCTGTGCAAACAGTTGGCACAACTGTCACAAAATATCTGCAAAAGACATTGGTGGCCGGCAACAAAGAGTAATGGTCGGCAGCCCATGGAAATGGCCAGCAGGCCACCAGAGGTTGCAGGCATGAAAATCACTGGGTTTGGTCCAAAAACAAGGCAATAAGGGTGCAAGGTTTGGAAGGCTCAAAGCTGTGGCATTCCGCTGAGGACTTCGAGCACTTGACCAGCATATACACTCATCATTGGGTTTGCAAGCGATGACGTCCAAGTCGTAAGAGTGGTCAAAAATGGGGTGTCTACAGTTGCCCCTCTTTGATGGAACTCGGAGTTATGAAATGACGTGAGTTAATGTCAAAACCCGAAGACGACCCATTTTGACAAGGCCGTAAAACTTGGACAAATAATCAAGACAAAAATAAATAGTTGTGCTCGCAGGCTGCCTACGTATCCCTTTGCAATGAATCAAACTAGTGTAGTTCTGGGATAAGATGCAAATGATATGCATGAAGACACTTTTGAAAGCTGGACTCACAAGCTTCGCAAAACCGGCTATTTTGAAAACTCACGATCATGCGAGATGATGCAATAAGCAATAACAGATGCAATGAGCAAGATAACGAGATAACAACATGAGCACATAAGAATAAGCAGCTTCAAGCCTAAACCCAACACAGGTTCCTTGCAAAAAGATCTAAAACACACTCTGACCACACCAAAACACGAGACGAGGAAAGAAAACACCGCTCAGGGTTGCGTTTCATGCATCCTGAGAAATTGAAAAACGAAAACCGCTCGGGGTCGCGTTTTACGCGTCCCGAGATAAAAATCGCTCAGGGCCGCGCTTCACCTATCCTAAGAAACAAAGGAAAGGAAACCACTCGGGGTTGTGGTTCACGCGTCTTGAGAAATAAGAAAAATCGCTCAAGGTTGCGCTTCATGCGTCCTGAGATAAAAGTCACGCAAGGTCGCGCTTCACGTATCCTAAAAAACAAGAAAAATTGCTCGGGCTCGCGCTTCATGCTTCCCGAGACAAAACACACCCAGAGCCACGCTTCACGCTTCACGCGTCTTGATATAAGAGAAAACTGCTCGGGCTTCTGCTTCACGTGTCCCGAGATAAAACATGCCCAGGTCCATGTTTCAAGCATCTTGAGAAACAAGAGAAAACCGCTCGGGCTCCTACTTCACGCATCCTAAGATAAAAGAAAACCACTTGGACTCGCGTTTCACGCGTCTCGAGATAAAACATGCCTAGATTCACGCTTCACATGTCCTGAGAAACAAGAAAAACTGCTTGGGCTTGCGCTTCATATGTCTCGAGATAAAACACGCCCAGGGCCACGCTTCACACGTCCTAAGAAACAAGAGAAACCGCTCGGGCTCGCGCTTCACGCGTCCCGAGATAAAACACGCCCAGGGCCACGCTTCACATGTCCTGAGATAAGAGAAAACCACTCGGGCTCGCGCTTCACACGTCCCGAGATTAAAATAGGAGAGGTGTGCGATAGATGCACAAAATGAATAAATGCGATAGATGCACAAAGTGAACATGATTATAACTCAATACAGTGAGAACGCATGTTCCATGCAAGATGGTCAACCGATGTATGATGTTAATTGAAGGCATGTTTTATGCAAGAAACAAAAGCATATTCTACGCATGAAACAAGAGTATATTCTATGCACAATTGACAGTGTGTTCTATACATGAATCGTAACTGATGCAAGACATGCATGCATGATACATATATGTGAAATGCATATTCTATGCAACGGAAGAGAACAAAGACATAATTTGACAAAATGAATAAAACGATATTCGGTGGCAACTTCCGATTTACCTCTTGGAGGAATTGCAACATGTTCAAAAGGATACACTTCGTTCATAATGGCAAGTGGGACATGTTCGCACCGGAATGTAGCTGCAAGCTTTTGAAACAGAACCTTCCAAACACTATTCAAAAAGTAGAAGCACAAAACAACGCTAGGACATATCTGATAGTCACCGGCCACCTGCCAGCCATCAGGAGAATCTGTCAGCCACCTACCGGTTATAAGAGGACCTTGCCAGCCACCAATGGCAGATTCGGGGCAAAAATGACTTTTTGTTTCGGGTCTTTAAGTATACCATCTCAAACCTCATTTCCTTACTTCTCCAAGACTGAAAACCCTCACCCCTCTCTCTCTAGACACTTTCTCTCTTTAGATCTGTGCCTTATACGTGTTTTCCAACACCCCACACACACTTTTTTCGCAAAACCCTCTTAGTTCTCTACATTTTGAATCGATTAGATTTTGATTTCGTCACTTCTTATTGGATTTTCACCACTTTAGGGTTTTCCCCTCGAGTTTCTCTTGGGTTTCGTGAACTTTCCCGGGCTTTGACTTTTTCTCCCATTTTCTCTTTAATAGGGTTGACTTTTTCCAAGTTTACTCTTTTTTCTCCGTTTTTCTTCACTTTTCACCTACTTTTCACCCATTTTTTAGATAGCGGATGAGATTCTTCATGGCAGAGCTCCTCCAAAGGTTCCATCTGTATTTCCACCCGTTGTTGAGGTAGAGGAGCCAGCAGTTGTTGAGACTAGCAAGGCATCTGAGGGCATTGAGGCTAATCCTAAGGTGGAGTTCGCGCCCAAGTTTGAGCCAGAGCCATTAACATTGAGAGTGCGACCCTTCGATCCGGCAACATATTATCCTCGCACACACATCTTATCGTTTGGAGGCATTAGGCGTTTTAGTGACTTTGCTAATGGCGTACCAGAGGACCTCCTGTTGAGGGAGCCGACCTCCTACCATTTATCCAGTGCTACTGAGTATGAACTCTGTTTTCATGCATTCCTGCCTTTCTTTTAACTGCATTTCTTACATTGCTTTTCATCTGACTGTACTTTCATCACTGTCTTTCATCTGATTCATCTGTTTTTTGCCACAGGGAGACTCCCGTGCCTACAGGGAGTACGGAGCTACGACGGCGAGAGACTGGTACGACGAGCTTCCTGCCAAGGTCCGCGACATCATCGATAAGACTGGCTTCAGCCTTTTCTGCTCTGGCATGACACGTGTCATAGCGATCCACCCCATTCTAGGAGTGCTAGTGGAGAGATGGTGGGACACCACAAACTCCTTCCACTTCTCTACTACCGGGGAGATGACGATGGCTCCCTATGACTTTGCCATGATCACAGGCTTAGGAGTAGGGGGCGATTTGATCCTTTTTGACACAGACATGAGCGAGTGGGAGGCTGCTTGGATCGACCTGTTAAGAGCACGCCCACCTCTGTACTGACCAGCTATAGTGAGATACAGTTGGTTTGCCGAGCAGTTCTGCAGGTGCAAGCTTGAGACGATGGAAGAGATAAAGCAGTATGCCTAGGGATTTCTGATGTTTGTCCTCGGTACCACCTTGTTTGCGAATAGGTGGAATACCGTCGGCTTGTATCTGTTGAGTGCCCTGGTGACCCTTCCTCAGGTACGCTTCTATGACTGGGGCGAAATTGGCTTCGCCACCTTATACAGCTATATGAGCTCCACCTTCCGTCTGAGGGAAGAGCGGATCGGAGGCTACTGGCGAGCTTTGGAGGTATGCATTTTAGTTCCCTCTTTACACTTTACACTTTCTACTTCACATTTTCTACTTTATATTTGTTCAACACTTGTGCTTTCTGCTTTGCACTTTTATATCTGTTCATGCTCTATGCCTTCTGCTTTGTACTTTCTATATCTGTTCATGCCCTGTGCTTTCTGTTTTGCACTTTCTATATCTGTTCATGCTCTGTTGATCACATATCACTGCACTTTCCTTGTAGCTATGGGTTTATGCGTATTTTCTAGTCCTCGCTTTGAAGCCTATGGAAGAGCTCCCCTTTGTGGTTCCCTACTTGAGACGATACGATGGTCGGTGTCAGCGCCTGAGTCGCGAGACCTTTGTCTTCTTCTACCATTACTTTGATACGGTGGCAGCCTACGAGGTAACCCGAAACATAATCATTTTTTCTTTATAACTGCTCTAATTCACACTTTGGCAACTGACGGCAACTAACAATCTATATGCTTTCTGTTTGCAGATCGCGTGGCAGCCTTGGGCCATGATGCCAGCCAGGTTGCGGGACCACTACGCGGGAGCCTGGGGCACATCGCGTTTCCGGATTTTGCTGGAGGGCCCAGTCTACCAGGCTTGGTTCTTGAGCGAGAGATTCGTTTGCCAGACTGTAGGCTTGCCTGATCCGGTCGTTTCGATGCCACCCCCGGAGTCTATGAGGACAGCGGACAGTTTATCTATTGACACAGTCATACAACTCATAGTAGGCTTGGACGCTGACTTCTTCAGAGGAGAGGGCGATTACACGACATTTATTCAGACCCACCTTATGCCTCCTCTGATGGATGCTCACGCAGACGAGGGGACAGGGGCTCCTGCGGCAGGCGAGGTGATTCAAGCGACTAAGACCCATACTAGAGGGGCTTTCCTTGTTAGGAAGATTATCCATTGGCCGGAGCTTCTTATTGTGCTCACATGTTGGCGGCCTATTAAGACTGCTTACTAGATCCCGATTGAGCTGGCAGAGGATGGACACGAGCTTGTCGGAGTTTAGGGTACATCTTAGGTATGGACCACACCTTACAATTTGCACTCGTACATTTCCATTTCAAATATGTTTATCTCAGACATTGATCATCCAAATGCATTTGCAGGCATCTATAGAGTATACGGGGAACCTCCTCGAACTGGTGGCTTCTCTGATGGATATGGTGCAGAGGAGGGAGACGCTGTTTGGTCTCTACGGTATCCAGGTAATTTCCTTCAGTTCAGCGCTTCATGCTATCATATTTCCACTGATACACTAGCATTTTAACTATAGTCTTTCCCAAATTGCACTAATACACTGCATTGGCACATTGTACTCACACACTATACTCATACTGTATTTGATTCCTGCATGATACTTATTCAGCATACTATGCCTGCATCTTGATACACACACTGTAGCTGATATATTGACAACCATTTTTTTCAGATTCCATCTGCACCGATGGCACCAGCGGCAGCGGTAACAGCAGCACCAGCACCGGCAACACTTCCTCCAGCAGTAGAGAGGAGAAAGAGACAGGCCCCAGCTCGTGGCAGAGATATGAGCTGCGGTCGAGGTAGGGACAGGGGCACCTTAGACCAGAGCAGTCCTTCAGAGCCCATCTTGAGCAACGACGATGCTGAGACTAGTGACTCCGATGAGGCAATAAGTTGGCATTCCGAGTCATCCGAGAGTGGAAACGATGATACTGGCTCGGGGTTCGAGAGCAGAGTTGATACCGAGGCGGGCTTTGAGGCAGAGAGCGGAGATGATACCGACTCGGGTTCAGAGACTGATTCGGACAGCGGTGCCGATGAAGATAGTGACCCCAAGTCCTCCACTCCGAAGAAGAGGACGAAGAAGGCCTCTCAGGCCTGAGGCGACTGGCGCTGATTTTTTTGTATTTTTTTGCTTAGTTTCTTTTTGTTTGGTAGCATTAGTATATGTATAGCTTCAGATAGGTTTTATTTTTGCTTTTAAAACTTGTACGCCTCTTTGTAAAAACCATGATTGAAATAAAACCTCGTAGTTTTTGTGAAAAGTGTTGTTATTTTTGCATCATGAGCACCATATTTGCATGAAATGGACATGGAATTGAATTGGCCAAGAGAGCGCTTGATTGAAACAATGTTTTTAATCGGGTAATGAGTCGACCAACAACCGAAATACAAAATACAACATACAACTCGATAAACAAAGCAAAAACAACTCAAATACAAATAAACAAACTTGCTGAAACCAAAAGAGTCAAAACAAGACCTTAAAACACTTAAAGATCGAGACAAAACACATGCTGCCAACACTGCCCAACACACAAGTGGACGGCAGGCTAGAAAAGAGAACTACCGGCTAGAGAGAGAAGTTGCCAACCAGAGGAGGGTGGCCTGCCGGACACCAGTGTGAGTAACCTCTAGATTGTTAACAATTAGCTTCCACTCACAGCCTTATCTTCTACAAAAGGTTCAGCTTCATGATTTCTTCTCCAGAACCTCATTTCAGCTGCAATTTCTTTCACAAATGGAGCGATTTTTGCCGAAAAGCTCGTGGATTAGATAACCGCTTTAGATGGCACAAAAAAAGGTAAATTTATGGGGTTTCAGCATAAATGCACTTTTTTCGTTGAGCCGTACTCCGCTTTATTTTCCATTCCTCCATGCCGCAGCCCGATGTTAGGACCCAATTACACATGTCTTTCACTTCAGGGATCAAGAAATATGCCCGAAAATTGAAGAATTTTAGGCATTAATGGAATCTTGGCGCAATGAGGAAATCGTGCCTCAACCCCGTTTTAGCCATGCCCAAGCTTTGGGACGGATGTGTGGGCTCACTTTGCATGAGACTCGATCTTTGGCCCACAACGGAGAGCTAGACATACCCAGCTTGACTTATCAATTTTTTGACATCGGTGACAGAGGCGACCTTCTCTGGCGAGGTTTTCAACAACATGCTCTCTACTTATGTATGCTTGCACATTTCCTTCTTGTCCCTAGTTTTGGCGGATCCAGCATTCGATTGATTGAAGTGGCCCAAGGTTTGAAAGAAGGCAAGAGTTGCATTGGTTTGGCATTGGCTGAGACCTTGATGGGCTTAGATGCCTTTCATCAGCGATAGACTACCAGATTCGCGGGGAGTCCACTACTTCTTTAGGTATTGTTTCCCACCCTTTCTCATATATGTTTCTCATATCACTCGACACTCATGTTCTATTTTTTTCTCAAAGCTCTTTTCTTACTTTTCTCTCAACATACATCTCTCTATTCTTTAATCTCTATTTTCTTTCATCCCTTCCTAGGTGTGGCTTATAGATAAGCTGAAGGTGGTGGACTCTTGCCTTGAGTACTCAGCTCGAGGTTATTTCTTCAGTCACCGACTAATGGATTTCCCCAATGAAGGATGGCAGTGCAACTGGATGTGCAACAGGTCTGCTGCAAACATAGCTTGGCATTGCCCCTGGCTTAATCTAACCGAGATGAGTTACAGCATGGCTCGGCAACCTGGCATACAATTGATTGGCCTTACGCATTGCGTGTTCTATTTCCTTTTCTGATTAAGACGTCAGTTCGAGCATGATCAGACCCGCTCAGATGAGGGGGTAGAGCACTTGATTTCATTCCCCATCTGTGGTTCACACTTGGCTAGGTACCTCACTGCTTGGAGGACGAGAGAGCTTCTGGCCCCTGCCCCTAGTTTTAGTTATGCCCTTTCTGGCGAATGTTTGGCTTGGCTCGAGGATGAGGCACAAACCAGGCCCACTTTGGCTTCAGAAACTTCCGCAAGCATGAGCAGAGGATGCAGAAGCACTTGACTCACCTATGTCCCTAGTTTATTGCTTTAACCTTTCTTTTCAAGTTTTTTCGATGTAATAAAAGCAACTTTGATTTGTATCAGAGAGTTAGAGAACTTCATGTTAAAATCAATGAAATTAAAGTTTTGCGTACTAAAAATTTTCCTTTGGTCCAAAAATGGTCTAAGTTATAAAAGGCAAAATTTTGAACAAAATCAACTTTTATTAAAACTTTTCAAAACCATTTTCGAAAAGGAATCTACACCTGACACGCACGGAATCAATCCTCAAGATGTACAACCCCGAATCAAAAGATCAGAAATGCCCCTGATTGAACACCACTGCTCTGCATTGTAACCAGCTCTTCTTCCCAGAATGAAGATCATAACCGAACTCTTAGGTAAAGAACAGACAAAGATGACTTGATCAAACACAAGGACGGGACAGTTGAATTGGAGGTGATTACAGCCGAACTTCAGGATGAAGTTGCCTACGTATCCCAAAGATGGGAATCAAGCCTTACGTAGTTCCGTTCAGGTTCACTCGAGTGTTAACACTCTCCTTTTGCGCTCTAACTGTTGCCAAAGTCGCCCTTTAGGGTTTTCAACCTTGCGGGCTCAGTTTTTCTTTAGTTCTAATTTTTTATGCTCTAACTTTTGCCTAGGTCGCCTTTTCGGGTTTTTAGCCTAGCGAGTCTCTCAGGGATAGTATTTCTTCAACTTGTCCATGTTGATCGGTTGTAAAAATTCCAAGTCATCTAAGTCCATAAGAATAATAGCTCCACCTAACCAGATAGCTTTAATGATGTAAGAACCAGTCCAATTGGGTCTGAACTTGCTCCTAGGGTTATGAATGGGAGCTTGGTTGTCTTTCAGCACCATATCCTCTTCTTTGAGATTCCAGGACTTAACTTTCTAGTTAAAAGCCCTAGCAATTCTGCACTAGTAGCCCTAAACATGATACAATGCTTTCAGTATTCTCTCATCAAACAGCATCAACTCCTCGAATCTACGCTGTTGCCAGTCCACTTCTGCTATTTGACACTCATCCCAGCGACAGGACTTCTATTTCAATTAGCAAAACGGCTTCCATCCCGTAGACGAGAGAATAAAGAGTTGCCCTTGTAGACGTCCAGATTGAAGTTCTATAGCTCTAGAGTGCGAATGACAATTTATCTGGCTAATCCCTATAGGTCTCAACCATCTTCTGCAGGATATTATTGATGTTCTTGCTAGCGACTTCGGCAGCTCCATTGGTTTGTGACCTGTATGTAGATGACTTATAGAAAACCACAGTGCATTTCTCCAACAAGTCTATCACCTCTTTCTTCAAGTTGGAGCCATTATCTGATATGATCTCGTTTGGGACTCCGTATCGGCAAATGATATTGTTTCTGATGAACTTAGCCACATGCGATGCTTTCAACACTGCATAGGACTGAGCTTCCACCTACTTTGTAAAGTAATCAATTGCCACCAAGATGTATTCATGCCCATTCGACCTTTTTGGTGTGACTGCACCGATGATGTCGATTTCCCAAACTGAGAAAGGCCATGGCGAAGTCATGTTGTACAGTTTTGGTGGCGGGATATTCATGCGATTGGCATGAATTTGGCATTTGTGGCATCGCCGAACAAAACCAATACAATCCTTTTCCATGGTGGACCACTAGTAATTTTGCCTGAGAATCTTTCGGGCTAGCATTACTCCGTTCATGTGCGCTCCGCACTCTCCTCCATGGATAGCCTTCATCAGGCATTTTGATTCTTTTTCTTTGACACACAACTTGTGCATTCTCAGATGACCTCTTTTATATAGTTTACCTCCGCAAATGATAAATTGGACGGCTATTTGCCGTATTTCCCTTTTGTCCTTGGCATTTGTCCCTGGTGGATAAATCTTCTTTTTCAAAAAGTTCCAAATATTGCAGTAAAGGTTTTTTGTCTTGCACTTCATCTATTGCGGCGATAGTTTCATAAGTCGGTGTATATTTCTGCTCAATGATAATCAGACGCATCCGAACTCCAACTGGAATGTCTACCATAAAAGATAGAGTTGCTAAAGCATCAGCGAACCCTGTTGTTCTCTCTCAGTAGATGCGTGAAAGTCAACTTTTCAGACCTAGGAATCAGAACATCCAGTGTCTGATGATAAACCTTCATCTTTTCTTCTTTGACTTTCCAGTCTCCATTTGCTTGAGAAACAACTAAGTTCGAGTCCCTGATAACATCTAACTTTTTTGCCCCTAGTTCCAGGGCAGCTTCTAAACCAGCAATACACGCTTCATATTCTACTTCTTTATTGGACACCTTGAACCGGATTTTGAAGGCTAAAGGTATATGGGAGTCATCGGGTGCTATCAGTAACACACCTATCCCATAACCGTACTGATTGGCTGCTCCATCAAAGTACATCGTCCATGTTTCCTCCTCAACTTGCAAAATGGCTTCATTTGAGAATAAGTATTCCACCGCCTTATCCCCTTCTACTGGGTTGTCTGCCAAGAACTCCACTACAGCTCTTCCCTTGACTGACTTGCGGGTGACATATTTGAGATCAAATTCGGAGATGAGAAGCAACCAAAGGGCTAGCCTACCCGTAAGCGCTAGTTTCTCAAAGAGATATTTGATGGGATCTAATCTCGAAACTAGGATTGCAAAGTGACACAACTTCTTGGTAGCCCAAACCAAGGCTAGACAAGCTTTCTCCAACGGAGTATAGCGGGTCTCATAATCCAGCATTTTCTTGCTCAAATAGTAGATGGCTTTCTCCATCTTATCTTCAGATTCCTGAGCGAGCATGCATCCCATAGTCGTGTCTGTCACTAACAAGTACAGAATCAAAGGCTTCCCCGACTCTTGCGGCGATAACACAAGTGGATTCTGGAGGTACTACTTAACCTACTCAAAGGTGAATTGACATCGATCATCCCATTAGAATTTTTTCCTTTCTTCAGGAGACCAAATAATGGTTCACAAGTCAAAGTTAATTTGGAAATAAACCGTCTTATGAATTGCACTTTATCCAAAAAGCCTCGCACCTCCTTTTCAGTTCTTGGTGGTGGCATTTCTAGGATGGCCTTGATTTTGGACGGATCTACTTCGATGCCCCTCTGTGTGATAAAAAAAACCTAGCATTTTCCCTATTATTACGCCGAAGGTGCATTTCTGCGGTTTCAACCTTAACCTATATTATCTAATCCGTTGAAAGAATTTCTCCAAGGCGGTGTAGTGGCCCTCTCTTTCTTTGGACTTGACAATCATGTCGTCCACGTACACCTCAACTTCTTTATGGATCATATCATGTAGAATGGTGGTCGCAGCCCTCTGATAAGTAGCCTCGGCATTCTTTAGCCCAAACGACATAACCTGGTAGCAGTAGGTACTCTACGGCGTAGTGAATACGGTTTTCTCTCTGTTCTTGGGTGCTATCAGAATCTGGTTGTACCCGAAAAACCCATCCATAAAGGATAGCAATGCATGGCCCACAGTGAAATCCACTAACTCATCAATGTGCAGCATAGGAAAGTCATCCTTCGGACTGGTTCTGTTCAAGTCCCAGAAGTCCACACACACCCGGATTCTACCATTATTTTTCGACACTGGGACAATATTGGCCAACCAAGTCGGATACTCAGATACTAACAAGAAACCTACCTCGATCTGCTTAGTGACCTCTTCCTTGATTTTTAGTGCCCAATCCGAACGGATTCTATGCAACTTCTACTTGATGAGTTGTGCCTCGGGGTCAAAAGGGATCCGATGCTGTATAATCTTAAGATCGATTCCAGGCATGTTTTCGTAAGACCACACGAAAACATCTTTGAAATCTTTTAATAAAGCGACTAAGCGCTTGCGCTGCTCCAAAGACAACGTGGACCCAATCTGGACCAAACACGGATCCTTCTCAGTATCCACATTAATAGCAATGATTTCATCAGCACAAGGTTTAGCAAACCTCTATTCCTTTCGATTAAGCAAGTTTTTCAAAACCAGAGGAATCCCTTCCTCATCGTTTTCATTAAAATTCTGAAAACCTTGGTCAGTACAATAAATAAGCGGCACAGAGAAATACTCAGAATCGGCAGCGTTCTCATTCATAAGATCCAGATCTTCAGTTATAACCAACTCAAAAGCAAAAGAAAAGGAGGACCTAGACAATACTTTGGCATCCGGGTTACCACCCCTGAGAATACCAGACTCAGACTCAAGAGAATCGGAATCTGATTTCGACTCCACAGACTCAGTGGAATCAGATTCTAGCTCATCACCCAACTCAGAACTAAATAGACAGCCCTCATTCAGTTTCCAGATAAGAGATGGTGCCTCTGATGCATCCAAAATGCTGCTGGTTAGGTTCACACCCGGTTCTTCCCCAATCATGGAGATGGTAAGGTTATCCTTCAAGTTCTCTAAGTCAGCTACAGGATCTGTAAGGAGACAAGCCAGTGCTACCCTACTCCAAGCTCACTGTTGTCTGCATCACTTTTCATGCTCTGTTCAGCTTCAGTACTTGGTTCAGCATTTTCCTTAGTATCACTACCTTGTAGCTGCAAGTCAAAGAAGATTTCAAACCTAGGGACACACTACTTCGTGGAATTCATCCAGGGTTTGGGAAAGCAGCAAAATGGGAAGTCTTCTCCCTCTCAAACAAAGTGGCCATTCAGCGTTCCCTGGATTGGCCTATGGATGAGCCCATAGTGTTTCCCGGCTTGCTTGGCTCTGGCTCTGGCTCTGGCTTTGGCTCTGGCTCTGGCTTTGATTTTTTCTCCTTTCCTGATCTAAGTCCTCTTTGGTGAATACATAGTCTAGAACAAAGGCATATGGGTTATGCGGCATGTCTGTCAGTGCAGCGACGCCTTTCCGGCTACTTCTTCCAAGTCCCATTCCTAGCTGAAATAGATAGATTGGGTGTTGACATACATGCCCTTATCAGCGGCCAAAATGGTTTGCACTACCTGGGCTTTAGCCAGAATAAACCCTGAGAGGAATACATTCTCTTCGCCTTGAGTGATTTCCAGCACTAGTGTAGTTACCTCTGGTGGGGAATGGATGCATGAATTCTCGAAAACAATCGCTACTCTTTTCCTGTGAGGGTACTTCAACATTTGGTAGAGGGTAGAGGAGACAACTTTCACATAATGCAACCAGGGCCTCCCTAGCAGTAAGTTGAAGGTGGCCAGCACATCCGAGACATGGAACTCGACATCTTGCTGAGCTGGGCCCACTTGGACTCTGATTTGCATCATGTCCATGACCTCCCTGCTCGTATTATCATATGCCCGAAGTACTTGGGTTATGGGCACAAAGTCTGCCAGTCTAAGGCCGATGGCATAGGCTGTGCGGGAAGGACAGACATTGATAGCCGAATCGGTGTCTATCAACACTACTGGTACCTATTTTTCCCTGCGCTCAACAGATATGTACAAGGGTTTGTTGTGAGTTGAGCTTTCCAGCGGCAGTTCTTTGTCAGAAAAGGTTAGGATTGGCCCAACGCTACCTGGGAAGACTAATCCCACAAGCTGTTCGAGGGTTGTGTCAATGGACAATTTAGCTTTGTCTATTGATGTTGTCCATTGTTGACAGTACTGCCTGTCGATGTACCCAGGAGGCCATGAGAAGACCCCAAATTGAGATGTCAGCTTGGATTTTCTTAAGCTGCTTCAACACTGCTTCTTCTTCCAGCTGTTTCTCTTTCTGTTTCTCAACCTCTCTGTCTTTCCTAGATGTCTTAGCTTGATCTAAGTGCGATGGTTTAAAATATCACCCACTTCTTGTCATGTGGTCTATCTCTCTGCGTACCATGTGTTATCTGGAAGACACTCACCCCAATCTTCGTCAGTGTGGGCCAGATGTAGATCGTCATCATTCCACCATACACCTCCAGCAGCCGACAAACAGTTGTCCGACTCCGTTCGGATCACTTTCACATCATAGGTATCCCTCACAGGGTATAGGGCCAATACTGCTTTCTGGTTGTCTTCAATCCTCTCTTGTTCAAACTACTTCAGCGCAGCTTTCTGTTCTGTGTTTGCAGTGCTCATAGTGCTCAGTTCCTGAACTGAATTTTCCACGCCGGCGTTCTCTGGCAGTTTTCCTTTTTTATCGACCTTTCCGACCACTACAATAACTATTGCTTCATTTTCCTCAGGTTTCATTTCAGTTCCTTCTTCCTTATCCTGCTCATCACTTAGCCACCTAGAGTTGTCGATTGATCCATTCAAATCGAACCAGCCAATCTGTACATCCCCTTGATCTTGTTCGTCAAAGAACTGCAGGTTGTCTAAATCCTCATTGAGTTTCTCCAAATCATTTAACCCTTAGCTCGGGCCATCCTCCCTAACTATATTAACCTCCACCACAATTGGCAACACCAATTTCGCCTTGACTTGATTAGTGGGCACAATGTAGCAGCTCGGGTTGTACACCTCATTAGGTAAGTCCTCAAAATTTTCCAGCAACAAACTCATACTTTCTTTTAAGGCCTACTTTCCTTCTACTGTAACTGTCACCACCACAGGCTTAGGTTGAAGTGCGGACGTGTCTATCATGCACAAATCTGTGCTTTCAGGAATGAACACCGTCGGTCTTGGTAAGTGGGAAGGGGTAATATATACGCTGGGGTTGTAGGCGATGGCCAGTGTATGGATTAAGTTTAGATTTTGAGGTGAGGAAACTTGATTGTGGGCCGGGAGAGGGTTTATAGTTACATTTGATTTCTGGGGTGGTACGATCACCTTGTTGTCAATAAGGTCTTGAATCTCATGACGTAATCTGAAGCATTAGTCAGTATCATGACCATGCTGTTGGTGAAACACACAGTATTTTGTTGGGTTGTGTTTCGGTAGAAGAGGATCAGGTAATGGGCGAGGCTCTAATGGTTTGAGGTGTCCTTTTTTGATCAGCACCTTCATGGCCTGAGTTAGGGTCATGTAGAGTTGGGTAAAGGTCCTCTGGGATCGGGCAGAGTTGGCTGAAGTTTGTGGAGCTGTGTCGGCAAAGGGATTGGCAGTCTTGGTTGTGGTGGTGACAATGCTCACATCTGATGGCTTCACAGCTGTGCTACTACTAGTGGTAGCATTGGAACTACGCACAAAAGGCCTTTTTGCCTATTCTTTCTCATCTGTAATAAGCCCTTGAATCATGGCGTCTTCGATCTGAACCCCCATCTCATGGAGCTTGGTTAATGTGAATAGAGGTAGGACGATCATTTTCTGTAACAACTTCCCGTGTAGATTGCGTACTACCATCCTTATCTGATCTTTCTCAGAAGGCCTTGTGGTCATCATTGAAGCTTTAGCCCTCCACCTTGTCACAAATTTTGAGAAGCCCTCCTTCAGCTCTGGGCGCGTTGCCTCAAGATCATGAGTTGTGACCTCGATTTGTGTGTTGTACGAGTACTGAGCAATAAAGGCCTCGGCCATTTCCTCCAAATTCTGTTTAACAGAATCCTCAAACTTCATATATCAAATGGCCGCTATACCAGACATAGTATGGCCAAAGAGAGAGAGAGAGCTTCTACAATCTAGTCAGGCCCATCAGCCGCAGGATGTCCAAAAACAACCGTAGATGAACCATGGGGTCTTCGGAGCCGTCAAATCGATCGATGTGCAGCATTTTGAACCGATCTGGCAATGTCACTGCAAAGTCGGTATACCTATCTTCTATGTCGGGGATGGAGTTAACACCTTGTGCTTTCTTGAATAGCTTCTCCAGCTTGTTGACCTTAAGCACAGTTCGGTCAACCTCAAATTCGAATGGAGCTTCAGTTTGATATACAGGTGTTTTGGAGGTTTATGCTGGGATCGGCTCTGCCGGATTGCCTTGATTTTCTTGGACATTAGTATAGACATTGGCTCCGGGTGTTGGGATACCCGTAGGAGGTGCATGAGATGCAAAAGCCGTTGCTGGATGTGGTTGTTGTTGTTGCAGCTTGTTTATTACCTCAGCCTGACTGGCTGTGACCTCGGCCTGACGAGCAGCATCTTGCTGTAGGGTTTCAACCGTTTGCTGAAGATGATGTATTAATTCCTCTATACTGACTAGGGGATACTATGTCATTGGAATAGGCAAGAAATCTCGAACTAGACTAGAAGTAGAAGACTGTCCCTGAGCCTGACTAGATACAGGTGAATTAAGGGGTGACTGTTGTAAAAATTAGACCGGTGAACTCTACCTGACTCTTCTCCGTCTTGTAACCATTAGGAGTTAAGTAAACACGGGCTGTCCCCTAAAAAGATCCTCGACTTTGAAAGCCATCTGACTCGGGTCCAGAACACTTGGGGGATATCCGAACTTTCTGAAGCTATGGTGTTAAACTACCTAGCAAAAATAAATAAAGCAAAAAGAAAACAGTAATCAGAAACCGCACAGCACCTCAGCCAATGATGTTACCAACACAGAACCAACACAGATGTAATCAAAGCTGTAGGACTGCACTCAACACTAAATTATGCCCCCAAAACGGATACCAAACTTGCAACTGATACGCACATTCTTATACAGTTTCACTATAAAGCACATACCAGTTAAGTGAGAGCCAAAACACCCCTATGAAGGGGTAAGGTTACCCTGTCCTAGTTTCGTTAGTAACTAGGGTTCACTATTCAAACAAAGCGGTTTCACGCAATCCTGTATTCGGGTGAGCATCCTGTCCTAGTTTGGAACAGTCTCTATGACTTTTCGATATGCAACTAGGCTAAATGGTCAGAAGGGTACCTCAACAAGACTACCTAATATACCTCTCACACCTAACACCGATAAGTGAAAGGAGGATCAAACGGTACAGTGACAGCCCAGATCTAAGGATTGTGTTCCCATCATGGCAGAGCCCGTGACCGGTCAGCCTTTTGGCAAGCTTTTCAGGCAAGCCTCCGGCAAACTGTCCAGGAATAACATATGGCAAACACAGTGACTTAGGCGCACCAATGCAAATGCAAATAAACATATAAGTGTAGATAAAATTTCATATCATGAATTTTGAGTCAAGTTCTCTATGTCCCGAGCAGAGTCACCAGAAATTGTAACTTGATATTTCACGCCCCCTTTCGAAAGTCGAATAAGCCCTACAATATCGGACTCTTGCGGTTTTAAATCTAATTCCACAAGTGCAATGCGAAATAGATAAACACCAAAGAATCACAATCCGATAAATCTTTTGAAAAATCGATTTGGAATTAAATTGCCAAAAATAGACTGCTTTGCCAAATACAAAATCGCCACCTAAATATTTTTGGAGAATTTAGGAAACCCATGACTCGTGCCAAAGGCCACGTGTCCGCCATCACCAAGATTGTCTCGACTCGGGAACTTAGGTACGAGAGGGGAAGGTCATGAATTGAGCACCCCCACTCGCCTGATCAAAAATCGACCTCTACTAATCATGATATGAATCTTATTTACATTATATACTCTTATTCCGGTTTATTAGGCTAGTATTACTATGTGATGCGCACACACACAAGTATAGACTAATTTGCAAGAATTGGAACACTTGATTTATGTTTGTTTTGAAAATTGTTTCGAAATATGTACCACTTGAAAAAGTGATCACATATGAACATTACTCAAATTATTCTAATTCAAGCAACTGGCCTTCATCCACAGGTATTCAAGCAATTATAGCACTTAAACAATTAGCCTCATGGCAAGCATGCTTAACATGGCAATAATCACACTCATGCAATTATGCTAAAGCGAGTAAAGGCTCACCTAGTATTCCAAGCCAAAAAGATGATAAAGTTAGAAAGATGCATGATCCCTAACTATGCGATATGCAATTTACTAGGTTTAGCTACTAATATGGCATATGAATCAATTTGATAACATGCGGTCTAAGCACGTATTCAAAGAAGTATTTAAAATGACAATGCAAGTTAGAATGATGAACCGAGCCTCGATGAATGCAATACAAGTGGATACAAATATGAGAATGCTAAATAAAACATGATGCCCTAATCTAACTATCATAAGCTTAGTAAGTAAAAGGGAGAAAGACATGGGGTTGAAAGACATACACGTTATTACAACATTGCGCCCTCACACAGGAGGGTCCGAGTGAACTAACTAGCTAACTAATTACCTAGCTATTACAACAACAAATGAATAATTTAGCTAAACTACTTAACTAATTATTACAAACCGAATAAACTAATTAATTAACTAATATAGCTAATTAAAATAATTACAACACGAGACGAATTAGCTTTTCTAACTAATTAATTACAAAGCCATTATGTTAAGCACAACACTAATATATTTACAACACGGATCTCGAGGATCGATGGAAGGCTTATGCATGAATGCGGTTTCCACCCGAAAAAGTCACTGTTTCTGTTGCTGAATGCCTCTGTTACACAGTAGAATATTTGCACTGATTTCCACCTCCAGACCAACTCTGTTCTGCTTCAAAAGGACACTACTTGATTTTGCACTGGTGGCTGGTAGGCCCTGTTGACTCAGTTGTCCTACTGTAATAGAGAGCAAATAGAGCAGAGACAATGTATTCTCAAGGGTTTGTTTGCATAATTTAACCCTCCTTATCATTTGAATAGTTCAGAGGAGTAGTAAGTTTAATTCACAAACCACCAATGGATGCAATTTCATTGCATGATAGCTTATGAATCAAGTGTGCAAATTCAATAAATGCAACAAAACAAGATTCTCAAAACCACCTCCCTATCATGAAAAATCAAGGGAAGTAGTTGACAATGAATCTTGAACCATTTTCATCACTAATGAGTACGAAACGACTCAAGACTCAAGGGTTCAATTAACGTCCAATTGAACCCAAAACCAAATTATTATCTTGCACCTTTTTTAGCCTCAATTTTTATTACTTTATTTTAGATTACCATCCATTCTTTGGTCAATTGAGTTCAAAGGTGAATTTAAGTCCTCTAATGGAAAGAGAGCTCAAACCAAGTGTTGTTTTGGGCATGAAAGAGACATCATACCATTGGTAATGAACCCTAACAGGGATTAAACCATTAAGCATGACATCTCAATCTCATACTTAAACAAACAAGTAATTTGAAACCATTTTCAAAGCAAAACAAAAGCCAAGAATGGAGGGAGGTTGCAGAGGTGATTAAGAGTGATCACAAGTATGGAAAGTCATAAATAAATACAATCAACTCAAATAAGATGGTGTCGAATGCCTAAAACACCAAACTCATGAGGACAATTACACTACAAGCATGCAAAACAAAGCTCAAATGCAACAAACACTTAAAAATAGTCCTAAAATAGCCCTAAATAAGTCCTAAAACATGCTGGAATTAAGACAAAAATAGCTAGAATAATAAGCTAAAACATGAATCATGCTAAGCTAGTAAGCAAAACATAAGGAGGGGAGGCCAACCCCTCCAATTTTGGACTTTAAAACATGATTTTAGCCACTGAAATAACTCTAAAAATCAGTGTTTAAAAGCTCAAAAAAAGATAGTGTAAGGGTGTGAAACACAAGAGTAAGGGCCTTGAGAGCAAGGTGTAAAGAAGGGTGAACCACCTCTCAACCTTGATTGGCCTTAAAACTGAAGTTTGAGCCTAAAATACAGAGTTTTTACAGCCTAAAAACAGTTGGAAAATAGTAAGAAAAAGAGTAAATAAAACAAGAAAAGAGGCAAAGCTTTATACCTATTGAAGAGGAGAACCAATTCTGGGCAATAGAACAAGGCAAACACACTCTCAAGAGCTCAAACAAGGCTCAAAGGTACCACAGCTCAAAGTCGGAGAGATTTGGTTAAGAGTGTATAGGCAAAGGTGAAGAGTGTATAGGCAAAAGTGAAGAAATTTGCAAGAGAGAGAGAGAGAATTGTAGAGAGAGGAAAAATTTTCCTTCAAAATTTTTCTAACCTCTAAAGCAAGAGAGAAGGTCCTCTATATATAGAAAAACATGAACCTCTCTCAAAAACATCCAACCACACACGTGGGAGCTGATGCAAGCATCTGTGCAAACAGTTGGCACAACTGTCACAAAATATCTGCAAAAAATATTGGTGGCTAGCAGGCCACATTAGTGGCGGGCAACCAAGAGCAATGGCTTGCAACCCGTGGAAGTGGCCAGCAGGCCACCAGAGGTTGTAGGCATGAAGATCGCTGGGTTTGGTCCAAAAACAAGGCAACATGGGTGCAAGGTTTGGAAGGCTCAAAGCTGTGGCATTCCGCTGAGGACTTCGAGCATTTGACAAGCATATACACTCATCATTGGGTGTGCAAGAGATGACGTCTAAGTCATAAGGGCGGTAAAAAATGGGGTATTTATAGAAATGTAATAATCAGTGTAAAAAATAATGATGTGACTTAAGATGTAATAATTGATAATAAGGGAAATGTAATAAGTAAATAAAAGTTTGAGTGGTTTCTTAAATAAAATTAATAAACTTTTTTCATTAATCATGACAGTGGTTACATTAATATCAAACCATTCTCTTATTTTTGGGGACATTGCATCGAACTAACTACTGTCCTCATTTGTTAATATAATATAAGGAATTCCTCCTCTAATGATGAGATCTGGTTGGAATTTAACAAATACATGGAATCTCTCTAGCAACCCCATCCATACACGTGTCCACAAGTACAACAATGGACGGCCCAGATCAGCGTCGAGGGGGAGGGGGTGCTAGTAATATTAATACAGCGCCTCTCCAGTCACACCACTCACACCATTCATACCGAGTTTTTTAACTAATAAGGAGGCCTTGTACGACTGCTGTGAGTTCACTGTTTATCTCTACAAAATGCCTCGCCAAGCCTCTTTTCGTTTCTATGCTAAGAATGTTTTCCTCACATACCCACAATGCCCATACCCAAAAGAACAACTCTTAGAACTCCTCCAATCCCTACTCCAACTAGCCTGTCAGCCACACTACATACTTGTAGCAAGGGAGCTCCAGGAAGATGGAAACCCTCACCTTCATGCCATGGTTCAATGCACAAACAAGATCCAAACCTCCAACCCGAGATTTTTCGATCTCAATGGAACCAACGGCAGCATATATCATCCAAATATAGAAAAACTCCATTCTCCAATAGTAAGTCAACAGTATATACAGAAAGAGGGCGACTTCGTAGAATGGAGAGAATTTTCATCTAAGGGGAAAAGTCCTTCGAAGAACAGAGATGAACTCTGGTGGGGAATGCTTGCAGAAACAGAAATGGAGGAACAATTCTTTGCACTCTGCAAAGAAAGATGTCCCACCGATTACGTCACAAAATACTGCTAATTAAAAATATTTTCGAGGGATCATTACAAATGAGAGAGGCCTCCATATACTAGCCCTTTCAATTCATTTCCTTTTTTAAATGAAGAAGTAAAAAAATGGGCAGAAAATAATATTTTGTTTGTAAGTCGGAATTTTGTAAAATACGAACTATGTCAAAATTGTTGTTTCCCTGTTTACAGTGAAGACGACAACATTAGATTAGGGATACACAGGAATAATATACACGATTTATATACTGACGAAAAACTCTCATCCTTCTTTAATAACAGGATTCAGAACAGCGGCCCATTCGCCCAATCTCCCTCTACCTCGAAGGACCCTTAAGAACAGGAAAAACTGGGCCAGAAGTCTCGGATGACAAAATTACTTATCTGGCAGAATAAGCTTCAAGGATTACGATCAAGACGCCGTCTACAATGTCATAGACGACATCAAATATTCGACAGTCCCTACCGAATTAATGGAGAATTTAGTAGGCTGTCAGAGAGACTTCTATGTATTTGTTAAATTCCAACCAAATCTCATTATTAGAGGAGAAATTTCTTGTATTATATTAACTAATGGGGACAATAGTTGGTTAGATGCAATGTCCCAAAAAATGAGAGAATGGTTTGATGTAAATGTAACTACTGTCATGATTAATGAAAATTTATATTAATTTTATTTATGAAACAACTCAAACTTTTATTTACTTACTACATTTCCCTTATCATCAACTATTACATCTTGAGTCACATCACTATTTTTTACACTGATTATTACATTTCGTAAAACATTAGAAAATTCTGCGGGGTCCATAACAACTGATCCTCTCTGATCAACTTCTTCTTTTCTAACACCCACCTCTGAAATCGACGGACCAGGATCAACATCACTAGCACCATCACCACCTTTACGTACATCAATCTCAGACAAACTCAGACGACCTTTGCGTTTATGAATAACTGAACCACTTTTCCCAAAACCTCCTAACCACAAATCTCTTCGCCTCTCCGGTAAACCGACAAACATAGTCCGTGTCAGAATCGGAATGGCCTTGATTGGAGCACAGTGCCAAACATCAACGTTATCATTAGTATATTTTTTAGACAACACAACAATAAATGGGGCCCTCATTTGCGAATCATTTGGCATGTCACTCATAGAATACTTCAAATATCCCTTCATTTTACAATACGTAATCCCCCTTTTAATATTCGAATTTTCAAGTCGATACTTCACTATCTATGGCACCTGTTTGTCGTTAATTGAACAATAACCATTCCCATAATACACTAACTCGCATTGACAATCCACAGGGAAAATAAAATACGTTTGCAGACTGTCATTACCATCTAACCTCCGATCATACACATTTACTCTGACCAACCCACTGGCATTAGGTGCGTAAAAGGGAGAATATTTTATCAATCTTAATACTCTTTTGTTTGTATCTCAACCTCAACTGAGAAAATAAATTAGGCAAAGCAAGTTCAATACAACTGAAATCACTTGCTAAAACAGCTTCCACAACACCAGTTCTTATATTGTCCACCTCCATTCACCTGAACATTACAAATAAAAATACATAAATTACAATTCTAAACAGTTTTAAAGTACATTTGACTCCTTAACATAAGTTTGCATTCTTTTCTACTAACAGTAGCAGCCACTAAATATATGGCACCCTTCTAAATACTTCCAACATTTCCCAACAGTGTATCTTTGTAGTCCGTCCAAACATTAATTGGGGAAAACCGGTCCACAACTTCTATCCCACGACGAGCGTACTCTTTGTCCTTGCCACCAACGAGCTTGAATCTCATTTTCTTTAGCATCCGAAACCGGTCAGACTAGTCAGGATCAACAATCCAGGTCTCAGGATTACCCTTACCAACTCCAATAAATACCTTGTCAAGAATGGGGACGGAATCTGACGGACTATTATCACTTATAACGAAAAACAATACGTGGTGGACCACAGCTTCGTCTTTAGTATCTTATCCCAATTGAACATTTCCAATTAATTTTATACCCTTAACCACGATCTTATCTGATTGACGGTCACATCTCTTATTACCCAACTCAATACCATTTAGCAATCTTGCCATACCTTTATTATCAAATTTAACGTCCTTTAATTGTTCATCGTACAGTTGCAACTTCCTTACTCCCCTCTTAGTCTTCTTAATATATCGAGGAATGTTCTGAACGTATCGTTTGTAAACGTACGCCGCCTTAAAAGGTGCACGACCATGGTAACTATGCTTATATCCACTGGTCGCCGTTGTCCTTGACCGCAAAGGGAATCCAATATTGGCTGCTTAATACTCTTTCCATTTTTTATAAAACACTCCAAATCTTTTATCCTACAAATCTTACAAATTCTCTTACCTCTGCTGACCCTTTTGTTCAGACACCTTAACTTTGATATTTTTTTCCTCTGCTCCTTGTACACCGAAACAAACTTTGTCAGAACTGACCGCCGGCTCTCTTCCCAAAGTCCTATTTGCCACGTCAAAAAACGATCTACACACATTTGAGTGAACTGTCTGTAATTCTCGGGATACTCTTCTAAGGAGTACAACATTGTATACCAATACAATCAACAAAAAAAAAAGACAGAAAATGAGGGATGAAACTATATAAGGGGGCAAGGTATGCTACCTACCTCCCTACCCAAACTGGGCTTCAAGTGAGCAACTTTGGGGCAACTCAAGGGCGGGCTTTAGGCACCCAGAGAGGTGTCTAGAGTCTCCACGTGGGTTTGGGAGCCCCGTGGACGGTGCAATAATGTAAGCATTGCGCGTGCCTCCCAATGGAGAGGTTTGACACGTTGTCTCCCTTATGCCACGCATTATGGCATCGTGGGGACTCGTTTTAAACCGAATGGGCTATCGAGGCAACACCAAAGGCCTCGTGTGCCAACTCAAGTGCTTGGTATAGGTTCAACCATGCACAAGGGGATCCCGTGGCTTAAGTTAAGCGATTGGAAGGCAACACCGCATATGTGGGTTATCGAATGAAAGCATCAAGCTATGTATTGACTAAATCCATTAAGGGATGACAATATGCTACAAACGAGCTACAGATTGAGACGTTGCCTTACTCATGCTACACGTTGGTGTAATGCTAAGTTGCGCAATGGCCTTAGGCGGAATCTAACACACATGTTGGCACAAGGACTATGCGTGGGCGAGAGATTGACCCTCGATGGCTTGTGGGCTTGGCATGAGCGATATGCATCTATTAAGGCATGTTTGACCCTGTGACACTTCGAGATGCTATCAAAGACCCAACATGCTATGTTGGCTTGTTGGCTAAGTCGAGGGCCTTCACTAGCACATTGTTGTGTGGCTAGGCACCATGATGACATGAACCTAAGTTGGCCAAGCACCTTACTTGAGGTAAGCTTGGCGCTATGAAGCGACTTATGCCGTGCTTGGTGCACTTGAGGCATCAGGCCTACTTGTGGCATCCGGGTGAAGACGGAGTTTCCTTGTGAAGTTGTTTTGCTAGACAAAGCATTGGGCCTTAATGTTCAAACGGGTGAGAACGCTACCACTCGATTTGTCAACGAGCTATGGCGAGTTTAAATTTAGTAGAGTTTGAGCGCCACACGAGCGAAAAATTAATCCGCTGTGCCTTTAAAGGAGTTGGCCCGTGACACTTGGGCCAGGCCCTACAGTTTGAAACCTTGTGCACCTGTTGGCCCCTATTGGCCCCAAATGTGAGCCTATTATAAAATAAAATATATATATTGAAATTTTATACAAAATGATGTGATTAAATTATAAATTTATCACATCAAAATAAATAATCATTGGAATGTGTGTTAATTGTAAAAATATTACTGTTACTTTATTCTTTTAATAATTTATTTATTTATTTTTATTTTGATTTATCTGGTTGGAGAGAGGGGGGTGTGGGGAGTGGATGGTGCAAGATTATGGTGGGGGAAAAGCGAGGGTTAGGGTAGGGACCACAGAGCATATTCATATGCAGCGACGCACAGCAGTTACAACAAAGCATCTGAATGGACCCCCCATTTGGCTACTTATTATTATTATTATTAAGTTTAAAAAAGAAATCTTTTATGTAGTGTAAAATATATTTTTATTTATTTTTATTTATTTAAATTATATATTGTGCGTCAATCGCTACCGCTAGTAATAATAATAATAATAACATATAATAGTGGGTGTGAGATGGTGAAAAAGAGAGGCCAGAATAAGAAGGCTGATGCTGATATGCCGCATGCGCCACCACCAGGGCCCACCTCTTTCAACCAATTCGATGAATGAGATTTCCTATTTGCAACCTCTTCTCCCCTGCTCCATACTGCAAATTGAGTTTTCTCTTTCCAGCTAATTACTGCTCATTCAACCCCAGTTAACTTTGTAATTAAATTGCAAAAAACTAATAAACTTAGGCTTTATTTGAGATAAATTTAAAAAGTCAAAAAATTACTAAAAAAATTAAAAAATTTATGCTATTCAAGGGTAGTTTGTAGGGAATGTCACTTATTTTACTCTTTGAATTCAACTACTCAAAAGTCAAAAAGGATAAAATGATCATCTTGATTTTACTATAATATTTTATTACACATCTTTTCGTAAAAAGTTAAAAAGTAATCTCAAACATACATTTTTTTTATCTACCTTTTTAACCAAAAAATCAAGAAGTACGCTTATATATCACATTCCAAACAATTACTTAGAGTTGCAATTTAATTTTTGTTTGGGTATTTTTATTTTTATTATTTTTACAATCAATAAGAAAAAAATAAGCAATGAAGAAGTTGCATAACATAACAGTGAGAGATTAAATTCAGACATTACTCGTAAGGGGTCACCTATTACACCAAGCCAAAGCTTTTTTTTCATCACAAGGTTGCAAATCTCTCCCCCTCTCTCTCTTTCTCTCTCTCTCTCTATTTTATCAGGTAGAAAGATAAGATAAAAAGGCATTCTTATTCTTTCATCACAAGGTTGCAAGTATCTCTCCCTCCCTCCCTCTCCCTCTCCCTCTCCCTCTCCCTGTCTCTCTCTCTATTTTATCAGTTAGAAAGATAAGATAAAAAGGCATCTGTCTCCAAAGGGCTATGTATGGGTACACAATGGAAGAGTAGGTTGGCTATGTTTAGCTAAATAAGGTTAAAAAGATGGTGGTTGAGACATCATGATTCAATTCATATATGGCCTTTACCTATTTTCCAAACCAAAGTATGGCTTTTGGTAAATTTAAAAAAAAAAAAAGAAGGTCAAGAGCACAAAATTCTCACATAAAATACCAAAAAAAATACATATTGATATATGACAAATAAATAAATAAATATATATATAGAATTAGAGAAGGAAACAAGTGCATGACATTTTAATCAACGAGGCCCTTGAGCTGAGCAAAGGGCACACTTTTTCTCCACTTTAATTTGTATTTTTTTTCAACCACTTGATGATGATGTTAAGGGAAGTATCCATGAACTTGTAAACTCTCATCTTAATTAGAGCATGTTCTAGTTTTAACCCCAAAAGAAAAAAGAAAAAAAAAAAGAAGAGACAGATCATACGTATTATTATGTGCATAATAGGTTTCATTTGGCAACATAAGTTTGTAGTCAAAAAGTCATTTTAAGTTGTCACACCACTTTCTTTACTTTCTGAATATATTTTCGTAAAAAATAAAAAAAATCAACTAAAATAAATTATTCCAAACGAGATCTGTTTATATATATATATATATATCAATACCATTCACTTTGCTTGATTTCATTTTTTCAAAAATACTTTTCAGAAAATTCTACTTTCTTGTTTTTCGTTTTTTTTTTTGTTTTTACTAAATTTTTTTAATATTTTAAGTATTTTTTTTTTTTACTTTTTAGACATACCTAACATAAATATATCTAAAAAGTAAAACATTTGTGAAAAAAACCTTTTAAAAATTCACTAAATACCAAAAATATAAAAAAAAATTACGAAAATTCCATACATTTTTTTTTTTGTATTTTTATGTATTTATAAATTTTTTAAAATATTTTTTTATAAATTTTTTACTTTTCAGATACATCTAAGTAAAATGCATTTAAAAAAGTTTTAAAAAAAATGTTTAAAATTTTAAAAATATTCACTAAAAACAAAAAAATACAAAAATCAAAAAACTCAGTTATCAAAAAATTTAATCCAAAAAACTCAAATCAAACACACTGATTTATTTTATTTTTATTATTTCAAAACAAGTACTATAAAATTCATAGAGAGGGTAGGAGAGCCATATATACTTGAAGTCCGTATCAAAATTGATCAAATCCACATTTATCTCTCAAAATATCATAGAAATTTTATGATTTGAAATAACTAAATTAATTTGTGGTAGCATCTTTGATGACTACCAACCTATTCCAAATGTGGGGTGTTAGTTTAGAGAATCAAAACCATGAGCTAGACTATGACATAAAAATTTGGCAAATACAATTTAATATATCAAAAATTTCATGGACAACAAAAATGACTTTGATTCTCTCAACTCAAGTAACTTTTTGGAACATGACAATATGGTGTAACTGTATTATTTTGATACATGATCATATATTGCTTCAAATATAAGAAACAATTTATTTTCAAGCAAAAGAAGATTTTGAAGATTGATTTTAAGTAAGATGAATAGACTAATTTCAAGAGTTTCATATTTTTTTTCACTCTACCAATTGTGTAATATTTTTTTACTAACTTATTAATATCATATCGTATAAAAAAGAAAAAATTCAAACACACATGCACTCCAATGTGGTACTTGTTTTGAATAAACAAAGATTCAAACCCCTTAGACTAGACCAGAGACTAGTGAAAGTTGAAGCATCATTATAGCAGTGTTTTTACATTTGAACAACTATGGCACGTAGGTCATAGAATCAATGTGTTTAATGTATTACATATAAAAGTGAATGTTCACCTTTAATTTAACCCAAAAAACGAAGAAAAAGAAAAAAAGAAGTCAATGTTCACTAAAATTATGAGTTGTGCATTGTCACCAATCATTTCTATGGATAGGTATTGGCAACTTTGATTTGTATTCTCATTTCTTTTCTATTTATACTGTTTGGTTAAGGGATTTTGGGAGAGATTTGGAAAGAGAAAGGAAAAAACGTGTGTGAAACTAGGTAAAATATAAGTATGTTTTATTTACATTGTACCTTCCTTTTTCATTTCTCTTTCCGAATCCCTTCTCAAATCTCCAACCAAACACAGCAGTAGTGCTCTACACACATACCCAATCCAATTTGTTTTGAAATCAGATATAAAAAAAATTAAATTGATTCAATAATTATAGTAAGAGGGTTTAAATATATTTATCTTTTTAACAAAATAAATAACAAGTATAATTTTAAGACTAGATCATTTATTTTTTTGAAGACAAATATAATTATAGAATCAATTTAATTTTTTATAAATATTTTACACACATGGACAATGAAATGAACTAACAAAATGAATGAATCAGATTATGCATCTTTTCATTTATTTTTTATTTTATAAGGAAAGCATGATGAAATTATATGTTTAATATTATTGAATCAATATAATTATTTTCATGAATAATCTCTTCACATAAACCTGTGAAATGAAAGTACATCCTCACAAATTCACAATAGTGATGCTGCACCAAGTGAGGTATGTCACCCACCAACGGTAAATAATAAAAGTAATTGAGTAATGTTAGGGATATAAATGAATGATTAAATGTCTCACATGGGTATGGGTTTCACAAAAATATAGACCCCACACCTATGTAAAATATTTGATCATTTATTTAATAGAAAATTTAGAATCTAAAACATTTTCTAAAGTAATATTGTGGGTAAAGTATAACAAATGTGATCCTTGACATTATTGTTGCTGAAAAATCCTACGAAAATAAAAATTATTCGTACAATCGGATACAATTTTTTCACATGGAGTGAATATTAGTTTTTTATAGATTTGAACTTGTATCATAAGATTGTATTTAATTCTATGATTGATTTTTTTGTAAAAGTAAAAATATCATAATTAGTCAATTGAAAAAAAAAAAAAAAATCCAATTAGTAATGTGTCAAGTGAAATGAAACAATACTTTTAAAATTAACATTCAATCTAAATTCAACTATTATATCATAAGATTAAGATATGAGTTAAAATTTAAACAAGTGCCAAGAGACCACCACCTCCTCCTCCTCAACAATACTCGCCAGCTTCTATCACCGGCAATTACCTAAAAGTGAAAAAACAAGTTAATTTCATTTTTGTTGAAAAAAGAAAAATCTATTACAGGTCAAGCTGTTATGACCCTGGATTCCGGTAGCCGGTAAATTTTATACCCAAACTCCAAAGAGAAAGAAGACTCTTTCTTTCTTTCTTTCGTTACTTATTAGAAGAACAATCTAAGAACCTTCGTTTCGCTTCCTCCTTGTAAACCCGAACCGCTCTCCAACGTCGTCGTTTCGGACTCCTCCGAGTTCAACGACGGCGTCTCCGCCCTCCGCTTCGCCCTCATCCTCGCCGGAAAGTCATCGAGATCGCCGCCGGCCGGTTGCTGTCTCGCCGTGATCATCAACTCATTGCTATTCTTCGCTTTACGAGCCAAATACAGATCTCTGGATCTGAAGAAATCGATGTTGTGGTTGTTTGTGTTTGAGGCGTCGTCAAATTCGTCCGCCGGAGATGCGCCGGAAAACTCCGGAATTGGCCGTAGGGCTACCCCTCGGAGCACCGTCTCCACCGCCGCCTGGCACACGTGCCAGTTCCCCGTCCATAACAGTCCGACGGCTCCGTTCACCGGATTCACAGTCCGTCCACAAGCTTCAAACAACAGAGACTGAAACAGAGCTGTATATAGAGATCGCAAAATCCTCATCATCAGAATCAGAACAATATGCACATCCTTCTATATATATATAAAGAGAGAGGGGGGGAGGGGGGGGGGGGAATTACCAGGTCGTTGGGAGTCGGGGACGGAGGAGAGGAAGGACATGAGGCCGGCGCGGCCGAAGAACTTGGCGACGAAGACGGTGGCGTTAGCTTGAGCTTGAGAGGTTTCAATACCTTGAATTGATTGCCTCAGTATGCAATTGTCATTGCAACCCTTCCGAAGAACTCGACAACCGTTGCAACTCATCTCACGGCACATGAAACGTCAGATTCTGGTAATAATTCCGACTCCAAATCGAAGAAATTAATGAAAACGGAAGAAGAAGAAGAAGAAGAGAGGCTTGAAGGGTGAGGAGGCAGGAGGAGATATATAGAGGGGAGAGGAGGGGTGTGCAGGTGGGGTTGTATATGTGGAAAAAATGTATAGTTAGAATTATTGGAGGGGGGTTAACTCAACTGAGGTTAAAAAGGCAACCATGGTTGGAGAAGCTAACCAGTATTATTTTAGTTGGTGTAGTGGTGATGTTGGTGATGACAATAGGGGGTTTGGGGGAGTGTTCTCGTTCTCCAAAGGTGACGGGGGTGGGGGCAAAAGAGCGGCTCCGTGTCTCCGCGAGTGGGTGTTTCCTCTATTGTTGGATTTTGTTTCTTTGCGTTGCAGTCCAAATACTTTCACACTTTATTTTATTCCTTCACAATGCCAAAGGTTTGGTTTCTCTTATTTTTATTTATTTATTTTTTCTCTCTCTAAAAGCTAAAAACTAAAATCTAAATATTTAAAATTTTATTAAAAAATAATATATATGATCCAAATTTATTATAAATAATAAATATTATAAACATACGGAAAATATTATGGTGCATATTTTTTAAAAGGTACGCACCATACATACCTATAATTAAGAAGAGTCCCGCTACAGACCCCCAGTGGGGGTCGCGCCCCCAGTGACGTGGCGCGCCCCCACTGGCTGACACTTGAAAAAAAAAAAAAAAAAACTGTTTTTTTTGGACGAATCAGGGACTGCCACCTCACTGGGGTTCCACCCCCAGTGGGGTCCGAAGCATATTTGAATTAAGAAAATAGAAATTTACGTAAAAATTCTAATAAATAGATTTATTATCTAATAGGTTCTATAATAATTAATGACATTTTTTATCAAATATTATGAAAAAATATCATTAATTGTTAATTTTCAGCGATAATTTGAAAATTGGCAAATTACGCTAACAGTTTCTATAGTTTGCGATTTGTGTCACTTTGATCTCCGACTTTTCAATTGTGACACATTTAACCTTAAATTTTGAAACTTGTTCCAAATAAGAACAATTGAAAATACCATTACTCAATTTTAAAGATAAAATCGTCAATTTAATAAAATATAAACTAATTTGACAAAAATAAATGTAAAAAAAATATTTTTGAATTTTTAAAATTATTTCTACCTACCAAAGATAAAATTATGTAAAATTAATAAATCTTTTACACATTTATTTATCTTATCAAATTAATTTTTCTTATGTGTTTGGATGGTGATCATGTAATGAATAGTTGTTTTTATTTTCATTAAATTAGTTTTTATTTTTTCAAAAGTTAAATATGGCGATAACTTTGATATCATTATTAAATCAATCCACTAAATTAAAAAATCTAAAATTAAAAACATTTCATATATTAAATATATCGATTACACGTTAAAAGCCTAACAACCACCCATTGCATGATTATCATTCAAACACATAATAAAAATTAATTTGGTAAAAAATAAAAGAATAAAAATGTAAAAGATTATCAATTTTACATAATTTTATCTTTGGTAGGTAAAATTAATTTTTAAAATTTTAAAATAATTTTTTGACATTTATTTTTGTCAAATTAGTTATATTTTATTAAATTGACAATTTTGCCATTAGAGTTGAGTAATGGTGTCTTCAATTATCCTTATTTGGAACAAGATTCAAAATTTATGATCAAATGTGTCACAATTGAAAAGTCAGGGATTAAAGTGACACGAGTCCCAAACTATAGGAACTGTTAGTGTATTTCGCTATTTGAAAATTCTCACAAAAAATGTCACTAATTATAAGTTTTAGCACAGTTAAAAAAATCTTCACAAAAAAAGTCACTAATTTTTAACTTTCAGTGACAGCTTGAAAAATCTATCACAAAAAAAATTACTAATTTTAAGTTTTAGCGATAATTTATAAAAATTGTGACAAAAAAAAAGTTACTAATTATCAATTTTTAACAACATATGTAAAAAATCATCACAAAAAATTATTTTTAGTGGCGATTTTACTAAGACTTTTTTAGCATGACTTTATGGGAATTAAGTCTAACTATTAGAATCTATTAGTAGTTTACCTCAAAAAAATGGCATAATTTTAATTTTTTGAATCATAACTAAAAATAAAAAAAGTCATAATGAAAATAGCATGAGGTATAACTAAATAACTCATAAGTCATAACTAAAAAAAAAATAACATAACTAATAATGCATATGATACACCCTTATTAAAATGGTGTATATTAGAATTTTTCTAAACATAAAGAAAGTGGAGTTCTCCAATCCATAATCTAAACTAAATGGTGCTTTTTAGGCCTGTGGAGCCAATCACCGATCACGTTTCTGTTAATTTTGTAAGATCATTTTTATATATTATTTATAAAAAATTAAGGCAATTGAATAATTATAATTTTTTTATTTTATTACATTTTTTTGGAAGTACACTTTCTTTCGTGAATGATGTGCACAATCTTACAAATTAACCATTCAAATTATATTTTTCTCTAGTCCATATAGATGGATTGGACGGTCCACTTCTCTTATTATCAGCTTATCTGGTTTATTTTGTGGGTGTTTGGAAGTGAATTTTTTTTTAGGTTTTTTTAGTTGTAGGATATTATTGAAGAAATTTTTTTTTTGTGTTTGGGAAGATAGTCGGATTTTTTTGTGGTTAGATGTGATGTTTGTGAGAGAAAAAGTGAAATGATTATGGGGTTTGATGTGATATTTTGTTTGGATTTATTTATTTTGGTTTTGTAACCAATTTGTCTTTTAGTAAAAAAAATCAAAACAAATCTTTCCCAAACACCGCAAATTTGAATCATTTATCTTTCAAAACCCATCAAAAATATTAGCCTCAAGATTATTCAAATTTAAATTCTTATTGATTTTGATTATTGACAAATATTTAGAATTCATTTTATTATTCAAAGTTTTTAAAATAATAGTATACAAATTGTACTTCAATAATTCTAGAAGATATATGATTCTAGAGTGTTGTTTTTCAATGGTTTTTTAACCCCTCAAAAAATGAGATTAGTACTTGTTTGCAAAATTCTATTTATACTTGAAATAGGTCAAAGGGTTGACACCAAAATAGTAAAGGTCGACACTAGAGTGAAGTTCAAAATGTCTAAGTGTTCTAGAAACAAGGGTCGACACTAAATTTCAGCGTGCAATCCAGCAGTAAGAGTTGACACCAAGAACAGCAAGGGTCGACACTAAATTTCAGTGTGCAATCCAGCAGTAAGGGTCGACACTAAGAACAATAAGGGTTGACACTAAATTTCAGAATGTAATCCAACAGCAAGGGTCGACACCAAGAAAGATAAGAGTCACCACTAGGAACACCTAGAACTCAACTCAGAGAAAAGAAGAGAGCAAAGGGTCGACACCCAATTTGCAGAGGTTGGCATCTGTAAATCTGGGTTTAAAAAATCCCACCTGCCAAATCAGATCTGGATCGACACAGTCCTTTTCTCAGCCATTTTTTCAGATTTATGTACAGAATATGTCATCTTTTTTGACCCCTGAGCAGATCTTCTAGCACCATATTTTCTCCAAGAAGTTGACTTGTGAGGTTGAGCATTAAATAAAAGCTTGTGCATTTAATGATCCTTCTCTTCCCAAGATCTGCATACAGTCTGCCTTCTTCATACTCTAATCAAACACAGCTGGAAGAATCCTCCTTGATTTGCTCCAACGGCTAGAAGATTCAAATCTCCTCTCTCTAATAGTTAAAAGCCATAAATGCTATAAAGATGAAGCTCTCCTGATTTGATGAAAACACTTGTTCAATATAACAAACCTAGAGCAATCAAAAGCTTTTAACATGCTCCATTGTACTTTCATTTTCACATCTGAGTGAGTCTTAAATTACATGTGAGCTTACACTTTCATATCCATCTTTTAAGAGAGAATATTTATAAAAGAGGACAGTTGTACCTCTTATTATTGTTCCTTATTTTCTAAGTGAAACACTTGTAGAGTAAGGCATTTAATTAAGAGGTCAACAACAGATTGAAGTAAGTCCTTTGTAAAAATTCACAAGGTAGGTGAAGCTTTGTGGTGCATTGATTCTTAATAAAGAAATTCTCAAGGAGGTCTCTTAAGGAGTGGACGTAGGCCGGTGAGCCAAACCACTATAAATCCTTGTGTTGTCTTCTTCCTTCTCTCTCTTTTATTTTCTGTGTATTCATTAACTGTTATCTACATTTAATCCTAAGTTTTTTGAAATCTATTTTTTGGTCAAATTTTTGATAACCCAATTCATCCCCTCTTGGGTTGCCTTCTTGTATAATAATTGGTATCAGAGCCTCGTCGCTAGTATTGTGACTTAACCATCTTAGAGTGATTTATGGCAAACCCTAGCTTCTCTCTTCTTGAAGGTTAAGCCTCAAACAGACCACCTTTCTTCAATGGCACAAATTTTAACTATTGGAAAACCCGTATGATTATGCATATCCAATCTATCGACTATGAGGTTTGGAAAATCATCTGTGATGGTCCTAAAGTCCCCACCAAAACCATAGATGGTCTGTTAGTTCCCAAACTTGAGAGTGAGTGGACTAGTGCTGACTATAAAAATATTCAATCCAATACCAAAGCTGTTAATATGTTATATTGTGCACTTGATGCTACTGAGTTTAACAGAATATGCAGTTGTACAACGGCGAAAGAATTTGGGATTAACTTATTGTAACTCATAAGGGAACCACTCAAGTCAAAGAGTCTAGAGTGAGTTTGCTTGTTCATAATTATGAGCTCTTCAAGATGAAACATGATGAGAACATATCCCAAATGTTCACTCGCTTTATAGATATTATAAACAGTTTAAAATCTCTTGGGAAGACTTAAACTAATGCAGAAATTGTTAAAAAAGTTCTCCAATCATTGCTAAAAAGTTGAGAGAACAAAGTTATAGTAGTGATAGAAGCAAGAGACTTGTCAACATTAAGTCTTGATGAATTGATGGGATCTCTCCTAACCCATGAGATCATTATGCAAGAAGGAAAAGAAGAAGAAGATGACAAGAATAAGAAGAAAAGGATAACTTTCAAGTCTACCTCAAAATCTCAAGAGGAAGAAGAAGATGCTTCGAAGGAAGATGAAGAAATGATTTTCATTACCAAAAGGTTCAAAAGATTTGTGAAAAAGAAACAAGGTGTAAGGAATCAGAAAAGATTTCAACAAAGATTTTCAAAAAGGAGAAAACCATAAAAAAATCTGAAATTACTTGCTGCAAATGCAACAAATCGGGACACTACAAATCGGAATGTCCAGAGCTCAAGAAACAATTCAAGAAGGACACGAAGAAAGCCATGATCGCAACATGGGGAGAAGACAGTGATGACAGTGACTCAGAGGCTAATATTGGCAAAAATGAAGTCACAAATCTATGCTTGATGGCACTTAAAGATGAAAATGAGGTAAATAACGCCTCCTTTACTTTTGATGAATTACAAACTGCTTTTGATAAATTGTATGCTGAATTTAAAAAATTTAGTATGAAAAGTAGTCCTCAAAAGAAAATGATCTCAAGTTTATCTCAAGAAAAGGGATCATTGACTTTTAGGATCAATACTTTAGAAAATAAAGTCTTGAGAACTGAAAATGAGAAAGAATATTTCATTTTTGAAAAGAAAGTAGATGATTTGTAAAAAGAAAATGAAATTTTGAAAAAGGAGAAAATTGTTTTAAATGAAAACATAGAAAATTTAAAAAATGTTCTTTCAAAATTTACTTAAGGTAGAGATACCTTAGATAAAATTCTCAAAAGTCAAAGTCAAACCTTTGGAAGAATTGAAATTGGATATATACCTTTTTTAAAAGCAAAAAATTTCAAAAAGATCTTTGTTCATGCATCATCTAATCATTCCCATCTCACATATCATTATTGTGGAAGAAAAGGTCACATTTCTCCTTCATGTTCAGCTAAGAGAAAACTCATTTGTTAGAATGAAGAATGAGTGGGTTCCCAAAAACACTCCAAATCCTAACTCTCATGGACCCAAGAAAGAACAGGTACCAAAAGGCCAACAAAAATCTAATTTTTGCAGGTGTATTTTAGGTCAAAATCCATCAATAACCGGTGGTACCTCAATAGTGCGTGCTCAAGGCACATGACCGGTGATAGAATAATGTTCTCAACCCTTAAATCCAAAGAAGGAGGTCACATAACCTTCGGAGACAATAGTAAAGGAAAGATCATCGATGAAGGTAGTATTAGTAAAACTTCTTCACCCATTATCGAAAATGTATTGCTTGTTAAAGGATTGAAACATAACTTGCTTAGTATTAGTCAAATGTGTGATAAAGGAAATCATGTCAGTTTTGAAAAATCCCACTGCACCATTAAAAATTCTGCTGACAACAAAGTGCTTTTTGTTGGTCATAGGCATGAAAATGTATATATATTTGATTTGCATAGTTTATTTCCTAATCATGATGTTAAGTGCTTATACGCTATAAATGAATCTGGCTGGCTATGGCATAGAAGGCTAAGATATGTTCATATGGACTTGCTTTCAAAACTTTCAAAACTTGACTTGGTTATTGGTTTACCAAAAATTGATTTTGAAAAAGATAGACTTCGTGATGCTTGTCAACAAATGAGACAAACAAGAGCTTCTTTCAAAACCAAAAAATATTAGTTCCACTTCTAGGGCTCTTCAATTGTTGCATATTAACTTGTTTGGACCATCTAGAACTTTAAGTCTTTGTGGCAAATCTTATTGTCTTGTTTGTGTAGATGATTATACTAGATTTACTTCGGTGATTTTCTTAGCACACAAAAGTGATACATTCTCTGCATTTTCAGCTCTCTGCAAACGTATTCAAAATGTGATTAGTTTTGCTATTTGTAGCATTAGAAGTGATTATGGTAGAGAATTTGATAATGATGAGTTTACTTTATTTTGCAATGAGCATGGCATTGATCATAATTTTTCTACTCTTCGAACTACTCAACAAAATGGTGTGGTAGAAAGAAAAAATAGAGTTATTAAGGAAATGGCTCGTACTATACTTTGTGAAAATTATTTGCCAAGATATTTTTGGACGGAAGCCGTCAATACAGGTTGTTATGTTATTAATCGTGTCATGATTAGACCCATACTTAAGAAAACACCGTATGAATTGTGGAAAGGTAAAAAACCCAACATTGGTCATTTTCGTGCATTTAGTTGGAAATGTTTTGTACTTAATAAAACAATAAAGAAAATCTTGGGAAGTTTGATGTAAAATCTTATGAAGCCATGTTTCTTGGCTATGCAAATTCTAGTAAAGCTTATCGTGTCTTTAATAAAAGAACTTTACTCGTTGAAGAATCTATACACGTTGCTTTTGATGAATCTAATTCCTTTGCTTTCAAGAATATTATTAGTGATGATATTGTAGACTCTAATCCAAGAATTGAAGGCATTTACTTATCGGAAAGTGATGAACTTCATTCTTTGGAACCCAATGTTGAAGTCTCTATAGAAGATCTTCAAAAAGAGTATGCTCATCCAGCGAAGGAAAATGATCTACCCAAAGATAGAAATATGCTCATGGTCATCCCAAAGATCTCATTATAGGAGATGCCACACACAGTGTAAGAACTCGTTCTTCTATTCATAATGTTTCTGGCAATTTAGCTTTTGTTTCTCAAATTGAGCCAAAAACTTTTTTTGAGGCTGAACACTGAACACAATGAAAACTGGATTTTTGCTATGCAAGAAGAGTTAAATCAGTTTAAAAGAATTGAAATTTGGTTTTTGACTCCTTGTCCTAAGGATCATTTTGTTATTAAAACAAAATGGGTTTTTCGAAACAAAATGAATGAATCTGGTGTTGTTATTTGAAACAAAGCTAGACTTGTAGCCCAAGGTTATAACCAAGCAGAGGGCATTGATTTTAATGAAACTTTTGCACCCATTGCACCTCTTCAAGCCATTCGCATGTTGCTTATATTTACTTATTTTAGAAATTTTAAACTTTACCAAATGGATGTGAAAAGTGCTTTTCTAAATGGGTATATTTCGGAGGAAGTGTATGTTGAACAACCTCTAGGTTTTGAAAATCACAAATACCCGGACCATGTTTATAAACTTTCAAAAAGCTTTGTATGATTTGAAACAAGCCCCTAGAGCTTGGTATGAACGCTTAAGCAATTTTCTTATTTAAAAAGATTTTTCTCATGGAAAAATTGATACCACTCTTTTAAAAAACCAAAAATGATGACATGCTTATTGTTCAAATTTATATTAATGATATCATATTCAGTGCTACTAGTGAATGTTTGTGCGAGAAATTTGCTAAGGATATAAATGGCGAATTTGAAACGAGTATGATAAGAGACTTGACATACTTTCTTGGATTACAAATAAAACAAACCCAAGATGGAATTCATCTATCTTAAGCCAAATATATCAAAGATCTCCTCAAAAGGTTTGAAATGGACTTATCCAAACCTGCAGCAACTCCCATGAGCACATCGATTAAAATTGACAAAGATGAGCAAGGTACACCGGTAGACGAAAAGAATTATCGAGGTATGATTGGTTCCTTACTCTATCTAACTGCTAGTAGACTCGATATCATGTTTAGTGTTTGTATGTGTGCACGTTTTCAATTAGCCCCCAAAAGAATCTCACGTCACCGCAGTAAAACGCATTTTTAAATATCTTGTTGGTACTCTACTTTTGAGTCTTTGGTACCCTAAAACAAATGTTTTTGACCTTTATGGTTACTCAGATATCAACTTTGCGGGATGTAGACTTGACCATAAGAGCACTAGTGGCACTTGTTATTTTCTTGGAAATTCATTCATATCATAGTTGTGACAACCCAAAATTTTAAGTTGTTCCTTAAATTTTATATTAGTATTATCTAATTATAAATGAGAAGAATATAATTCTATATACGATTAATTGGGATCAAGGTGCAATTTGTATGCAATTTTATAATTAAGAAAAATTAGGATCATAGTACAAATATTATATGTTGAGGTTATTATTTAAGTTAATAGTGTAATTAATTTAATTTATGGGCCAAAATATAATAAGATATTTAATTTACTTGAGGGTTACTGAAGTCTAGAAGTAAGATATATATTGAGTTGCTACGTGGCAAATGATCAATGGTGTAAGCTTTGATCACCGTTCCTATAAATAGGAGATTGGTGAGAATGAATAAACACAAGCCAACAATAATAAACAACAAAAGTGAGAAGGAGAGGCAACATGGAGGAAGGCCTTAGAATGGCAAAAATAAATAAATAAATAGAAGTGATATAAAGGTAAATTATATTATATATTGAGTCACTATAATATATTTTACGTATGTTTTGAGTTACCATAATTTATTTTATGCAAATTGTGTTTTATAAATTATATTGATATTTCAATTACGTTGATTATTTTCTAAACTCTATTTACTTAACATGATACCCATGGATATGTATGTTTAAATCTTAATTATTATTTGAAAATGATTTTATAAGCAATTATTTTCTTTAAGTACCACCACGGGAGTCCCATGCATTGGGGGACTTAAATAACCATTGGCCTCTATTTGATTACTTTGTGGTCCTCTATTTGTCATGGATCCATTGACCGCTATTCTGTTTGTCACTCCAGTGATCTCTATTCTGTTTGTCACTCCAGTGACTTTTGTTCTGTGCGGAATAAAGTGTTGTGCGGAGCTAAGTGCTACACTATGTACGAGCCACCTCTTGAATCCGTACGAGCCACCTCTTGAATCCGTACCTCTGTATTGTTATGAATCCATCGATCTCTGTTCTGTTCTGCACTGTGGTTATGGTTCTATATATGATTTCTAAGATGGATTTCTGTTATAATATGAACAACTTATTTACTCTAATAGAAAACTATTCTATTTTATCTATTTTAAGCCTAAAGCTTATCCATGGTAATTATGCTCTCAGTATAATATTCTCACTCTGCTATATGCTTATAGCTGTTTACCAATTTTCAGGAAATAATGTAATTTCGAAATAGTTTGTGGAGAGTCTTGGACGTGGGGCTGTGGAATAGACACACATAGCACTTTTATAGTATTTATAATTCTATTCTTCATATGTAAATATCAGCCTTTTTTGTCAATGAACTTTTGCTATAAAAGTAGAAGATCCGATGATTATTTTGGTACCCTCACTTAAATATTTCCGCTCGCGTTTATTAATTTGTTTAAGAATTGGCCATAGGTAACTTCAGTTACTGGCCGTCACGATGCTTAACCCTTGGGTACGGGGAACGGATCATGACAATAGTTTTGTAAAACATAAAATTCAGTGGCCTTATCTACAACTGAAACGGAATATATTGTCGCCGCTAGTTGTTGTGCTCAAATATTTTGGATGAAACGACAACTTCTTGATCTTGGACTTTACTTTGATTATATTCCCATTAAATGCGATAACACTAGTGCCATTAATCTTTCAAAAAATTCCATACAGCACTTATGCACTAAATACATTAAAATAAGGCATCACTTTCTACGAGATCATGTGCTTAAAGGTGACATTGAACTCGAATTTATGCCTACAAGCCAACAATTGGTCGATATCTTTACCAAGCCTCTTAATGAGGAACAATTTTACTTTATTAGAACTGAGCTTGGCATGTTAAATATTCCTATGTGATGTTAAACTATGTGTTATTACGCTTCATTGTGAAATTTGCTGAGAAAAACACTAGTTGCCTTCCAGGACCCTTAAGGGTCGACCCCCTACTCTATAGGGTCGACACCTTGTGAACCAGTCTTGTGCTTTCTTTTGATAAGGGTCAACACCCATCTTCTCTGGTGTCGACACCAGTTGATTTCTGGTTCACTGCTTTTTAGGGTCGACACATCTCTTCGAAGGTGTCGACACCTGAAGTGTCTAATGACACTGGTTTTTAGTGTTGACACCCTTCCTCTAAGGGTCGACACCTGCCTATTGGGTAAGGTTTTTACCGTGCGATCTTTTCAAATTCGAGGGGTCGACACCTTCTCTAGGGTATTTATATACCCCGCGACCCTTCCATTTTCTCTTGCGACACCTCTAAAAAACCTAGCCCTAGTCACTTTTCCTATTCCGACGACTCTCACTGTCGTTTCACATTCCAATCATCTTTCATCTCTCTTGCGATCTCTATTCTTCCTCTCCATGGATTCCCAAGCCCCTCCTTTTGTTCTAACACGAAAGCGTCCACATATCTCCTCCTCTTTCACCACCATCGCTGCTTCTCTTTCCGTGCTTCGGTTCAAGAACCCTGAGTGCAGATCTACTTTCAATAAGGACTTCAATTTTCGAAAGGTAATCTCTAGTCGCATAATAGACATCACATTCTTCGAAAAACACTCAATTCCTGTCCAAGGATAGTTTGAAAATCAAAAATGGTCTTCATTTCTAAAACTTGATTATGATATTTTCCCCACTCTCTTCAAAGAGATTTGCAATATGATGAGGAAACTTCTTATCATATCCTCGACTGCTTTGTTAAGGGTGTTTCTTTCACTTTGATACCCTCTGTCATTAACTCCAGTCTGAAAACCTCCAATGATGGACATAGGGTCAATCCATCAGTAACTCTTAAACCACCCCAATACTCTTATCTTATTAGTCTTCGATTTCTCACCAATAACCCTGATTTATCTCATCATATCACTGTCTCTGGGAAATACATTTCCATTGAAATGAGGCTGTTACATCACATCATTACTCACAACATTATTCCAAACTCCGGCCGCTTTGATGCCATCACATTTGGCCACACTTACTTACCTTTTTTGGGCCCTCTCCACTGGTTTTCTGGTGGTTCACTGTATCAAAAATGCTTATAAACAAAATAATCAAACCCTTCTCTTCGGCATGATTTCCACAAAAATTTTCAAACATTTCAAAATTGATCTAAAGAGGGAAGAAAAAGTCCCTCGGGACCCCTCTTATTATGGGGCTGAAACTTTGAGAAATATAGGATATTCTCTGATCAAAAACATCTGGACCAAGACCAAGAAAACTAGGTCTTCCCCTGGCTCTTCTCTTTCCAGTCCTACTCTTCATTTTTCCACCCCTGGTCCCTCTACTCCACCACCTCCTTCTGACCTCTCCTCTCTGTCTCAAAAAATCGACCATCTCGATTTCATGGTTTAGGGTCCCCTGTTGGATGGGATTGCTTCAATCAATTCCAGGCTTAACAATCTAAACCTAGATTCCTAAACCATCCCTGCCTCTGACATTCTATGATCGTCTCACTCAGTCCCTGCTTCATTATCATTTGCTTTAGAACAAAAGGTGGATAAGTTGGCCTCCTTGATTCTATAACTTATCTCTCAATAGAATGAAATGCAAAATGACATTGATCGCATGAAGCTAAAGCAAGTTCAAGTCATTACAGCTGCTAAAAAAAGTGTAGAAGTATAGTGATTGCAGTCTACGAGATCAAAGACTCCAACGAAGAATTCCGTCAAATTTTCCAACAACGCTAGGACGATGATCTGGTGGAACAAATTCGGAAGTTCATGTTGTGGTTTGCCCTAGGTTGGCGTGAAGCTGCATCGCATTGGCCCCAAACTCCTCCTCCATTTCGTTGATGCTCTGACCCCTCTTTTTGTTGATGACAAAGGGGAAGAAGTTGTAGTTGTTAAAGTTAGCTCTAATTGTTAACTGTTATGTCTTTGGATGTTTATATAGCCTTTTATCTGTGATTAACTATTATGAAGAATAGATATATATGGATGCCTAGGTAAAACACTTTTTGGGTACAAAATTTGGGTAACACAAGCTAAGAAATTGATTTATATGGATATTTTTGGAAACATAGATACTTTGTGCTAATGGTATGAAAACATGCTGCTATTTAAGTGTTAATTACGATTGGTTATGAATGCTTGTGATGTGTTGTGAATGCTTTTACACTTATTTGGAGCATTATGGAATTTGCTTTAAAGAGCTTGTAATTTCATTCAATGCTTGTGATTTCATTCAATGAAAATAAAATGAAGAAATTAACTTTACTAATGAATGGTTCATATTGATAGGGGAAGCTTACTCTATTGTTGTATCTATTGAAAATCTCCTTGACATACATATTTCTCATTTTATTTTGAGTTGTCTTTGTTATGGCCTCAAAGCCCTTTTTATAGGGGGAGTTTTCGATCTCATTTTTTCTAAAACCTTTATTTACAAAACTCCTAAAAAAACACTTCTTAATGCTTTCACTCACACTTTGAAAATTTTAAATATTTGTCATCATCAAAAATGGGGAGATTGTTAGCCCCAAGGTTATTCAAATTTAAATTCTTATTGATTGTGATTATTGACAAATATTTAGAATTCATTTTATTATTCAAAGTTTTCAAAACAATAGTATACAAATTGTGCTTCAATAATAATAGAAGATATATGATTCTAGAGTATTGTTTTTCAATGGTTTTTTAACCCCTCAAAAAATGAGATTAGCACTTGTTTACAAAATTCTATTTATACTTGAAACAGGTCAAATGGTTGATACCAAAATAGCAGGGGTCGACACTAGAGTGAAGTTCAAAATGTCTAAGTGTTCTAAAAGCAAGGATCGACACCAAGACAATAAGGGTCGACACTAAATTTCAGTGTGCAATCCAGTAGTAAGGGTTAACACCAGGAACAGCAAGGGTCGACACTAAATTTCAGTGTGCAATCCAGCAGCAAGGGTCAACACCAAGAATAACAAGGGTTGACACTAAATTTAGTGTGCAATCCAGTAGCAAGGGTCGACACCAAAAACAGCAAGGGTCGACACTAAATTTAGTGTGCAATCCAGTAGCAAGGGTTGACACCAAAAACAGTAAGGGTCGACACTAAATTTTAGAATGCAATCCAACAGCAAGGGTCGACACTAAGAAAGATAAGGGTCGACACTAGGAACACATGGAACTCAACTTAGAGAAAAGAAGAGAGCAAAAGGTCGACACCCAATCTGCAGGGGTTAACACTTGCAAATTTGGGTTTAAAAAATCCCACCTGCCAAATTAGATCTGGATCGACACAGTCCTTTTCTTAGCCACTTTTTCAGATTTATGTGCAGAATATGTCATCTTTTCTAACCACTGAGCATATCTTTTGGCACCATATCTTCTCTAAGAAGTTGACTTATGAGGTTGAGCATTAAATAAAAGCTTGTGCATTTAAAGATCCTTCTCTTCCCAAGACCTGCATACAGTCTTCCTTCTCCATACTCTGATCAAACACAGCTGGAAGATATTCTCCTTGATTTGCTCCAACAGCTAAGAGATTCAAATCTCCTTTCTCCAACAGCTAGAAGCCATAAATGCTATAAAGATGAAGCTCTCCTAGTTCAATGAAAACACTTCTTCAATATAACAAATCTAGAGCATTCAAGAGCAATCAAAAGCTTTTAACATACTCCATTGTACTTCCATTTTCACATCTGAGTGAGTCTTAAATTACCTGTGAGCTTACACTTTCATATCCATCTTTTGAGAGAGAATATTTATAAAAGAGGACAATTGTACCCCTTATTATTGTTCCTTATTTTCTGAGTGAAACACTTGTAAGGTGAGGCATTTAATTGAGAGGTCCTTAACAGATTGAAGTAAGTCCTTTGTAAAAATTCACAAAGTAGGTGAAGCTTTGTAGTGTATTGATTCTTAGTGAAGAAATTCTCAAGGGGGGCTCTTGAGGAGTGGATGTAGGTCGATAAGCCGAACCACTATAAATCTTTGTGTTGTCTTCTTCATTCTCTCTCTTTTATTTTCTGTGTATTAATTGATTGTCATCTACATTTAATCCTTAGTTTTTTGAAATCTATTTTTTGGTCAAATTTTTAATAATCTAATTCACTCCCCTCTTGAGTTATATTCCTGTATAACAAAGAACATTTTAAAAAAATAATAATAAAAATAATAATAAAAAAATTGGTAGTATATCCATCAATCATATCATCAAATCACAAAAAAACTGAATGATTAGTGGTTAGTTTTTTGTCCTAGGCTTAGACCCCCTTTAATACCAAAAAGAAAAGAATAGACTATCTATCTTTTGTACATTATTTTGTGATTAAATTGCATATCTATCAATTTAAATAATTTAAATTTTTGCACGAATGATTTTCTCAGGTTTCGTTTGGGAACAAGTTATTTTAGTAATTTTTTAATTTTTTAGTTAAAATATAATATAAAAAAACTAGTATATTTGGGATAACTTCTTATTTTTTATAAAAAGATGTGTAAAAAGTAGAATTAAAATGGAATCTTTGACTTTTTGATATAGATTGTTGACTTTTTAATTTTTTTAGTGGCTTTTTGACTTTTAAGCTAAAAAATGATATTCTCAAACGAGACCTCTATAAATTGAATATTTCAAATTATTAAGATGAATGTGCAAAATGGGCCAATAACACCCACTGATCAAAATAGTAAATCCAAGAGAAACCAAAATTTAATACAAAATAGAATTAGAATGGTCTGTTATCATTTTTGTAATATTGTTTTTATCGTTTGGATTGGAGAGTATGTTTATATTCTCTTCTTATTTTGTGGCAACAATTTGGTGAGATTCCTGTGCGTCTTATGTGCTGCGTGATGGAACATATGAGTCATTCTTTCACCACATTTTAAAAAATAAATAAAAACCTCCCTCTTGATCACACCACTTTATTTCCTTTTGTTCAATTTTTTAATTTTTAGTGTGGACAAGGCAAGGCTTCTCTTTAATAATTATTTTTTATTTTTTAAGTGTGGACAAGATATTCCTAAAAGTCGTGTGCAATTCATCCCTTTTTATTCAATAATTATCTTGGTTGAACTGAGTTATCAATGGAGATCATGAGATTTCCAAATCCATGGCCATTAGGGTTAATTTAAGTTGAGACTTTTGGCTTCATCCAACAAAGTATGTGATTGAACGCAATCTACTACTACTGCAAGTAATAAATAAATAATGGCATTTATGTGAAATTATTAGATTAATGGGCCACCAAAGAAAGTTTTGAGTTGGCGATGAGAGGGACTTGTTAATTTAAGATTTTTAAGTATTGTCTTTCCATAGAATTGAGAGACAAGTGATGTTTTACCCTCACCATAGAGCCATAAGATCGATTCTTTTATTATTCTAATGTTCATATTAGTGATGAAGTGAGATCAACAATCATATATTCTATAAAATAAAATAAAAATTAGAAATTATTATATAGGTTCAGAACACTGTATGACCTTATGCCTAACCAATTGTGTTTTATGATTTATTCATCGTTTTATTTTTATTTCTTAAAATATATAATATTGTGTTATTGGATAAATACACAGCTAACATGATGTTTTAAAAAGACAAGATAGTTAATCCATAGAAAACACTTTAAGTTATTGTGTGCAAAGCACACTTATTTGAGTAATTATGTTGTCTTCTCATAATACCACGTTCATGCATTTTCAAAATAGTATATTAGTTGTGTGTTTATCCGATGTGGAGGGATAAAAATTAACTCACGTGAGATGAGCCTACCTAATGCCTATAGGGAAATAGAATTAAAGTAATAAAATAATACCTTACAATGCAACTTGCCGAGTTGGTCTGATATATATGTATCAGATAAGTTTTGAGCCATACAAATGGCTTATTTTTATTGGACGAAATTGGTGGCTTAAGCTCATTAGACAAAATGAGTGGCAAGTTTGCCTATATAAAGGGATGTAATCTTCATCTCCAGAGAAGGGGAGGTATGCCTGAACCATTTTATTTACTTATTCATTCTCATTTAGATATATGCTATCTAACTTGATCGTCAGAGTGCCTTCTAGCCGACAACCACCACTCAAGAGGTACTAACAGTGCGGCTTAATTCTTCGTTGATCTCTTGATTAATATATGTTGGATAATTTCTACTTCCACACCCGATAACAGGGGGCCATGCACAGAACCATACACTATACTATTAACGAGTAATTATCATGTTTTTCCATAACATTACTTTCTTATCTTTCTTAAACATCATGTTAGTTGTAAGATCCCCCCCAATAACAGAAGACTAGATACCTATCCGTCTCGAAAAATCTGAGTAATAATAGACAAATCACGAAACATTATTATTCAAGTGGACAAGGATATATTATTTTAAACCCATGTGATAATTGGTAAACCTAGCAATGGTGGATCTAGGGAGGTGGGAGTTGCATTGCACTCTAAAAAAATGTAAAAGCTATATATGTTATACTAACAATTGGCAAGATAATTTCAAAGCATGAAAAATTATATATATTTGCTCCCTCAAAATTCAAATCTTGAATTCGTCTTTCAAACCAAGACAGACCTTGTGGGGGAGCCATTACATTTCTATGAAATAATCGACAGCCCTATCTAGGAAGGATGAAAACTTATCAAATGTTATCTTTAGATTAGTCCAAAATGTCAACTCGATATCTTTGAGATAAAAGCAGGAACATAGAAAAACTATACAAACTTTCAAGTTTTGACAATGTAACTAAAAACAACTCCAAATTTGTTCTTTTATTATTATGTGCTAATAATAATAATAATAATAATAATAATATATGAATAGAATTGTCAACCATTGATTTGATTAGTTATATATAATAATTTAATGTAATCTTCCAATCATTGTAAGTATCATTATTGAGTTGAACTTTTTATATTTGTTGGCTTTTTGGCTTTTCGAATGATAGTTTTGTAAATGCGAGCGTGCCAGCAAGGATCAATCAGTCCTTACAGAAATTATAATTGCCAACCAATTTATCAGACGATTGTGTTTTAGTTCTTTCAGCCTCAATGAAGAGGACTTTTACTGGTGGCTTGACTTAGGAGAAATTAAGAGAAAATAACAAGTAATATGAAGAACAATCGCAGTATTTCATTAAAAAATGAACACTTACAATAGTCCAAACTCAGCCTCGAAGAGGTTTACAGCAACAGTCTACTTGAATCTACTTGAAACTACTCCTAGGAATCGAAGTGCAGTGCAGGTATTTAAAGGACAAGTATTTAAAGTGCAGGTATTTAAAGTGCAGGAAATGTAAAAACTGGGAAAGAAAATATAAAGTAAATGACTGGTTTGTATGATCTGAGTCTGGGGCCTTTTTCTGGGGACTTCCTTGCTATTTATACTTGCCAAGGATGACCTTCGAACTGCACTTCAAACCGTCGAACTGCTCCTCCATGATTGCTGATCATGCTGCCTTAGAAGTAGTTCCACTACGCCATCACTTGCAGTTAAACTTCCCTCTTATATTTGAATTTGAATATGAGTAACCGTTGAGGCCACGTCAACTTTCGTTTCTTTATTGATCTGGTGCTACTCGGATCACGTGAGAACCAATTGTCATCGCCACGTGTACGATCAGGATTGAAGACGTGAATCATCTTCCCATAATGCCCTTATTCTGCCACGTGTCGAATTGTTACTGGCTTTTACAAAATATATAGCCAACAATATTATAATAACTCTTAAAGTTGAGTTAAAAAAAAAAAATGTTATAGGCCTCACCTTTTTTATCAAATGAATGAAATGTCTCACGTGTAGGGTCCATAAAAGTGTAGATCCTATAAATATTTGGTCATTTATTTAGTAAAAAATTTAGTATCTCTAACATTACTTAAAAAAAAAAAAAAAAAAAAAAAAAAAAAAAAAAAAAAAAAAAAAAACTCTTATTTATTGCATGGTCATTGGGTATGCGGCGGGGATTGGGTGTTGGGAGCTCCTAACATATGCTTTGACGGTTGATTCTAAGCTCTCTTTGTTTTTATGAAAATAGTATTTGTAGAGTGCAGATCCATTGTTGTTTTCAAGCATAAACTATGGGGTTTTAACTGAGGAGGATCCTATGGGGTGTTCGTTGATTTTTTAATTTTTTAATTTTTTTTAATTGTTTTATGTAAAAAGTGATGTGACTCAAAATGGGTTAAAAGTTGACTTTTGACTTTTAACTTAGAGTTATGCTAAGGACTCTAAATAAATTACTAAATTCTCTACCAAACTTCTCACATGGGTGTAGGACCCACACAAATCACATGTTTGTGATCCTACATCGACTTGGTAAAAAATTTAATAATTTATTTATGATCCATAACATTTTCCTTTAATTTATGCTCCCAAAAATGGGCCTATGCTATTCCTCCTGTCCAACAATGATTTTCACGTTACGAACATCTTTAAGTAACTTTTTAAAAAATGTTTATTAATTATTATAATTAATTTTATATTATTTTATTCATTCCAACAGACTATCTCACACAATAGTTATTTTACTAAGATTCTTGCAGGTTAGCTACATTTAGAGAGCGTTGAGAGGCTCTTTAAGTTAATTTGCATGGATAAATATGTAAAAAAAAGAATAGTGTTGGAACACATTGATAAAAAATTAATTAGGTAAAATAAAGAGCTTTAGCTAATGAAAAATAAAGAGCAGCATTAGAGTTGCTCTAATAAGGCTCTTCAATAAATGATATAATTTAATAGTTAAAATTTAAAATTAAAAGTGCAAATTTCACTTTATCTTTATGATTTAATTTATATGCAGTTTATAGATTACAATATTTGCCCCTAATTAATATATTATTATACTTATTTGTACGAAATTTTATCTTTTATTTTTTATAATGCACATTATGATTGTAATAAGAAATGTATTGTGTGTAAATAGAAGCTTTCACGATTTGTCTCCTGTCATTTAGACATAAGCTCATAATAGACAAGTTGTGAAACATGTGTCTGGATATAAAGAAATGAAAAATGCTACAATGTGCACTTGCATATTGTAATTAAAGTTATGATTTTTGTGATAAAAGTTTTGAATATTTTTGTGATAAAAGTTATGAATGGTGAAATTATAATGTACACCTAAAAGTTATTTTTTATTTATTTTTTATTTTTTGGTAATAAAAGTTATACATTTTGTGAAAAGTAAAAAAATTATATTTTTATGACAAAAGTTATACATTTTTTAATAAAAATTATGTTTTTTTTTTTTTTTTTTTTTTTAACGTAGGATGCATGTTCTTATTCAAATGTCAAATTACACATAGAGTGAAGCACAAAGGTACAACCGACACCATGTTGATAACCAATATTATGGCATAATTAACACCACATTAATTCAACATATGCCCATTTTATGACACAACACAACCACCAGTACTTTATAGTGTAACTTTCATATGGTACAATCATAGAATTGTTTTATTTTATCCCGAATATAAGAGTTTTAGATATGAACTGTTGACCTTTTAACGGGAATAGATTTTAGCTAATTATTTTTTTGTCAAATTTAACATAAATTAATGCGATTTTGAATTTTTTTTTTACAAGGTAATTGTTAGTATGTTATTAGTTAGGTTATCATATAAATTAATATCTCTTCATAAATTTACTTGTCGTGACATTTAAGTGCCCTCTTGTTATGATCACTTGAACAATTACCGAAATCATTATCTTGGAGTTAAACATTATAATCATCTATTCAATTAACATTCGGATTATGACTTATCTTAAAGTGATTATAACTCATATCATATCAAAATTAGCACTTAAACCTGAATTACCTTTCTTTTTCCGTCTCTCTCTTCATATTCCTGATGTGGCCAGTAAGATGACAATTTTCTTGAATTTAAGACGACTCTAAAATTAAATGCTTCGTAATTATTTAAATGCGACGAAGACTGAGAATTTGATTATATGTTTACCAGATTGTGCAAACTTAAAAGTGAAGGAAGATTCTAAAAGTTAACCAAACACCATGAGAGTGTGTCATGTGATCCATTACAATCTTTCGGCGTGAATTTTCGTCATCCCTTCTGTCATGTCAAATTAATTTATTAACAAATTAATTTGTTTAAATTAATACTTACGTAAGTATTAATTAATGAAATAACAACCTTGTCCACAAACACCCCCACCCCCCAAAAAAAAAAAAAAATTTGAAATTCAATTTTAGAAAAACTAATTTAAAAACCGTCAAAATAAGAATCTTTCAGGTATGTGTTGAACAACACATTTCTGATTGCTACTATTTTTTTATTTTTTTAAAAATTTTCTTTGTGGAATAATTTTTAGGTTAATTGTGGGTGTTGATTTTTGACCTCATAATCAAATTAGATTTTCTGGTCGAGATTTAAGGAACAGATAAATAGATTAAGCCCGACATCTGTACACAAGAAGACAAGAAATACCACAGTGGCTCCTCTACTTGGAACACTCCGACGATCAAGTCAATTAATAATCTCACGAGATATCAAATCAAGTATGCCACTCAAAATAATAAGTGTACCTTAGACTCACAGTGTGCCTTACTTTTATAGCCAACAGTATTATTTACAAAGATATCACTTATTCAAGACTCTTCTTATTTAGATTAGGGTGAACTTCCTCAAAAGTCTCATCTCTATCTAAATAGGGTGCTTTAAATCATCTAGGACTCTTGTCATCTATCCGATTATTTCAGACTCTAATATTATTTCATCACATCTTGACAATATCATAAATAACCTTGACGACATGATCGGTCCACGTGACACCTCAGCTACGTTCACGGTCACTTGGATTATCCAAAAAAATACATTCCCACCCTAATGATTGCTATGGTTGATGAATGGATTATCCATCTCATTCACAAATTGATAACCCTTTTGTTTGAGGATGTTAGGAATTCCCAATCCACTTGATAATTTTTTATTTTAAAAAAATTATTTAATGTCTCAAACATTCTATTATGTCCTTATGCGTCTTTCTATTAAAAAGTTGAGATTTTGGAGTCTAATTAATATTGTATACTTCACAATGCGTCTTTCTATTAAAAAGTTGAGATTTTGGAGTCTAATTAATATTGTATACTTCACAGCATAATCGATTTTTACTGAGAGTATTACTGTAATTTATTATTGGGTAGGCACATTATATTTAGGGGTGAGCAGCGGATATACCGATCCGCCAAAACAGACCGAACCAAACCGATCCGCCTCATTTTGGACGGATGCGTGATGACGAGCGGACGGTTGCGGATTGATTTTCTCCAATCCGCCAATTTGGCGGACGGATGGCGGATTTGAGGTTTCTTTGGTCGCAACCGAACCGCCAAACCGCGAGCACCCTTAGTAATTTATAAGATTTTGTGTTTTCAATGGTTTAAATATTTTGTTTGTATTTTCAATTGAAAAAGAGTTCAAATATTCTATTGAAAAAAAGTTTTTAACTTGAATATATTTTTTGAATTGAAAAAAATAAACGTATTATTTATCTATATTTTTTGGTTTTTAAATCTAACTCTAAAAGTAATAAATAGAAAATATGATATATGCTTGTTGGTTTTTGTTTTCAAAAACATACATAAATGTAACAATACAGAGACATGCAATCTCTACTATTGCTCTGTTCATGGTTTTGGTGGTTTAAATTGTTTTTATATTTTAAGAATCACAGATTGTAATACTTTATGTAGATGAATCATGCAATGATTGTGATAATCTAAAGTTTCAAACTTTCTTTCTTTGGATGAGGCATGCAGTAATTATAATATTTTTTTAAGTTATTGACTGTAGTACTTTTTTTTTTTTTTTTTTTTTTTTTTTGAGGAAGTGCACAAGTTGAACTATGTTGAAAATTTATAAAATTTCAAACCGCCAAACTGATTCGCATCCATCCGCCAAACCGCCAATCCGTTCAATCCGCATCCGCCGGATTGGCGGACGGATGCGGATTGATTTTCTCCAATCCGCCAATCTGGCGGACGGATGGCAGATTGGAAGTTTCGTGGCCGTAACCGACCCGCGCCCACCCCTTTATATTGTTCTATTCTAAGTAATTTTATCAAATCATGTAACTATTGTTTATGTAGACAATATGTGACCCTTTTTTAGGGGAAAAAAGAAAAAAAGAAAAAAAAAGAAAATGAAAAAGAAAAAGAAAAAGAAACAAACTAACATTGTGACCACATGTTATTAGATGAGCACACGATGACATCGAATTACTCAGCCCTTTAATATGTTTTGCCCTCGTTTATTTATTTATTTATTTATTTTTTACAGCTTCTCTTTCTTGCTACGTCTTTCAGACTTGAACTCAAAAATTTATCCAAAAACATTATTGCATAATTAAAATTCATCTAAGTCATAGACTCCGCAATACAATTTTAGAATCTCAACCACACCACCATTTTGAGTAAATTTATGTGCAAAATTTTTGGGTACTTAGTTTTAGTGTTGCAAAAAAACAGATTAGGCTATTTGTAAGCCATATCATTTCATAAATAAATTATTTTATTGGTGAATGAAAGCCCTCTATATTTGAATGAGACTTCATTGTCCCAGTAGTAACCAACAATATAACATTCAACAAAGTGTGATCTGAATGTTTCCTCAAGTAATCATTTTCCCTCAAACTTCATTTCCCTGGAAAGTCAATTCAAACATTTCTTTTCTACCAAACTATTTGCTTCGTACTACTGCACTTCCCAAAAGTCAGGTCAATGCCAAAAAACCCAAAAAAAGTTCACCAAGAATACATGTTCTTCAACTTGTTTCATACTAAGATACTGAATGTCTCCAGTTTCTAGCAGGCGTCGACTTAGCTTCTTCTGGTTGGGCAGAACCGTGAGTCTCTGATGAATCAGAGCCGCTATTATCCCCTTGCCCAGCCTTCCCTGACCAGATTTTCGAAAATATCTTCTTTGACATAAGCAAACCTTTCATTTTACTAATAGCAGCCTTGTCGGTATTAATCCTAATGTCTGCGCCATTTCTTTCATTGCCAAGTCTCAAGGCAGCTACCTCCGCTTTCAAGGCCTTGAGCTCCTCAGCTGTGGCCACTGCATCCCAATCTTCGTCCGCATTAGTTGTCGCAGACCTTGAGCTCCCATGGGACCCGCTGCTCAAATCTTTAATGCCTTTAGGTAGGTCAGGCGTGCTGCTTCCTGATGATGCGGCAGCCCTGACTTGCTCAAAAAATAGGACTTGTACGACCACGCGCAATGGCAATCTCTCGTTTTGCACTGCGTGCATACACGCATCTACGGAGAGCTTCTTGCAGTCCATCAGCTTGCATATCCTCTTCCTCTCGCTCTTGCTTATCCCGGGATGTTCCTGTACAACAAAAACACCAACAAATTTAAGAATAATGTGTAAACAACCAAGTTGCAACCATACACAAGCCCTAATATCAAAACAATACATACTAGCATTTTCTCATGCCTCTAATTTTCAAACTAATAAACCATGTCAAAAGACACCCATCCAAATATCAACTCAATATTTACTTATAATGTGCAAGCACAGATTAAAGATTCAGGGAAAGCTTGTACCTTGAGATATGTGTCGATGGCCCGATAAAGGCTATCATGAGCAGGTCGAGAGAAACCAGACACCATCTCAGCAAGATCAACGAATGCTGATAAAGGCAGGTTTGGATCCTTTGCAATTTCAACAAGGTATCCGTCAACCAGCTTTGCCACCATAAGCTTCGAAGCTTCTGTCAAAATCCCCGGCCTTTCTGCTAATTGAATTTCAGCATTCTGATCTTGTGCCATAAACTCCTCTAGTATTTTCCGTACTATCTCGACATCATAAATCATGGGTTCGCCTTCTGGGGCTCGTACCAGAAGATCACTCACATAAGCCGCCTCCAATTGCTGTCCTATTCTCCTAACGAGTTCTCTTTTATCCGTTTCCCCAGAATTCACCAAACTAGCCGCTTTTAACAATTTGAGCAAGAAACTACAAGAAACGCTGCCTTTCTCCGCAGGCAGTAGGCACACGATCACGTCCACTATTGATCGGGCTTTCAACATATCACCACACTGGATCGTACCCTTGCTAAATCCCGATAACCTTCTCAATGTGTATGCTTTCAAAGTTTCTCCTAACACTTCACCTGAAATTATCCCTTTATTTTTTATGTTAGTTATAACCTGCTTGTACAAATCTACTTCGAGCTCACACAAATCCTCAACCCACCAATCCTTGGGGACCATCCGGTTTCTGACACCGTTCCAGTTGGGATCATTCCCGTTTTCCTCCAGGAGCTTTTTCCGGTTATAAGTATAGGACCAATCCACCATGGAAACATCAACGGTGGCCTTGGAAGCTATGGCATCGACACAGTGACATACTAACTTCAGTTCCTCAGACCAAGGTAATAGAGACTTGGTAGTCTGAAGAACAGTTATGGAGTCCTTCCAGCTGCGGAAAAGGCTAGAATTTAGGAAAACATCGACCTTGTAGATGAGATTCCCCTTCTCGATTGTCTCGTGCATTCCCAGGTATTCAGCTGCACAACGAGCTGCAACGACGTTATACGCATTCAGGGTGACGGTCATGCCATAACAGAACTTGGCACATATTTCAAAGGCAATGGGTCCACCGGGAATATCATGAATGTCAACTTCATCACCGTTTCCCTCATCTGTGGATGTGACCGACTTTTGCAATCTGGCACTTTTGGACAAAAGAGGGAACTGCGGAAACCATTCTTAAGTCCATCAGTGAGATGAATACAAATTACAATAGTTATAGAAAAAATAAATATGCTTTTAAGTTGAGACAAGTTCTCCCACAATTGCTCAAGCTTTCACTCATTCTTATGTTAGGGGCTTCAGCTCAACTAGGTTCAGCTTGGCACAACTTAATATATAATACTCCATTTGTTTTAGCAAAAAACATTAGAGAACATTTTCTACGGAAAACTTTTTCTAAGAAATGTTTTCTGTGAAACGTTGTCCTATGTTGGGTAACATCCTTGAAACTAATGTACAATGGTTGTATTAGTGATGGCGGTGGGAGGGTGGAGGAGGAGGTGGTGGTGGTGGCTGCAGCTGTGGCGTGGTGGTTGTAGTTGGGTGTTGGTGGTGGTAGCGGTGATGGTGACTGTGGTAGTGTGTTGGCGTTGGTAAGACTTTAATCTGAAAAACATTTTCCACTTTTTTTTGCCCAAATAAGCTTGTTTTCTGTTTACTTTAGTTTTTCATTATACTAGACGCCAGAAAATCCATAAAATATATTTTAGAAAACATTTTTTGTCCAAAAACAAAGCGTTAAATAACATTTACCAGGCCGTCACATCCTTTCAACACCTTTGATAAAATGGTAAATGTTGTTCCAAAACAGTCATGTCATGCCACGTTGTTGTTAGCAGCAAATACAAAATATTAGTCAAGTATAGGTAGCTATCATCTTTAATATTTCCAAGATTTTATGCTTACATTATGTGTTGGAAACTAAGTGCAATGTGTACAGAACAAATTGATCGAAATAATTCAAAATGTATTGACCAAAAAATAAATGTAAAGCGGATTCATAGATATACTGTAAACATACCTTATGTAGATAAAACTTCACATCCCCTACACTAATAACTATGTCAGATGCCAACTCAGAGGCTACATACCTGAAAATCGGAATATCTTTGGTAAGCGTAACTGATAAAACTTCAAAATTAATCTATCAAACAATTACAAATTCAAACTGCTACAAATAGAACATAGTATCAGAGTTAGAGACAATCAAATTTAAATACGAGAACTAGCAATTCATCTTTGAAAAAATCATAGACTACAGTTTGTAAAAATGATATATAGCAAAGATGTTGCTAGCTCGTGATCTTGCTCATTAAACCCAAACCAAATCGTGTCCTAATCTCGAGAGGTAACCATGTAATTGCACCTTCAAAAAGCCTAGCAAGAATGTAGCCAGTGGTGCATGATTCGGAGTACACTCACAAAGATGCCAATATAACAACTTACAATCGAGCAACAAACAGATGATAGTAACCAATATGTGGAAAAGCAAACGACTCTAAAATGCCAAAAGAATTCTCTTGCTCCTTTTCCCCAAAACAAACAACAAAATAGCGAGAATGATATGATCATATGATAAAGATTTGTAAAAAACAACCCTTGTGATTGTTGAGTCTGAAAAAAAATTTCTTTATGGTTGCAGCCGACCCAACCACTAGCATCTCTGCTTGCTAATGACAGCTAATTAGGCAAAGAATCAAATTCCACTGAAGCAATTGAAGTGATAATACTGTCCATCTTGTCCAAATTTTACAAGTTATCCATCCCTGTATTACAAATCCTTAAAAGGAGGTCTAGTTAAAATTACAGGATCCTGATAGCTCATAGGTTTAGCCTAGCTAGTAACTAAAATAACAATTGGTTTAAAAGCATGACATATATGCATTTTGAGATCATCTACATAAAAACGAGTGCATTGGACTGTTATAGCATTTTATTTTATATGCTATTTAAACTATGGAATGCTACAAATCCGGGATGCCTCAAGTCAAATACTTTGGAACAAAACAATAGTCATTCCATAACAACCGTTATTCCCTCAATAAATACACAACCTAGAAATCAGAGCGAAGTCAAACAATATCAAAATACATACCGAACAATTGGAAATGCCTCAACTTATCATGGAAAAAAATATGAATCTTTGAATATTAATAATATGATTTTTTTTTTTTTTTTTTTTTAATGTAGGGGGGAACAGTTTCCCCTTCCTCAGATATAGATTAGAAATAAATTATAACAAATATATCTATGCACTTTCTTATTCATGTAATTTCTCAAAATTGTCCCCACAAAGGTTAAGAGAAAACGACAGCAGGTCAATAAGCAAAGTATGGCTAATCATCTTTTGCTTAGAACATGGGCCAGGCTGAAACCAACAGTGAACGACAAACAAAAATCACAAGTCTAGCCAAAGTGTAATCTAAAATACCCTTTTTCGTAACATTTTGCAACCAAGTGTTTACTAGTCACCAGCAGAAGCTGACAAAGGTCCTCGACTGTATTTTATCTTGAACCATGTGTTAATGTGCAAAAACAACAACAACAACAAAAACTAGTTCCAAAAAAAAAAAACCAAAACAAAACAAAAGCAAATTTCCAAACTGCCCCAGAAAGGTCAAGGTTAACCATCAAACAACCGAACTAAGAAAAAAGGAAATCAATTAAGACAAATACCAGCCAACAGAAAACAAACCGACAGTCCATACGGAAAAAATGGAAATCACTTCTCATAAAAAGCATGGACAAAACTGCTAACTATTAACTCTTTTTCCTTTCTCTCCAAATCTCTCCACTTCTGTAGAGATTCAAAAAGTGGGTTTTAACATACAACTCTCTCTCTCCATTTCACCCATTTCACTCCATTGCTCTACTATAGCTACCCAAACAGGTGATTTGGGAGGAGAGTTAATTTGCTTTATCTTTTCTCTCCAAATCACCCAATCCAAACAGTCTGTCAAAGAAAGACACTGAAATGCATCATAACAGACGACAAATCAAATTTTTAAGGAAAATAGGCAAAAATAATCGGGTTATGGGAGATCTCACCTGACATTGTCCCCATCACTCTGGAAGGAATCTGGCTTTGATCCAAGCTTCATGAACTTCATCTTGACAATCAAAAGATTTGCTTCTCCTACTCAAGCACACCCAAAACAACCCTTCCTCACTACTCAACTGATCACTACTAGATTAACAGCCACACATCCCCAATGATCAAACATAACCCCAATCGAGGCAAAACCTCCCGAAAATGGAAATTAAACCGCAGGAGCTGTGGGGACCAGATTTCTGAATATGACCAATTTGCAGGACTTCAAGGGAAGGAAATGGGATCTCAAAGATAGGAAAGGTATTATCATATATGCGGCAATGTGACCGAATCATGACAAAAACCGAGGCAAAATCAATCTGAGAGAGAGAGAGAGAGAGAGAGAGATGGGGTTGTGCAATTTTTTAAAGAAAGCTAGGATTTCACTTGAATGGGAAGAGAGGGCAATGAAGAAGTTGTTTCCTTGGTCGGTGGCAAAGCCCACGGACCCCGGGGGAACCCAGTCAGCAAAGGAGACATTGCCAACAGACTATTGAACCCTAAAATAATTTACAAAACCAGAGACACCCACAAACCACAAATCTGATCTGACTATATATATATTATCCCAATCTCTCTCTCTCTCTTACTCTGTTCTCTCTGTTCCTTTGTTTTTTCATTATAATATAAAGCATAAAGATTGATACCACTAAAATCCCCAAAGCTCTTAAAAGCTTCAAGTTCCAAACCCAAATATAGAAATAAAATATATGTAATGTCTATCTATATATTAATTTAAATTATTTAACCGTTGGAGTTTGAGAAAAACCTGCAATGGAAAACAGCATCTTGGAATCAGTTGAAGGAACCACCAAAACGGTAGACAACAAGCATCTCTCTTTTATATCTATGCTCATTGCTTAGGTGAAAAGGAATATATGAGAAGATTGAGAGAACAATGTTGAAAATTTCTTAATTTGATGAACAATCAAACATCAGCAAAGACGAAATCTGAGGAACCCAAAAGAATCATTTCATAGAAATCGAAGAAAAATCTAGTAAAGAAATGAACCCATGATCAAAATGTGTTATATCATCATCATCATAATATCAAACTGTGTTGATCAAAAGACAAAACCCAAAAGCCACTCTCCATGTAAACACCAACAAAACCCAAGATTTGTATTGGTTACATGAACTTGTGAAGTAACACAGGAATCCACATGAAATAGAGTGGTTGTTCGCCATTTTAGTAGGTTATTTTAATCTTTTGGTTATTTTGGGAGGTTAATATTTAGAAAGATAGTTGAATTTTTTTTGTAATTGAATATAATATTTGTGAGAATAAAAAAGTAAAATGATTATGAGTTTGATATGACATTTTGTCTTATTAATTATTTTAACTTATTTTATCTTTTAGTGTTATTTTAGACCAAAAAAAAAAAATCAAAAAAGTTACTTCTCAAACACTCCCAAGTAATACCTACATGGAAAATGCTATATGTTATACCCTCTAAATTTTCTATCAAATAAATAATTAAATATCATATATAAATGTAAGGTTTACAAATCATAGACTCTATATTCATATGAAACATTTAATCATTTATTTAGTAAAAAATTTAATATCCTAGCTTCACATTAGTGTGAGAGAGAGAGAGAGTACCCAATATGTGATTGAATAGCTATGTGAATGTGAGGGATTAATTATTTTCTGATGTACTTAAAAAAAATAATAATAATTCATCCCTTTAATTTAAGAGTACTAATTGAACACTAATAGAGTAAAAAATTTTATAAAATAAATAAAATTTAAGATCAAAACATCACATTATTAAGTGAGACCAAAGTGAGACCCACCTCCTAAAACTTTTTTAGAGCTCTCAATTATTTTTTAAAAAAACGAAGGTGAGGGATCAACTAGAAAAGTAAAGTAATGAAGAGAAACAGAATTCAATTGAATACCCGCACCACATGCACAACCTTTGTAAGTCTATTTGGACTTAACTTCATTATTTTTTTTTTTTTTTTTTTTTTTTTTAAATCAATGTTCGGACAGATCTTGTTAACCATAAAATTGGCACAAACCAACCCAAAAAAAAAAAAAAAAAAATGCAGCTAGATACAAACCATTTAAAAATCACAATTTCTTGTCACTATTTTATTTAATAGGGTAAATTACACTGACACTCTTAAAATTTTTATTTAATATAAATTTTTCTCTTATATTTGAAAAATTACATTTACCTCCTGTCAGATTAAAATAACATATCTGCCTCTTAGCCTTTATACGTATAAAATAATAAAATAATATTAATATTTTGTTTATTTCATTTCAAGAGAAATAATAATCATCTTTTTTAGTTTAACTCACGCAAAAAATTAATTTTTTTTATTTTTCCGTATTTTTTTATTTTTATTGACTTTTGAAAAAATATTTTAAGCAATTTTTTTTTTTAGATATACCTAATTTAGATATATTTAAGAAGTATAATATTTTGTGATTTTTTTTTTAATTTGCCAAATACAATATAATAAAAAAATACAAAAATTCAATAATACTATAATAAATATGAATGACGATGTTTGGTAATATTGTAATAAATGTGAGTGAATAGACAAGAAAAAAAAATGATGATGGGAATAAAAATAAAAAATTATATTCATATATAAAAATTTATACAAAAAATATCATAAAAATGTTGTGATAGAAATGTTGTTGTAAATATAAATTATGTTTATGGATATTTTATTTTAAAATGTAATGTCACAATTAAACTATACCATTGTGTTTGAAAAATTTATATAAATTTTATGTTTGTATATCATCACTCAATAAGAATATGTTCAAGTAAAATTTAATGGTAGAAAGTTATAAAATATAATCATGATGATAGGAAGAATAAGTTGTATGAAAAATGACAAATTGGTTATTTAAAACTTTTAAGGTATGACAATAGCAATCTAATGGACAATTTGTAATGAGATTACAAATTTCAGGGAGAGAAACATAGGTAGCGTTTGGTAGAGTTTTGTAAATGTAATTTGAGAGTATGAGTTGTATTTTGAGTTTGTGTGTTGTGGAATTATGATTTGAGTGTAGAAAATTTGTTTGGTAAAGAGTTTTGAAAATAGTTTTGGAAAAGAAGTTTGATTTGAGTGGGGAATTGTTGATGTGACATTTGATATGTGATACAAAAATTTACAACTCGTAACTAAACATACAACTCAAAATTATTGTAAAACACATAAAAAATTAAAAAAAATTTAGGAAATATTTTTTTCGATTATATAAATCAATTGTAAAAAAAAAAAAAAAAAAAAAAAAAAAAATTCCGGTCAACCGGCCGGATGACCGGCCGGACGACCGGCCGGACGACCCGCGCAGAAAAATTTTCAGAGACTGAAAGGAAGCAACGCGTCTGTCAAAGCAGGTGTTCTCTGCAGAGTTCTGTAATCAATATTTGAGAACACAACCAAACACCATTGTGGAATTAAGGTGTGGAATCAACATTTGAGTTAACAACCAAACAGAGCCTAATTTTTTAAGCATGAAAAGAGAATCTGTATTAAATAAAAATCTGTCAGTGTAATTTACCCTATTTAAAATCATTGTGATTTTATACCGATTGATAGAAGGTTAACTTGACAACTTTAGTGAAGGTGACAAAGTTAATATTACAAGTTACAATTTCATTTCATGGTGAAATTATGAGTGTTTTAAATTGCAACTTGATTAAGGTTGAACTTGTAATTTCACTTTACATAAATCACTTTATTCAACCATTCTACTTGATCCAAAAATTTTATTTATATCAATAAATAGTAAGTTGTATATGCCACTTTATTTTTGAAAGAAAATCATAAATTTAACATGTGATCTCAACTTGTCATATTGGCAACTAAATTGACGTTTGGCCAACTTAATACAAAATTACAACTTAAAATTAAAATCATGATTTTGATGGCGATTATGTAAAAAATTACAAATTAAAATTTTATTTATTATTTGGAATAACAATATAAAAAGAAGAGGAAGTGAACATAAGGAAGAAATGTTGGGTATACCTCCTTATTGGAGTGTGAGACCTAATTGATTTGTTAAAAGAGTTTAATTTGGTTTGGTATTAGTTATAATATATTTTTATATATTATATCTAATTTTAAGAGACCCAATTCAGTTTGGAAACAACTAAGGTTTTGATAATAAATCCTAGATTCACAATACATATTTTTGGTATTATTTTTCCCAAGGAAAAAAGGCAGCCGTTTTTGCTTGGTGGAGGAGCAGCCGTGATGATCAATTTGGTTGGTTGATTGTGCTTGGTTTTCGGCTATTATTGCTCTTGATTCGAAGTTTGATTTGGGATATTATTTTGGGTTTTTTACAATTCTGTTTCTGAAGATTTTGGTTCATCTTTTTGGTGAGGTCTTTCCTCTTGTTTATTTGTGATTATTTGGAATTCACCTAAGGATGGTTTTGTGAGATCATTTGTGTCTCGTTTATAACCGTTTGGAAATTATTTGGTTGATAATGGAATCGAATTTCGATCCCGTTGACGTACCTCACATTGAGGGAACCACGTAAAAATTCTTGTGTTGCTTTTGATTTAATTTTTCCGCATTAGTTTTTTATTCCCATTGATTGATTTACTTATGGGGAATCATATATGTTTCCTAACAACTGATATCAGAGCTTACGGTTTATTTGAGTTTATTTATTTGTGTAAATCAATGGAAGGGAATGTGGGTCGTATATCTAGCTTCAATGGAAACAATTTGGTAACTTGGAAAACTAAAATTGAGGACCTATTATTTTGTCAATATTTGTATGGGCCTATTGAGGGTGATAGTGGCAAACCTGATGATATGAAAGATGATGAGTGGAAGAGGCTTAATCGAAAAGCCGTTGGTGTTATCCGTCAATGGATTGATGACAGTGTGTTTCATCATGTTGCTACTGAAACTTCAGCACATGATTTATGGAAAAAATTAGAGGGCCTTTATGATAAGAAATCAACCACAAATAAAGTTTTTTTATTTCGTAAGTTGGTTAATTTAAAATATAAAGATGACAACCCTATTCCGGAACATCTGAATAAAATAAAGAGTATTGTTAACCAACTTACTTCTATGAAAATTGTTTTTGATGATGAGTTGCAGGCTTTGATGCTACTTAGTTCTTTGCCCGAAAGTTAGAACACTTTGGTTGTGACCGTTAGTAATTTGGCGCCTGATGGAGTTATCACAATGGACCAAGTCACTAGTAGCCTGTTGAATGAAGAAACTAGAAGAAAATCAGCGAGTTCCTCTCATTCAGAAACATTTGTTGTGAGAGGCCGAAGTAAAACAAGGGGGAGGAGTAAGACTCCTCATGGTCGTGATCAAAGCCGTAACAAATCAAAAGATGGTTTTTTTTCAAAGAAAGACATTGAGTGTTATTATTGTCATGAGAAAGGGCACATGAAACGGGAATGCCAAAAGCTCAAGAACAAGGAGAAAAGGCGTGACAAAAGTATGGATAAGAAGCAAAAAGACACAGCTGCAGTTACTACCGATGATCTCATGGTCGTTTGTGAAGATGATTGTATCAATTTTGTGGGCCAAGAGAGTAATTGGGTAATTGATTCCGATACTTCTTTTTATGTGACTTCTCGAGTTGATTTCTTCACTATCTACATCAAAGGAGATTATGGTTCTGTTCGAATGGGTAATGAAGGTTTGTCCAAGATTATCGGCATGGGTGATGTTTGCTTGGAAACAAATTTGGACTGCAAGTTGTTGCTTAAAGATGTAAAGCATGTTCCCGACATTCGCCTCAATTTGATCTCTACTGGGAAGCTAGATGATGAAGGCTTCAATAACAAATTTGGTGATGGAATATGGAAACTCACAAAGGGATCTTTGGTGGTGGCTAAGTGCAAGAAGACTCATACACTTTATTCGATGCAAGGAAAAATTTGTAAAGGTGTTGTCAATGCACTTGAAAATGATACTTCTACCGAATTGTGGCACAAGCGGCTTGGGCACATGAGTGAAAAAGGGCTGCAAGTTTTGTTCAAAAAAGAGCTTCTACCCCGTTTGAAAAGTACACATCTTAAAACCTGTACTCATTGTTTGGCGGGTAAACAACATAGAGTTTCTTTTCATAAAAATATTGATTCTAGAAAAGAAAATGTTTTGGAGTTGATTCATTCGGATGTTTGTGGTCCTTTAAAAGTTAGAACATATAGTGGTGCACTTTATTTTGTTACTTTCATTGATGATTATTCAAGGAAAGTTTGGGCTTTTCTACTAAAAACTAAAGATCAAGTTCTAGAAGTATTTAAGCATTTTCAGGCCATGGTTGAAAGAAAAACAGGACAGAAATTGAAGTGCATCCGATCAGACAATGGTGGTGAATACATTGAGCCATTTGATGAGTATTGTCGCAGCCAAGGTATTCAGCCCCAAAAGACAGTTAAGAAGAATCCTCAACAAAATGGCGTTGCCGAGAGGATGAACCGCACCATTGTGAAAAGAACAAGGTGTTTGCTTTCACAAGCTAAATTGTCAAGATCCTTTTGGGGTGAGGCAATGAAGACAGCGATTAACGTGATCAATTTGTCTCATTCCTATCCTTTGAATGGTGATGTTCCAGAAAGAGTTTGGGCCGGCAAAGATGTGTCTTATGAGCACTTGAGAGTATTTGGTTGCCGAGCTTTTGTTCACATTCCAAAGGATGAGAGGTCTAAGCTTGATAGTAAGTCAAGACAATGTATTTTTCTTGGCTATGGGCGTGATGAATTTGGATATAAATTGTGGGATCCGGTTGACAAGAAAGTCATTCGAAGCCGTGATGTTGTGTTTCTTGAAGACCAAACAATTAAAGACTTTGGCAAAGGTGATCAACCGGAGCCAAAAACTAGTGATCTCACTGACAAAGATCCATCTCCTTCATCTTCAGTTGATGATGAAAATGAGGGAGATGTGCAGCCACCTATTGAAGATGTGGAGGATGATGCTAATCCTAATAAAGTTGAGCCTGAAATTGAGGAAAAGTATCCAACTCAAGAACTGCTACCACAACTTGAGTTAAGAAAATCTACAAGGGACCGACAACCTCCGAGAAAGTATCCTCCCAATGAGTCTGTGTTGATTTTTGATCAAGGGGAGCCCAAGAGCTATCAAGAAGCAATTGAGCATGTAAAGAAAGGTGATTGGAAAAAGGCCATGGAAGAGGAAAAGAACTCCTTACTTGAAAATCACATCTATGATTTAGTGAAGTTGCCTAAGGGGAAGAAAATTCTGAAAAATAAGTGGGTCTTCAAATTGAAGAATGATGGCAAGAATCTGATGTACAAAGCATGTCTTGTTGTGAAAGGCTTTGGGTAAAAGAAAGGTATTGACTTTGATGCGATTTTTTCGCTAGTTGTGAAGATGTCTTCTATTTGGGTTGTACTTGGCATGGCCGCAAGTATGAACCTTGAAGTTGAGCAACTTGATGTGAAGACCGCATTTCTTCACAGTGATCTTGAAGAAGAAATTTATATGGAGCAACCAGAAGGTTTTGTGGAAAAAGGGAAAGAAAAATTTGTTTGCAAATTGAAAAAAAGTTTGTATGGCCTCAAGCAAGCCCCGCGGCAATGGTACAAAAAATTTGACTCTTTCATGATGAATAATGGTTTTTCCAAAAATCACTTCGGACCATTGTGTGTTTTTGAAAAATTTCTCAGATGGTAAATTTATTATTCTTTTGCTTTATGTTGATGACATGTTAATTGTGGGTCAAGATTACACTATGATTAACAGTTTGAAATTAGAATTGAGCAAGTCTTTTGCTATGAAAGATTTGGGGCCGGCAAAGCAAATACTTGGTATGAAAATTGTTCGTGATCGCAAAGAGGGGCTGATTTGGTTGTCTCAAGAAAGTTACATTGAGAAAGTTCTTGAGAGGTTCAACATGGATAAAGCAAAGCCGGTTGGTTATCCATTTGCGGGTCACTTCAAGCTTAGTTCGAATCAATGTCCTACAAGTGAGAAAGACAAAGAAGAGATGTTGAAAATTCCTTATGCTTCAGCAGTTGGTTCTTTGATGTACGCCATGGTTTGTACAAGGCCAGATATTGCTCACGCCGTTGGTGTGGTGAGTCAGTTTCTCTCTAATCCGGGTAAAGAACATTGGGTATCGGTAAAATAGATTCTAAGATATCTTCGAGGGACTTCGAAGGTGTGTTTGTGTTTTGGGGATGGTAAGCCGATGCTTAATGGGTTCACATATTCTAACATGGCTGGTGATGTTGATTCTAGGAAATCTACTTCGGGTATTTGATGACATTTGCAGGGAGAGCTATGGCATGGCAATCTAAATTACAAAAATATGTTGCTCTTTCAACTACCGAAGCTGAATTTATTGCCATTACGGAAGCTTGCAAATAAGAGTTATGGTTGAAGAAATTTTTCCAAGAGTTGGGTTTGAAGCAAGAAAAGTATGTGCTTTATTGTGATAGTCAAAGTACTATTCATTTGAGTAAAAATTCTACTTTTCATTCAAGATCGAAACACATTGATGTGAGATACCATTGGATTCGTGATGTGTTAGATTCGAAATTGTTACAACTCGAAAAGGTTCACACGGATGATAATATTTTGGATATGTTGACAAAGACTTTGTCGAGAGATAAACATTTAAAGTGTCGAACTTTAATGGGTATGGTTGATATCTCCACCTAAGTCGGTAGGAAGAGAATTGTTGGATATACCTCCTCATTGGAGTGTGGGACCCAATTGGTTTGTTAAAAGAGTTTAATTTGGTTTGGTATTAGTTATAATATATTTTTTTATATTATATCTAATTTTAAGAAACCCAATTCAGTTTGGAAACAATTAAGGTTTTGATAATAAACCCTAGATTCACAATACATATTTTTGGTATTGTTTTTCCCAAGGAAAAAAGGCAGCTGTTTTTGCTTGGTGGAGGAGCAGCCGTGATGATCAATTTGGTTGGTTGATTGTGCTTGGTTTTTGGCTATTATTGCTCTTGATTCGAAGTTTGATTTGGAATATTATTTTGGGTCTTCTACAATTCTGTTTCTGAAGATTTTGGTTAATCTTTTTGGTGAAGTCTTTCCTCTTGTTTATTTGTGATTATTTGGAATTCACCTAAGGGTGGTTTTGTGAGACCATTCGTGTCTCGTTTGTAACCGTTTGAAAATTATTTGGTTGATAGTGGAATCGGATTTCGATCTTGTAGACGTACCTCATATTGAGGAAACCACGTAAAAATTCTTGTATTGCTTTTGATTTAATTTTTCCGTATTAATTTTTTTATTCCCATTGATTGATTTACTTGTGGGGAATCATATATTTTCCCTAACAAGAAAAAGAAAAAAAAGGGAATGTGTTTAAAAGTTCCCATTTTATGAAGTTAGCCCAAACACTCAAAACACCAACACAATTTCACAAAGAAAAATGTTTGAGGGCCACAATTTTTATGGTTCAAATGGCTTAAAATTGCCAAAACGACGTCATTTTGACAATTTTGATGTTGTTTTGTACTTAAAACGACGTCGTTTTAACAATTTTGAGTCATTTGGGCCACAAAAGTTGTGACCCTTTACCATTGCTGTTTCACAAACCAGCCAAGCTGAGTTAACTGCATACCAGAATTTGAACAACTAATCTTTCGCCTCAGAATTTTTCCTTTTTCTTTTTACCTCACCAAAGACAAAAGCAAAAGTAGAAACTCATTGAAATTCATTCTTTTGAAGTGGGTTCTGCTTCCTTTTTCTTCTTTTGTTTCTCTCTGATTTTGCTGAGAAAGCAGAAACCTCCCTCTGTTCAATTCAGATTTATTATAAGGCTCAATTGGAACTCGCTTTTTTATACTTTTTTCCTAGCTTTTTTAATTGTTATTTTACTTTTTCACTAATTGTTAGCTTTAAATTTTAATTCTAAATTCAATAACCCATCTCAAAATTTTGGACCCAAAAAAAATAAGGGGAAATTACACTGACACCCCCGAGGTTTATATTTATTATAGTTCCCCCTCACCTTTTGAAAATTACATCTCCCTCCTTGTGGTTTAAAATTTCATTACAGATTCCTCCCTCAGCAATTTAATTTCTTTAAATACCAATTTTGCCCTCACTGGGTAAATTACATTGACACCTCTCACATTTTAGAAATTACAATCCCTTCCTTAAGGTTTAAAGTAGGATTATCAATTGCCCCCTCGGTTAGTATTAGTTGGAAAAAAATTCATTGAAAAAAAAAATTAATTGGAAAAAAAAAATTTGAAAAAAATAACTGAAAAAAAAAATTAATTGAAAAAAAAAATTGTTAGTAAAATTTTTAAATTTTTGTTTAAAAACCAACGTAAACTCATTTTTTGAGTTTACATTTTTTTTCTCAAATTTACAAACTGAGACAGCAATTTATAAACCAAAAAAATTATCAAACAAGTTTTTATAACAGTTTTTTAAATTTTTATAAATATAAATTAAAAACTGAAGACAAAATAGTTACCAAACAAGCCTCAGATGGTAAAAATGTCGTAAAATTAACAAATAATTAAATAAGTTACTAACGTAAGAAATTACTTATCAAAAGATTTTTAGGCTATGTATGGTTTGATTTTTAGAATTTTTTAAAAAAAATTAAAAATTAATTTGGTTAAGAAATAAAAAATAAAAAATAATTATCATTTAAGGGTAAAAAAATAATTATCATTTTAACTTTTTGGCAGGTTATATACATACGTATGGCTATTTCAATTTAATTTCTAAAAAATTATTTCTAACCACTCGAAAGATAAAAATTATATAAAAATGAAATTTATTTTTTATTTTTTATTTTTTATTTCTTAACCAAATTAATTTTAAATTTTTAAAAAAAAATTCTAAAAATCAAACCATACATAGCCTAAGAATCTTTTGATAAATCATTTCTTACATTGGTAACTTATTTAATTATTTGTTAATTTTACGGCATTTTTATCATCTGAGACCTGTTTGGTAACTATTTCGTTTTCAGTTTTTAATTTATATTTACAAAAATTTTAAAAACTATTATAAAAACTTGTTTGATAATTTTTTTGGTTTATAAATTGTTGTCTCAATTTGTAAATTTGAGGCAAAAAACGTAAATTCAAAAAATGAGTTTACGTTGGTTTTTAAACATAAATTTAAAAATTTTACTAACAAACATTTTTTTCAATTATTTTTTTTTTCAATTAATTTTTTTTTTCCAATTAATTTTTTTTTCAATGAATTTTTTTCCAACTAATACTAACCAAGGGGGCAATTGGTAATCCTACTTTAAACCTTAGGGAGGAGATTGTAATTTCTAAAATGTGATGGGTGTCATTGTAATTTACCCAGTGAGGGAAAAATTGGTATTTAAAAAAATTAAATTGCTAAGGAGGGGAATCTGTAATGAAATTTTAAATCTCAGGAAGGGAAATGTAATTTCCAAAATGTGAGGGGAGAATTGTAATAAACATAAACCTCAAGGGGTGTCAGTGTAATTTACCCAAAAAATAATCTAATGTGGCTATTAGAGTTGTTAAAATTTGACATTACTAATTATATAGCTTATGACATACTGTCGACATTAAAAATAAATTACTTATTGACTTATTTAGATTTTTTCTTTAGTTAAGAGCTTCTCTCTCCATACTTTTTTTCCCTTAGTTTTCTAGAGGATACAACGGTCATGGTAGGGGAGGGAGTTTCCGGTGGCCTTTGGCCTCCTCTCCTCTCCTCTCCCCCTACCCCTCTTTTCTCTTTTCTCTCCTTGCTTTGCTATCTAATAATTTGAAATATTTGGCTTTCCATCCTCTCTCTCCTTTGTGAAGTATTTATTCTTCCCTTCACTTCAACTCCGGCCATGGCCTTCATGGATCCACCGTCACCCCTCTTCTCCACCTCATCATCTACCTCCTGTTTCAGCCATCATTGTCTTTTTGTCTAGATCTATCGGATGTTTCTCTAGATTGCCCTTTTTCCCCACTATAATCATCGCCTTTCTTCTCCTGATCTGCCGCCTTCACCACCCTCGAATTTGCTGCCACCGCTGTTGATAGTTTGTTGGTTGTGGATTTGTTTTTGTTTTCCTTTGTGTTTTGTTCTGTTGTTTGTTTGGTTATTTGAAGTCCATCAGTGTGGAGTTGTTAAGATTACCCTCTCTGTGGTTGGGTTCTATGATTTATCTCAGACATATTTTATTACTGAACTTTTATGATTTCGTAGTACAAGCACGAGATGTGCGTCTGAATATTTTCATAGTTTTCTCTCCTTTGTACTTTTTGCTATAGTTTAATTTTGTTTGGTATAAGTTTTGGGTTGGATAGACATTGTAAGTGTCATTTTGCTTTCTTTAATGAAATTTTCTATGGATCAAAAAAAAAAAAAAAAAAAAAAAAAAAAAGAAGAAGACATATTGTCAAAATTTGGTAAGATTGTTCTCTTTATCTCTCTTGATTGGCTCACAAATGTCATTTGTATGTAGTTTTTTAGTAACAAAAATAGAGGAATTAATATTTTTATTATCGAGTAGAGTTGTTAAATTTTGATATTTTGAGTTTGGTGTGAAAGGGGGATTTGAGTTTGGTGTGTTGGAGTTAAGTTCTTCTTAACTTTTTTATTGTTGTTTCTAGTTTTTTTGTTTTCTTGTTTTAAAAAAAAAAAAATCATGAGGCCGAGGGTTAGATGTTTGCGGGTAGCAGTAGTAGGGATAGTCTGTACTTTCTTGAATATCTCTCAATGCTTGTCATCTTTCTGTACCTTTAATTTTATATTTTTTAATGAAATTTTTTTTTTGCTGATCAAAAAACAAATAAAAAAATTTTGATATTTTGACTATGATTGATAATCAACTTGAAAAGTCAGATTATCCTTTGATCGGATTAGAGAAGACAATTAGGCATGCATGTCTCATCCAGATTGATAATACCGCGTTTGGTTTGGCCAAAAGAAATGGATTCATAGTCTTATTGTATTGCTAATCTGATTAAATAGTGGAATTAACAATATCATCTCCCATGATACCACTAAGGTAATTCTATAATCACTCCTTTTTTTTCTTTTTCTTTGTTTTATATAAGACATTACAATAAAATCAATAAATTATAATCATAATGATAAAAATCAAATATATGTCAAATTTTCCACTAATCTCATCCTATATCTATCATAATCAAGCAAAATGAAAATATTATCATAGTATTACTTTCTTTTCTTTTTTTTTTTTGACTAATTGATGCACACCTCGAACAATTGCAGTGTCCAAGAGTTAATGACAGCGCGAACTTTCAATGGCATAAAAGTTTTGCATATTTGCCTTCTCCTCCCACTAAGCTAAACCCTTGAGATTCATCATAGTATTATTAATCTCACCTATTATCTTATGTACTCTCTCCGTCTCAAAATATTAGTTCCTTATTTTATTTTTCATTGTCCCAAAATATTAGTCCCTCTTCAAAAATCAAGTACAAAAATAATATAAATTTTCTATTTTGCCATTCTTTTAAATTAATAAACAATATAAAAAGTACAATTATGATATTGATATTCCCAAAAAATGTACTATCAAAAGGATAATTTTGGAAAATTAACTTTTTTCAAATGCAATAATTGTACTACCAAAAAAAGTTAGATTCCCTAAAAGGGACCATTATTTTGGGACGGAGGGAGTATTACAAATAGTGTTCATAATCTCATGGTAATATCCCCATCTAAAAAAAAATCTCATGGTATTACAAATTTAGCTAAACTCATAAAAATTTTATATTCCCTCCGACCCAAAATAACGATTCCTTTTAGAAAATTTAACTTTTTTTTATAGTACAATTATTATATTTTAAAAATATTAAATTTTCAAAATTGCCCTTTGATAGTACATTCTTTTAGAAATCAATTCTCATAATTGTACTTTCTGTATTATTAATGAATTTAAAAGAAGGAAAAAATAATAAATTCATATTGTTTTATTCATTAATTTTAAAAAAAAGACTAATATTTTGGGATAATAAAAAATGAAATAAGAGATTAATATTTTAGGACGGAAGGAGTATTGATTATCAAACATAACCCTTGATATTATGGCCTTGTTTGGCAAGTGTATTTTTTGCTTTTTTTAGCTAAAATTTACAAAAAGATAAAATATGTTAAAATAGTTAATAAGACAAAATATCACATCAAATTTATAATTATTTTATTTTTTCTCTCATAAACATCACATCCAACTATAAAAAATCAAACCATATTTCTAAACATAAAAATTTTGGAAAATGAGTGGTAGATCGAAACTCTCGCGGCTCGAACGGCTCGACAGCCCAAAACGACGTCGTTTTGGGCATTTTTTTTTTTTTTCGTCATGCTCGTCTTCTTCTTCTTCGTCTGAAACAGAGGGAGAGGGAGAGAGAGAAAGAGAGAGAGAAAGAGGAGGCAGTCGTCCGTCGCAGCCCTCCGCCGTCGCAGCCCCGCATCCGCCGATCGTCCCCCCGCCCCCGCCCCCGCCCCTCCTCCGCTCCGCCCCCCGCCTCCGCCTCCACCCCGATCTGTTGGCCCCTTCCAGTCCCTCCGCCCCTCCTCCAGCCTCTCCCTTCTCCTCCTCCGCCCCTCCTCCAGCCTCTCTCTCCTCCTCCTTTTCGAGCCAATTTCGAGCCTTCCCTCTCGAGCTACCAATCATGATCGAAAAATTTTAAGTTACTAAAATAATCTATTAAAATAGCCAACTTTTCAAATGAGGCCTAACATGTCAAATTTTAATTTTGCCATATTATTTTGACAATTTTATTATTATTTTATTATTATCTTGTTTTTATTTTTTATTTTTATTTTTTTTTGTGAGTAGGAGATGCTCTTAGACCATCTCCAACGCTTTAGCAAATTTGATATCAAATTCAAATTTTGATGAAAACGGTACTATTCATGGCTCCAACCGTTCACCAAACCTGATACCAAAATGAGATTTCATCAAAACTTTCATCAGATCGACGACGAAGTAATGAATTCATCAAAACACTGTTCCTGACCGTTGGAAAGAGGAGCCGGTTGACCAACCGATTGCCCGGCCGGTTGACCAACCGGTCAACCAGTGAAAGGTTCAAACAGTTCAAGGAAAAGAAGCTCAAACCGTAAAAAAAAAAAAAAAAAAAAAAAAAAAAAAAAAATTTGCCTAATCGGTCGACCGGCCGGTCGACCACCCGGTCGTCCCGGAAAAAGTTCAAAAAGTTCAAAAAAAAAAAAAAAAAAAAAAATTTTTTGGCCTAACCGGTCGACCACCCGGTTGTCCCGGGACAAATTTGGTGAAAGGTGAACCATTGGAGCATCTGTTAAAAAATTTAGTGAAATAAATTATTTTTAACTCAAATTTAATGAAAAATTTGAGTCATAGTTAGAGATGCTCTTAGTACATCCAATTTGTTGTGATATGCACGCCAAAACTGACACAGAAGCTTTCTTGCTCCCTTCTTTTTCTTTACGATAAAAAACGTGGGAAGTAGTAGTAGATATCTTTTGGGGTTTTTGTGAAATGACCCCTTGCTTGGGTCCTAATCAACTTGTGACCCCTCCCAATCCCATCGTGTACCATGAAAGGCCTTGTCTATCAACTCATCCATGTCACTCTCAATCTCAAATCTCAATCAATTTCTCCCTCTTTTTCCATGTCCTAATCGTAGTGGTTGTACTTTTTTTTTTTTTTTTTTTTTTTTTTTTTTTTTTTCTCAACATTTTGGAGGATTTTTGAAACCTCAAGCTTTCATGTGAGGAGATTTGTAGAGTAAAATGAATGGAAGAAAGGAAAGTGAAGCTATTATTTTATTTTATTTTTAGTTTAGAAATTTAAAATTTAAATATAACATAATAATTTTAGTTTAATTTTGGTGTAGAGAAATTTTGTGATGCGCCAAAACTAACGTAGGCCTATTTTGGGAGATGGTAAAAAGTGATTTTTTGACTTTTAATCAAGTTTTTGATTTTTTTAAACAAATGATTTGAGAAATTGATAAAAAGTTACTTTTGACTTTTTTATTAATATTTGTTTATGATGTCAAATCATAATAAAATGACCAAACTATCTCTATTTATTTTTAAATATTTACAACTTCACCCATTTAACACATTTTGACTCATGAGAGGTAGAATTGTAATTTTACCATTAGCTAAAAACCAACTTTTCAAATGAAAAAAATTTTAAAAAACCAACTTTTAACTTTTGCTACAAACCAAAAAAAATGACTAAAAGTCAACTTTCCAAAACAAGGGTAGTCTTATTTTGAATATTACTTATTTTTAAAAAAAAATTATTTATTATAAAAAGACGTATAAAAAAGTAAAAAATCAAAAAGACCTAACTAAATAAATAAATCAATAAACACGAATTATGAAACATCACTCAGGTTGTTATACTTTTAAGTTTTTGAGAGAAGATTTAAAAAAAGTTAATAAAGTTACAGGACACTCTTGCGTACACTAAGGCCTGGTTTGGGAATAAGTTATTTTAATAATTTTTTGATTTTTTGACTAAAATATAAGGTAAAAAAAATTAGTATGTTTTGGATATTTTTTGATTTTTTTCAAAAAGATGTGCAAAAAGTAGAGAGAAAAGAGAATCTTTGACTTTTTGGTATAAGTTGTTGACTTTTTTATTTTTTTAAGTAACTTTTTGACTTTTAGGCTAAAACAACCACTTGCCAAACGAGGCCTAAGAACATGTTTACGGCTAAATGCGCGTTGAATTTATGAAAAAAAAAACATTGGAAGTCAAGTTATAATAACTTAACTTACTAATTTTTTAATATGATATTTAGGGATTGTTTGGGATGTCTTAAATAAGTGCACTTTTTGAATTTTTGGACTAATAAGTTGAGGAAAAAAATATGGTTGTTTGGGTTAATTTTTTGATTTTTTATGAAAAAATGTGTATTAAAAAATTGTATAAATTAGTGTGTAAGGAAAAATTAGGATTGAGAATTGTGCAGCCGTACTTTTTGACTTTTGGTGAATAGTGATATTTTTTTAACTTTTTGAGTAATTTTTTGACTTTTTTTCAACTTGTCAAACTTGACCTTAGTATTAAAAGAATAAATTTATAATGTTAATGTATTTAAATATTAGCATATGTTGTCATGACGAGGTGTCATGATGCATGGAGAGAGAGAGAGAGAGAGAGAGGCAGAGAACCTGACCAGTCTACCTCCAATGTCACCATGGCTCAACCTGCTTGACTGGTTGACAGCTCTATTACCTAATATTGCCCATGACAATTCTTCCCACCTAAAAGAAAAGAAAATACATCGTAAGTAATGCTATCTTATTTATTTTATTATTTTTGTTTACAAATTTATTTTACTTGGCAATGAGTTGATCCTATTATTTAATTTCAATGAGTTCTCATTTCAAATATCAAAACTTCATTATTACACATTATATTGATTTGTAAAAAATAAAAATAAAAATAAAAATATTATTTGTATAACATTTTTCAATTTTAAATCACTTGGATCATAATATTCCATGCAAGATTAAATTTGGTTCCTTAAGAAAAGCTTTTGATTCCTTTATCTTCAAACTACTTGGACCTTGATTTTTAAATAGGTTTTTAGTGAAATTTGTAAATAAATAAATAAAAAGTAATTGATACGGTGGGGATTTTAGAAAATATACATAAGATAATCAGCAGCTAATCGTCACCGGCCTGAGTCCAAGTGGGCCATTAATGTCTTAGTTTTGTTTTTAATTATTTTTATAATTATAATAATCAATGGGGGCATTCATGGCCTAATTTGAACCATTAGAATCTTATGCCTCTTGGCCTTATTATTAAATTGAAATCACATTACAGAAAAATAAACCCTTTATTATCATATATATATTTAGTTAACAAAACCGTGCACATGGCCCAACCGGTGTCATATTTTCAGAGTAGATCTATTTCACACAATAATAATAATAATAATAATAATAATAATAATAATCCATTGTATTGGATTGCTTTAATTATCTAAATTAGGCCAAGAATAATTTTCTAATCGTAACAACTATTGGTCTTGATGTGTCAACAAGCGAGAATCCTTAAAATGCACATAGTGTTGGAAAAAATGGTTTTATATAGGCATATTTTTAAGCCAAATTTGGGTGGACCCCAAACGTCTTTTGGGGTGGGTCCGAAGAGGTGAAGTGTTCCTTGCCGCGTGGCAAGTCACACGGTGAAGACGGAACGTCAAAACCATTTATGAGTGAATGGAAAGAGGACGTCGTTTTCGAGTCTAACATTAATTTTTTAGATAAAATTCTTTTGAATTTTTTCAATAAAAATTATTGTGGGAATTTAATTTAATTCTAAATTCTAATTTTGGGTTCCTAAGTGGTTTCCTAAAATTTGTACCTCTTACTTTATTTATTAAACTATTCAATTTATTTAATATATATATTCATCAGTTTAATATATATATACATTCAAAATAGTTTATTTAATAAAGTGTATCATATATGAATTTCAATTTGTTGCTTAGTTTGACCATACGGTCAACATGTTCAAATGGTTTGAATGTTTTGGTCCAACAGTTCTTTAACTGTTCAAAGCAACGGTTCACTTTCAATTTGTTTGAAAGTATGTTCTGACCAACGGTCACTTTAGCGATTTTTGAAATTCATTTTTTGAATCCGTCCAAACTTGGCACCTGTTTGGCTGTGTTAGTTTTGCCTATAAATGGAGCCATATTCCAATAAATCTGGACACGAAGTGACTTCCGAAAATCAGTCTGCAGATTGTCTTTGTTGCTGTTCATTTCTTTTATTTAGTGCATTTTCCTACATTTTAGTTTTAGGAAATTAATAAAGAGAGTATAGAACACAGGTTTGGTTCGCCGAACAAATTGTTTGGAGTACTACTACAATTTGTGAAGATCATTGTATCCTGGGAGATAGACGTCACTCAACCGTAAGTACCGTAGCGAGGCGAATCTGTCTTAAGGACAGAGTGTCACACACTCGACTTGGTCTTATTTTTATTTCGGTTTGATAAATAAATCTGGTATGTTATTTATTTATTTTGTTTGAATTTATTTCAAGTTATTTTATTTATACAGAAGATTGCTCCAACAATCTTAAGACAGAATCGAATTATTCTGTTTACAGAATTTTTCGTTTGTTTCCTTTTTCCTTTCTTTGTAAATAATTTCGAAAGAAAATTATTTTCTGTAAATTTACAAAATAATATTCTGGTTGGAAAAACAAATAGTGTTTATATGCTATTTGACAGATAGTAGTAATATACTGTCTCTTTTCTTTGACAACAACTAGTAGTACGATACTGGTGTCATTAACAATTCAGAATATATTTTTGTGGAATTTTTTCAGAAATTAATTTTGGGTTTTAGAAATTATTTTCTGAGTTTTCATTAATTAAAATTCTGTTTTCAGTATTTTAATTATTGGAGTGTAACAAGAGATTTTAATTTCTTGTGTGGAATTAATTTGGTTAAATAAAATTTTATTTTATTTCCAAGTTAATTGAAAAATAAAAGTTATAGTTTTTATTTCTTTTATTTTCAGTGTGGAATTAATTTGGTTGAATAAAATTTTATTTTATTTCCAAATTAATTGGAAAATAAAAGTTACATTCTTGTTTCTTTTATTTTTACAGAATTTAATTCTGTGAATTTGGATTAGTTTTCTGTGTGGAATTAATTTGGTTAAATAAAATTTAATTTTATTTTATTTCCAAATTAATTGAAAATAAAAATTACATTTTGTTTTGTTTCTTTTATTTTAACAGATTTTATATCTGTAGTTTTGGTTTAATTTGTTTAAATAAAATTTTATTTTATTTTCAAATTAATTGGAAATAAAAGTTACAATTGTTGTTTCTTTTATTTTTTACAGAATTTAAAATTCTGTGTTATTTGGTTTTAATTTTCTGTGTAGTATTAAATTCTAATTATAATTGTGGTTTATAATTTAGAATTTATGGCTACTGGAACTGATCTTTGCAAAGGCAAAGGAAGATCAAGTAAGAAGGTTGCTAAAGCCAAAATGACCGAAATGGATAATATTTCCAATGGTGCAGATGTCATAAATCTTTCTGCAGTTGTTTCCGAGGCAAATCTTGTCGGAAATCCTAAAGAATGGTGGGTGGACACTGGTGCTACTCGCCATATTTGTGCCGACAAAAAGATGTTCACATCTTATTCTACAGTGGACAATGGTGAACAACTTTTTATGGGCAACTCCTCAACTTCCAAAGTTGAAGGAGGAGGAAAGATTGTTCTCAAGATGACATCAGGAAAGGAACTCACTCTCAACAATGTGCTGCATGTACCGGACATTCGCAAGAATCTTGTTTCCGGATCTTTGTTGAGTAAGAATGGGTTTAAGCTAGTTTTTGAAAGTGACAAGTTTGTACTTACCAAAAACGGGATGTATGTAGGAAAAGGTTACATGTCTGATGGCCTTTTCAAGTTAAATGTAATGACTATTGTACCATCAGTTATTAATAATACTACATCTTCTTCTTACTTGCTTGAGTCTTCTAATTTATGGCATGGTAGACTAGGACATGTTAATTATGGATCTTTGCGTAGATTAATTAATATGGAATGTTTACCGAAATTTGACATTGATTCAAAACATAAATGTGAAATTTGTGTTGAGGCAAAATTATCTAAAACTCCTTTTCATTCAATTGAAAGAAGTACGGAACCACTTGAATTAATTCATAGTGATATTTGTGATTTTAAATCAATTCAAACAAGAGGTGGAAAAAAGTATGTAATCACTTTTATAGATGACTATACTAGATATAGTTATATTTATTTAATTCGAACCAAGGATGAAGCTTTGGAAACTTTCATTCAATATAAGAATGAAGTTGAAAATCAACTTGGTAAGAAAATCAAGAAACTTAGAAGTGATAGAGGTGGTGAATATGAATCACCTTTTGGTAAATTTTGTAAAGAACATGGAATAATTCATCAAACCACCGCTCCTTACTCACCTCAGCAAAATGGAATTGCTGAAAGGAAAAATAGGACTTTAAAAGAAATGATGAATGCCATGTTAATTAGTTCTGGATTACCTCAGAACTTGTGGGGGGAAGCAATACTTTCTGCTAATTATATTTTAAATAAAATACCCCGAAAGAAAGTGAATCAAACACCTTATGAATTGTGGCATGGAAGAGTACCATCCTACAAATACTTAAAAGTGTGGGGGTGTTTGGCTAAAGTGGCTATTCCTAGTCCTAAAAAGACTAAGATAGGTCCTAAGACCATTGATTGCATTTTCATTGGTTATGCCGAGAATAGTAGTGCATATCGGTTTTTGATTCATAAATCAGAACATTCCGAAATGCATGTAAATACTATTATTGAGTCTCGGAATGCATCATTCTTTGAACATGTATTTCCAAAGAAGACTGGACAAGAGACTAGTACTAATAAAAGATCTTTTGATGCTATTACTAGTAATGATCAAGAACATGATCAAGAACAAGAGTTAGATCAAAATGAGGAAGAGGAACTTAGGCGTAGTAAACGTACTAGAACCTCAAAATCTTTTGGTCCAGATTTTTTAACATATTTGTTAGAAAATGAACCTTTAACTTTTAAAGAGGCTATGTCCAGTCCTGAAGCTCCTTTATGGAAAGAAGCTGTCAACAGTGAAGTTGAATCCATCTTGCAAAATCACACTTGGGAATTAGTGGACTTGCCACCAGGTTGTAAACCTCTTGGATACAAGTGGATTTTCAAAAGGAAAATGAAAGTGGATGGATCAATTGACAAATACAAGGCAAGACTTGTAGTCAAAGGATTTAGACAAAAAGAAGGTCTTGATTACTTTGACACGTACTCACCGGTTACTAGAATAACATCCATTAGAATGCTAATTGCCATTGCATCTCTATACAATCTAGAAATTCATCAAATGGATGTGAAAACCGCTTTCTTAAATGGTGAGTTAAATGAAGAAATTTACATGGAACAACCAGAAGGTTTTTCTGTTCCAGGTAAAGAAAAGAAAGTGTGTAAATTGGTTAAATCATTATATGGTTTAAAACAAGCGCCAAAGCAATGGCATGAGAAATTTGACAAGGCAATGATGTCAAATGGATTCAAAATTAATGAGTGTGACAAATGTGTTTATATTAAAAACATAGACAAAGGTTATGTCATGGTATGTCTTTATGTAGATGATATGCTCATCATAGGTAGTAATAATGACATGATTAAAACTACCAAGAAAATGTTGAATAAACATTTTGACATGAAGGACATGGGCATTGCTGATGTAATTCTTGGTATGAAAATTACCAGAACATCAGAAGGATATGCTTTGTCACAATCTCATTACATTGAGAAAATACTGGACAAATTCAGCAAAGATGATGATCATCTTGCTAGAACACCTGTAGATGTTAATTTGTATCTATCTAAGAATATACAGGAAAGTATTTCTCAATTAGAGTACGCCCAAATTATTGGAAGCTTAATGTACTTGATGAACTGCACTCGCCCGGATATAGCTTATGCAGTAAGTAAATTAAGTAGATATACGAGTAATCCGGGAGTAGAACACTGGAAAGCAATTATAAGGGTTCTAAGATATCTCCGATTTACTCGTAATATTGGGCTGAATTATACTAGATATCCAGCAGTACTTGAAGGATACTGTGATGCAAATTGGATATCGGATACTAAAGACTCAAAGTCCACCAGTGGGTATGTCTTTACTCTTGGTGGGGCGGCTGTATCTTGGAAATCTTCCAAACAGACTTGTATAGCTAGGTCTACTATGGAATCTGAATTCATAGCGTTAGACAAAGCTGGGGAAGAGGCAGAATGGCTTCGCCACTTCCTTGAAGATATTCCAATATGGCCAAAACCGGTGCCTGCTATATGCATACATTGCGATAGTCAATCAGCTATAGGTAGAGCACAAAGTCATATGTATAACGGTAAGTCACGACACATTCGTCGTCGACATAACACCGTAAGACAACTACTCTCTAATGAAATTATTTCCATAGAATATGTTAAGTCTAAAGACAACATAGCGGATCCACTAACCAAAGGGTTAGCAAGAGAGTTAGTTGAGAATTCATCGAGGGGAATGGGATTAAAGCCTATTAAATAAGAGTTACCACAACGGCAACCCAACCTAGTTGACTGGAGATCCCAAGATCTAGGTTCAAAGGGACAACCGAGTTGTGAATGACTCTGAAGGATCACTAGGGAGTATAACTTCTACCCATTTCTTTGATGAAATAGTGATGTCTGCAGCGTTAAAGGTTAAGTAAAATTTTAATGATTCTTATATCTAGGTAAACCTTGTGGAGTATGGCAGGATACTCTTCATAAGAATCACCTATGTGAGTGTGAACTGGGCCGGTTCTGTGAGATTTGTGAAGGGCTACAATTCTCTAGAGCACTCATGAAGACCAGGTTGTTCAGGGCCAAAATGAACACAATAGTGAGAACTAAACTGTGTCTGGGAATATACTGTGTGAGTTCTATTGTCTTGGTTTACACAAACGGCTGAACAGTTCAAGACATCATGTTCACTGGTTAGCTAGTAAATCCGATAGTGTCTCACAAGGGAAGGTTCAAAGCCAAAAGCTACCTATCCTTTGCAGAATATTTTCAATTTCTGTACTCTCTGTAATTAGATCATGTTGTTGCATTTTCTCTCCGTCAATTCCATTCATGTGGGGGATTGTTGGAAAAAATGGTTTTATATAGGCATATTTTTAAGCCAAATTTGGGTGGACCCCAAACGTCTTTTGGGGTGGGTCCGAAGAGGTGAAGTGTTCCTTGCCGCGTGGCAAGTCACACGGTGAAGACGGAACGTCAAAACCATTTATGAGTGAATGGAAAGAGGACGTCGTTTTCGAGTCTAACATTAATTTTTTAGATAAAATTCTTTTGAATTTTTTCAATAAAAATTATTGTGGGAATTTAATTTAATTCTAAATTCTAATTTTGGGTTCCTAAGTGGTTTCCTAAAATTTGTACCTCTTACTTTATTTATTAAACTATTCAATTTATTTAATATATATATTCATCAGTTTAATATATATATACATTCAAAATAGTTTATTTAATAAAGTGTATCATATATGAATTTCAATTTGTTGCTTAGTTTGACCATACGGTCAACATGTTCAAATGGTTTGAATGTTTTGGTCCAACAGTTCTTTAACTGTTCAAAGCAACGGTTCACTTTCAATTTGTTTGAAAGTATGTTCTGACCAACGGTCACTTTAGCGATTTTTGAAATTCATTTTTTGAATCCGTCCAAACTTGGCACCTGTTTGGCTGTGTTAGTTTTGCCTATAAATGGAGCCATATTCCAATAAATCTGGACACGAAGTGACTTCCGAAAATCAGTCTGCAGATTGTCTTTGTTGCTGTTCATTTCTTTTATTTAGTGCATTTTCCTACATTTTAGTTTTAGGAAATTAATAAAGAGAGTATAGAACACAGGTTTGGTTCGCCGAACAAATTGTTTGGAGTACTACTACAATTTGTGAAGATCATTGTATCCTGGGAGATAGACGCTACTCAACCGTAAGTACCGTAGCGGGGCGAATCTGTCTTAAGGACAGAGTGTCACACACTCGACTTGGTCTTATTTTTATTTCGGTTTGATAAATAAATCTGGTATGTTATTTATTTATTTTGTTTGAATTTATTTCAAGTTATTTTATTTATACAGAAGATTGTTCCAACACATAGATGTGAGACAAATGAGTGAGAGTTACTGTTGTTTTATATCCATGTCTCATTTTGTGAAATTCTTCTGTACTCTTAACAAAACTGATCAACAAATTATCTAATAAATCTAATTATTTATCATGTGATCGTGTGTTTATTTCCTCAATAATAATGGGATACATGATTATTTTATTAAAAAAAGGGTTATGTTTGTTTCTAATTGAAGTTGTTGGGTCTCTATAGACTTGCCATGGGATTCACCTTGATAATATGAATTGTTCAGATTGTAAGACCTTTTGAAAATATTATTAATAAAAAAAAATCAAATTAATTGGACAATCATAAATGCACAATTATACTTAACAGCACTACCACAATCCTCACTTTATTTTTAAAATAGAAATTATTTTAAAAAAATAAAAATAAAGTGATAATGTGTTGCATATTTCTTTTGCTATTAATAAAATGCACACACTATGTAGTACAAAATCCATAGATACATAAATAGTGTTTCTACAGTTTGGGTGTCTCGATCACATGGATCCAATGAACATCGGATGGCATGCGTCAAAGTATATAAGGTTGTCCCATGCATTATGATCATCTTGGTCCTACATTTTTAATTGTATTATTATATGCCCTCCCAAAAAATAATAATAATAATCCAATATCGTCTGAGGACCACCAGTGATTGCAATCATCTATCCCCCCCACCCCCCAAAAAAAAAAATTGTAATATATTATTATTTAGTAATGATGTAAGAAAAATTGATAGAATCGAATATATCGATTAATTTTTAATAAATTATGATTTGTTTTTGTTTTTAATTTTTTTTATATTGATACCAAAATTACACTGATATCATGTGTTATCATATGAAATGAGAATCTTATTTTTGCATTCACAATAATTTTTCAATGTTAAGAGAATGTAAACAATTTAAGAGTAAAAAGTTATATGAACCTATAATATTAAAAAATTACCATTTAAAAAAAAAAAAAATCCAAACAAAATGTTTTGAATTGAATCGACATAAAAATGTTGTTAGTAATAATGAATTGTCCTAGCAAATAGGGGATTTTATTCCTTTTCTCTAGCTTATGCCATCCAAACAGTAGCTTAAAGATTGAAGCCCCAAAGCCTTAGAGATCGGCTTTCTTTCTGCTTTTCTCTGAAGGGTGTGCAGCTCATAGAAATGATCATTGGAATCTTAATGCAGCCATGGAATCACCACCACCCCCCCCTGGCTCTCTCTCTCTCTCTCTCTCTCTCTCTCTCTCTCTATATATATATATATATGTATATGTATAAGTATATGTATACATAGTATTATTTTGTGTGGTGATGATAAGAATAAAAAAAAATGTTGTACTGTGAATCCGAATTTAAAATGAGGGTATTTTTGATATTTTAACACATGTAAATTGTGTTAGGAATAGGTTTTGAAAGTTTTGAAAAAACAGATTTTTTTCTCAACTTTGATCTATTTTTTAGGTGAGACTCATACGTCAAAGTTGGCGGGTCTAAGTGATAACGCATTTTATGCCGTGTTGTGATTCACATAGTATATTTGATTACTTAAAACCATTATCAGGTGAATGGGAAATTGAAGCCAAAGTGAACTTCATGAAAATGGAGTTTTTGGTGGAAATTCCTTAAGGTTTGGTTTAAGGCTTGTCCCACATTGGTTTGGTGAGCAAACTTATATGAGCTTATAAGACATAGGTTTGTAACTTGGGAAGGGCCCTAAGGGATACCTCAAGTTTGTAGAAGGGAGAGATTATGGGTAAATTGGGCTAGACCCATTGGACCTAAAAATAAACATGCATCGCCGTTCGGTCGGGTGCATGGTGTGAGGTTGGATTGAGCCACCATTTTCCTATATAAAGAGGCAATCCTTCATTTGGTTTTTTCACTTAATTTTAGTCCTAAAATTTTGCCTGTTGGATTCAAACCAAACAACCACTATTTTCCTATATAAAGAGGCAGTCCCTCATTTGGTTTTTTCACTTAATTTTAGTCTCAAAATTTTGCTTGCTCTCTCGACATTTTGCTGCATTATTTTCTTGTGAGAAAGAGTGTAAACACAAAGTGTATTCGTTGTGCGAATAATTGGAGTGTTGTAATTATTCGTTATTGATCATTTTATCCTAAAAGATAGACATCCACAATCTGAAAGCACTATGGAAATGACGAATCTGTCTTAAGGATACAGTGTTAAACACTGGACTTAATCAGAATTTTGTTCAATAAATATATAAGGTTAGTAATTAAATTACTTTCTGTTTTATTATTTTTTCCGTTTCAGATTTTGATTTTGTTTTGTAATAAAATAAAAATATGTTTTTATTTATTTTTATTTTTTGGTTTGATTTTTGTAATCAAACAATTTCTCTCATTTTCTCTATTTCTTCTATTTGTTGTTAAGTGTACAAACATAATTTATTCGTAATACAGCGAAGATTGTCTAACAAATTATTGTTCAATTTATTTATACATGTAGTTGAGGGAGTAATTATTTTGAGCAATGCTAGGGAGCTCGAAAATGAGCTCCCCGAATCCCCCTAATTTTGTTTTTTTTTTTTCAGAAGCAGAGAAGGAGGAGGAGGAGGAGGAGGAGGAGGAGGAGGATTTGAGGGGGCCATAACCACAGGGGGAGGAGGAGGCAGAGGCGGGGCCGGAGGCGAGCGACGGGCTGGGCGACGAGCTGACGAGCTGCGATCGGAGCTGCGACGAGCTCACGATCGCCGACGATTTGCAAGCTCTCTTCTCTCCCTCTCCCTCTCCCTCTCCCTCTGTCTCAGAGACGACCTGCGTGAAGAAGAAGAAGAAGAAGAAAAAAAAAAGAATGCCCAAAATGACGTCGTTTTGGGCATTCGGGGGATTAGGGGAGGCCAAATTCGAGCTCTGAAACATTATTCAATTATTTTTGTAACTTTTTTATTATAATGGAATTAAAGTGACTATTGATTATAGTGAAAAAGAAATATTATGTATCCCAAATATTCTATCAAATATTCTATCAAATTTTTTCACATGAGCTGGAACTCACACAAATCTATATGTGTGTGGGTTCCATACCAATATAAAAAATTGAATAGAATATTTAAGATCCCTAATATAACTTATAGTGAAATTTGGACATAATTTTAATGACGAGAACCTACGAAAATGAAACTACAAAGACATTACTAAAATACTGTGGTGGCCTTGGGGTATTGTTTTATGCCATTCGTTTTAGGACACTTATTCGGTTGTCTTGTATTCTACTATTTTAATCAATAAAATTTAGCTAGAAGCACTACATGTATTAGCTACTGAAGCAAAATTTAAGTAACGTTTAGTAGAGTTTTAAAATTATGATTTGAGTATGGAGTTATATTTTAAGTTTATGAGTGTTTAAATTATGATTTGAGAAGAAAAAATTTGTTTGGTTATGAATTTGGAAAAAAATTTAAATTGAGTGCTGAACTGTTGATGTAACATGTAAAATGAGAAAAGTTGTTTAGTTATGAGTGTTGAAAAGAATTTTCAAAATTTAATTCAAAAAGTTATAACTCATAATTAAACACACAATTCAAAACTCTATCGAAAATTCTATTCAAAACTCATAACCAAACTCTTTTTAAAATTCAATTACAAAAATTAATTATTAAAAAAAAATAACATAAAAATTTGTTTAATTGAAAATATTACAACAAATTTTTTTTTTCTTCAAAATAAATATGAAATTAGTGCTTTATAATGACTTTTGATTGTATATTAACGTGAAACATCTTCAGTTTTGATCTTCTTTAGGATACCTTTTCAGCATGAAGAAGACAAAAGAAAGGATATGTACGAAACGGTGAGAGCTTTGGCTTGGAAGGAGCTCTACCAAATGTGAAACATAACCATATTTTGAAATGTGTGGTGGAATCAATATTTGAAAACTCTATCCAAACAAAGGCTTCAGATGAAGGGGTGAAACTATGATTAAAGCGACTAACGAGACACAGCCTTAATTTCCCCCTTATTGATGCTTATATAGTTATGGTACTTGAAAACATTTCAACATTAAAATTTAGGTAGCGTTTGGTAGAGTTTTAAAATTATGATTTAAGTGTGGAGTTACATTTTGAGTTTGTGAGTGTTTAAATTATGATTTGAGAAGAGAAAATTTGTTTGGTTATGAGTTTTGAATTAAGTGTTGAACTTTTGATGTAACATATAAAATGAAAAAAATTCTTTGGTTATGAGTGTTGAAAAGTTTTTAAAACTTAATTTAAAAAGTTATAACTCATAACCAAATACAGAACTCAAAACTCTATCAAAAATTCTGTTCAAAACTCATAACCGAACTCTTTTTAAAATTCAATTACAAAAATTAATTATTGAAAAAAATAACATAATTTTTTTTTAATTGAAAATATTACAACAAAATTTTTTTTTTTTTTTCAAAATAAATATGAAATTAGTTCTTTACAATGACTTTTGACAGTATATTTAGTTGGAACGTGAAGCATCTTCAGTCTTGATTTTCTTTAGCACGTGAACCTTTTCAGAATGAAGAAGACGAAAGAGAGGGTATGTAGGATACGGTGAAAGTTTTGGCTTAGAAGAAGTTCTGCCAAATATGAAATAGAATTGTGTTTTTGTAACAACCCCGACCCAAGATTAACGATAATCCATGATTTAATATGCCTAATAAGATACTAAGATCAGACTTTGAATTAATTGCATATGTGGTGCATTATTTGTGTTTTTATCTGTTTGTTGCAGGAATATCTGTTTAAGATTCTGCTATATTTTGCGAGTTGAAGGCCTTATCGGCATCCGATTCAGAAATTAACTTGATTTATGTGTTAATTAGAATTTGTAGAACTTTATGGTAGATTCAATTGAAATTCGATTTGGAACGATTAAATTAGTTTGACTTAATGTCTATTTATTTGACCTCAATTAATTACATTTTATCCAAGCCTATATTAGGCACCAATTGAGCCCCCACTCATCTCTCTTCTTTCATTTCAACACATTTTAAGCCTATTCAAAGTAAGAAAATGTGGGAGAGGGAGAGTAGGTAGAGTAGGGAGAAATTGAGCTCAAACCAAGAAATTGTTAGGAATTGTTGGCATTTGAAGAAGATTTGAGAGTTTCAACCTCAATCTTTATGAATTCAAGTCTCTAGGTATAAAATCAAACTCTTAGTTGCGTAATTGGGTTAGATCTTGCAAGACTTCTAGTGAATTAAATGAATTCATGAGGGAATTGGGTTAGGAATGAAGAGTGTTAAACCATACCATGCATGCATGCGTATTTTCTCACATTTTGAGTTGAATTTCCAAGAATTCCCTCATGCATGTCTTGAATTCACCTTAATTTTGCAAAATCATCAAATTTCATAATATTTTGAAGCATTTGATCATGTTTTGAGAAGATTGAGTTTAAAGGAATTCATAGATGTCATGTTCATGAAACACCCACAAATTTCAAGTTGAATTTTGTACAATTGGCAAACTTTTAAGCCATGATTTCTTGAATTGATTTTTAATTCATGTTGTTTTAAGAGTTTTCATGTACTTTCTCAAGTTTTGGCTCATAAAAATCAAGTTTTGAAGTTTTGAGTTTAAGTTTTGAGCTTGGAGATCAAATCTGGAAATTCCAGAATTTGCATCCACGCTCGAGCGTAGGAACCCACTCTCAAGCGACCACTCTGAGTGCGTGCACTTCCGCTCGAGCGACTTGAAGTACGCTCGAGCGCGAAATGCAAGCCCTTAGAAGTTCATGTGTTTTGCAGCACACTCAAGCGTCAGAAGCCACGCTCGAGCAAGGGTCTGAGTCTCACGCTCCAGCGGGGATCGAGCATCCGTCGAGCGTGAAAATCAAACAATCAGTACTTTTTCAAAGTTTACAGTCCGCTTGAGCGAAGGAAGTTACGCTTAAGCGAACCCTCACATTTTGCATGTTCGCTCGAGCGAGGAAAGCCATGCTCGAACGTGGACCTTGTTTTCAGCAAGTTTCGAAAAATGTTTTCAAGTGAATTGTTACATCCTTATTCCATCCTAGGCATTCCTAGGCCATGATTAAGACACTATAATGAGGATAAGGGTGAGAAACACACTTAGGACATGAAGATGTGTTATTTGTAATTCGAGCATGTGTTTCAATATATGTCTCTGTCATGTTATGTAGGTCACGTGCCGCGAGTTAAGTGAATTACCTACTCTACTCGTTTACTTAGAGCCATTTGTTAACTATAAGTAATAACTCTATAAAGTTATGTTTAATTATAAGTATTTTCTGTCTGGTATAATACGATTTATTTTCTGAAATACTATTTTATGAATTATGAATAAATGTTCATTTTTCTGAAATGTATTTGTGGCATCCTTAGCTCACATGGCCCTCGCCCGGGGGTAATAATACCGTGGTCAATATGCACATGGCCCTCGCCTATTGGTAACAATACTGTGGCTTATATTCACATGGCCCTTGCCCAGGGGTAATAATATTGTGGCCTATATTCACGTGGCCCTCACCTGGGGGTAACAATATTGTGGCCTATATTCACGTGGCCCTCACCTGGGGGTAACAATACCATGGCTACTTGCATGCAAGATATGGACTTTTATGGTCGTCGATACCGACTATACATGTGGGTCTCAGGACCAAATTGATATGATAGCTAATGGGTGTACCACGTATAATCTTATGCAAAAATCTGAATATGAATATGAGCATGTATTTGAATCCAATTCCGATTTGAAATCTGATTATGCATAAGACTCTATTTCCGATAAGAATATGTTTTTAATATAAACTCTGATTTCTAACGCTGTGATGGGCATCATTCATTAAAACCCTTTATCTTATTATTATTCACTGGGCTTCCGCTCACTATTTATTTGTATGTATGTAGGTGAACAGGCGCATGACCAGGCCTAAGTTGTTGCCTGGCGAGTTTTGGTGTTAGCCAACTATCATGCCTCCCGTGGAGGTTCCCTTTTGAGATCTACTAAAGTTTTGTGTCCTTGGGACTTTTGTACTTTCTAAATGCTTATGTCTGGTCTAAACACGTTTTGAAGTTTTGTATAAGTGGCTTGGGTGACGTAAAACTAATGTGTTTTCGTTGCCATATATGTATGTATATGTATATAAGTTTGTTCGAAAATTTCCTGTTTCATGTATATCTACACGGCTCTATAGACTATGTATGTAAAATATATTTGCTTCCGCAACCTCTGTTTATATATTATTCTGTTCAGAAGCCTTTGGTAATCTAAGGATTACTGGCCGGTTACGGTGCTAAACCTATGGGGACGGGTTTGGGTCGTGACAGTTTTAAAATGTGTGATAGAATCAATATTTAAAAATTCCATCCAAATAGAGATTTCATGTGAAGGGGTGCTTATATAGTTATGGTGCTTGAAAACATTTCAACATTAATATCTTTACCATACTCAAATGTACTCATGAATCTCTGTAAAACTTTTGCAGTTTAGGACACAAGGTAACGCATGCGTCATTATTTGCAAATCAAACGTGTTTCGCATGTCCCTACCTAATGTATATGATAATTATATGAATATTTGTTTAATTATCTATATATAATATCACTTAACACTTATAAATTATGAAATTATATATTTAAACTCTTCAATGATAAAATATCGTACAAATACTATACATTAGGAGAGATTTAAGTTAAACTATCAATAGGTCCTAATAGTTTGACTTAATTCTCACCAAGTCCTCTTAAAAATAAGTCTGGATAAAATTGTCGTTAAAAATAAATTTTTTGTGACAATTTTTTATATGTTATTAAAAATTGACAATTAGTGACTTTTTTTTTGTCATGATTTTTATAAATTGTCGTTTAAACTTACAATTAGTGATATTTTTTTATGACAAATTTTTCTTATAAGACTTATTAGACAATAAGTCTACTTATTAAGACCTTCACGTAAGTACTCATAGAATTTATTATAGTGTGATTAAAAGTAGAGAAGTAAGAAAAATCAGTGAAACCACGTTGACCATCCGAGTCTAATTAAAATTTTAGGTTGCGTTTGGTAGAATTTTTTAAATATGATTTGAGAATAGAATTGTTTTTTTAGTTTGTGAGTTTTGGAATTATGATTTGAGTGTGGAAAATTTGTTTGGTGAATGAGTTTTGAAAAGAGTTTTGAATTGTGTGGGGAATTTTTGATGTGACATATGATATTTGATACAAAAACTTACAACTCATAACCAAACACACAACTCAAAATTCTATTCAAAACTCATAAAAAAAATTAAAAAATTCAGAAAATATTTTTTATTGAATATATAAAAATTAACATGGGTCAATTGTAAAAACAAAAAAAAATACACTATTCCGATCAATCGGCCGAACGACTAGTGGGACGCCCGGTGGAATGACTGGCTAGCCCAAATTTTCCCACTTTGGCTAGAGTTTTCAAAAGTGAGTATGAAATTAATTTTTGAAAGCTGTAAACAAACACCACGTTGAAAACAAAGAGTAGAACTAAAGTTTGGAAGCTCTACCAAACAGAACCTTAGTTTTTAGTTGATTTTTTATAGAGTACAGTATGTTTCGATTTTGAAAAATTTTGCATCCCTATCAAATTGATGGAAATATTATGTTTAATACTTTTATATTCTGATTATTTGAGTTTTGTAAAGTAAATAACTTATTCTAATATATGAATCCAACAACTTTCTTTGTGTGAACAGAACATTGAATATTTTAGGACGTTTTCACACCACCAAGAATTTCTTTAAAATTATGTTTGAATTATGAATTTTGGTAAAAAATTAGAAAAGAAAAGAAAAAATATCAATAAAGTGCGAATAAAATATAAATACATTTTAACCACGTTTTACACACACACACACATATATATATATATATATTTCAAAATCCCTACCCAAATTAATTATCCAAACACAGTTTAACTAAATTATTGTACAGTGCTCATTAGCAAAAATAATGAGTGAGCTTATCGCAAAAACTTGAAAAAGATTGGACTCTAGTAGACTTTAAATTGTATTTGGGTCAAGAATTTGAAGGAAAAAAAACTAGAGAGAAAATAAAAATATTAAATAAATGATTTTTTTTTTTTAATTTTATTTCATTCATCCTTTCATTTTCCTAAAAATAATGAGTGAGCTTATCACAAAAACTTGAAAAAGATTGGACTCTAATAGACTTTAAATTGTATTTGGGTTAAGAATTTGAAGAGAAAAAAAAATTAGAGAGAAAATAAAAATATTAAATAGATGATTTTTTTAAAAATTTATTTCATTTATCTTTTCATTTTACTCCACACATCTCTACTTGATCCAAACACGGAACTAGCCCAATATACCGCAAAAGGTTGGACCAGCGCTACTTTTCATTCTAATGGGCCAGTGGAATGGATCGACTCAGTCATGCTCTCATTATAATTTTTGTTAAATAATTTGGGCTATGATTAAAGGCCTGTTAGGCCCACAAACCTGAGCCTTCATAGATAAAGATCAGCTTTTAGACTCGGATGGGCTGGGCGGCTGTGAACCTTAGATGAGCCATTAAACATTTCATGGTAAATTTTGGGTGTGGGTAAACATTTGGTAATACTTTATAGGTACTTTTGGAGCCTTTTGTATTGAGTATGTATTGTATTTAATTTTTTTTTTATTATAATTATAGTTCTTTAAATTTCATTATAATATCATATATGAATTTTTTTTTAAAAAAAATTGAAATTAAAATATTCAAAACAAAAAGGGATGATTGCACTTATTACATGTTAATCGAAAAGTTATTCAGTGTTCATGGGACATTGTCAAGTAGTGCTCCAGGGACATTTGGTTTAAAAAGTGAAGGTTAGAATGATAGTCAGATGTGGGGATATATTTTCTAAGTACCAACACGTGGCAAGGTGACACCGACGTGTCAGCCGAGGTGCCACGTGTCCTGGTCGTGACGCCGAGGTGATCTCGGCAAGGCCAAGGTTATCTCCGAAGATATCGGAATCCTAGAATAAAGAGAGAACTCAACCTAGATATGGACAAGAGTCCTAGATTGGGAGAAGACTTCAGTTTGGGTAAAGATAGAACTCTTAGAGAGTTTATTCTAAACTCACTGGGAGTCCCAGATTAGCAGTAATCCTAAGTCCATTAGGGCCAAGCTCCTATTGGGACTAGGATTGTGTTGGCTATAAAAGAGAGGCACCCCCATGGGTCTAAGGTATGCTTTTTGATACTCAAGCTTGTGAGTTGAATAGTTGATTTATCTTTGAGAGATATTGAGTACTGACTTGATCGTCGGAGTACCCCCGGGTGGCGAACCACCGTGGGATTCTTATATTTCTGTTACAGGTTAGCACGAAGCCATCTATTCTGCCGTTGTTCTCTAGCTGATCACTAAGCGGGCAGTATGGTCAGAAAATCACTCACACGATTTGGCGCTGTCTGTGGGAAAGAAAGAAGAATAGATGGCCAGTGACGGACAGAAGGATCAGATTGAAGACAAACACTCCTGCTGGGAGTGGGAGACCTATCGACCTCGACACTGAAGGGGACGACCGCAACACAGAAACTCGTGACCAGAGTCACGGAGTGAAAGACGCCGGCCAGGAAGGTGACGCATCAAAGACAACAGATCGAAGCGGATACTACAACAAAGATGACCTCTAGGTATGGAAGGATAGATACCTGCGGAGGAACGAAGACCCTTCCAGAAGGGATGCAAAGACAGGGGGCATGAACGCTCCCAAGGTGATAACGTTCAAGTATAGAAGAGCTCAGCCTAAGTGAGCAGATCCCGGATTCCAGATCCCGGATCCTAGAAAACATGGTCTCGGCCTAGATGAGTAGGTCCAAGAAGAGAAGAGCTCAACCTGAGTGAGCAAATCCAAGATTCCAGCAAACAAGATCTCGACGCTTAAGTCCGAGAAGAGAAGAGCACAGCGAGCAGATCTAAGATCCCAGAGGATAAAAAGAAAACACACAAGATCAGACTGAAGTTGGCCGGGTTGAAAACCCCGGCTTGAATCCGAGAAGATGTTTAACCGAAGTTAAACCGAGAAGATGCTTAACCGAAGTTAAGCCGAGGTTATACAAAGTCTACCACTTGTTGAAATTTATAGCAATTTACAAGTTGGTCAGACCGAATACAAAGTTTACCACTTGTTGAAATTTGTAGCAATTTACAAGTTGGTCAAACCGATACAAAGCTTGGCTTCGCTTGTTGAAATTTGTAGCAATTTACAAGTTGAAGTTAAGCCGAGATGGTTCCTTAGCTTCGCTTGTTGAAATTTGTAGCAATTTACAAGTGGAAGTTAAGCCGAGATTACTATTCTCCTCGCTTGTTGAAATTTGTAGCAATTTACAAATCGAGGTGAAGCCGATGCTATTGCTTACAGACTTATAGAAATCCACGAGGTGGTTGAGCCAAAGATCATTGCTTAACACTTGTTGAAATTTGTAGCAATTTACAAGTTGAAGTTAAGCGGACATATGACCATCTGTTGAAATTTGCAGCAATTTACAGATTGAGGTAAAGCTAAGTATATTGTTTAAACCCTTGTTGAAATTTGTAGCAATTTACAAGTAGATCATTGTTTAACACTTGTTATAACTTGAGTAAAGTTTACTGTTTATGTTAATCCTTGTTGAAATTTGTAGCAATTTACAAGTAGGTCAGACTGAGATTATTGTTTGAACACTCGTTGAAACTTGAGAAAAGTTTGCAAAGTTAACATTGAATAGTATATGTTTTATACTTGTTGAAATTGATGAAAAGATTGCAGGTCAGTATCTTGCCGAAGTAAAGTTTACAGTTATTTTACCCGAGGTATATAATCTCGAAAAGATTGCATAAAGAAGAAAGAAACATGAAGAGTATATGCAAAATATTCTAAGTATAGAATCATATAGAGAAGACAAAGGTACAAGCATTCAAAGAAAGATAAAGCATTCAACAGAAACAAGAGGCACATCGGCCATGAAAAGAAACTTATACTGTCCAAAGAAGCAACAAGGTACAAGAGTACAAATTACAATGATGCCTAACCAAAGTTAAGCCGAGATGATGCTTAACCGAAGTTAAGCCGAGATGATGTTTAACCGAAGTTAAACGGAGATGATGCTTAATCGAAGTTAAGCCAAGATGATGTTTAACCGAAGTTAAACGGAGATGATGCTTAACCGAAGTTAAGCCGAGATGATGTTTAACCGAAGTTAAGCCGAGATGATGTTTAACACTTATTGAAATTGTGAGAGAATTTACAAGTTAAAGAGTGCACAAGTTAAATGTCGGCGAAAGATTTGCCGGAGTCAAACGTCGTTTCGATTAGAACAAAACCACTAAGTACACGCCAGAAGTGGTGACCAGAATTGTAAAAGGAATAAATGCTTCAAAAAACAGCGATGATAGTTTGCAAAAGCCAAAAGAAAGAGGGTCTAAATGGGTGAATTAAATACCAGAAGTTTTAATACATCAGCGAAAGAAGAACACATCGGGTCTGTGACTACGGCACAAAGCCAACTTCCCTAATATGATCCTAAGTGTAATTTATGTTCACATTAGGGGGCAGGGAGAAGGTACAGGGGGAATGAATGATAATCAAGGAGCAAGGAATATTAATACTAGTTGAAATTTTTGAGCAATTTACAAGATCGACTTGGATTAAACAACTAGCTTGTTAAGAGCTGAGAAAATTGGGAAATATGAAACATGTATAAAAGAAGGCAAGTACAAAAATGAAGACCTTAAAGAACTGAGATGATGAAAAGCAAGAACGTCGGACTGATCTGTTTCGACGAACGACGATGGTTCAGCCTCGGCAGTCAATTGGAGGAGCTTCTTTACCGTTATCTCGGCATCAATTTCAAGAAGGAAGCAAACTACTCGGCATCAGCGGCAGATTCTGTCTCACCCCCAGAAGACAGTTGGAAAGAACTTCTCAGCAGCCTTCTCGGCCTCGAGCTCAGCATCGATCTCCCGAAGAGTTTGATCAAAGCTCTTCTCGGCGATTGGCACCTCAGAGTTTGAAGGCAAGGATTGAAAGCAAGAATTTGGAAAAAGACACAGAAAACAGAAACCAGAATGTAATTCGTAAATCAAAAATGGTGATGAAGCTATCAGGAAATCAAGACAAAAAGATTGCACAGGTGTGTCAAACCAAAAACAGTGGCAGAAATCAGCATATATATGAACAGTGTGTATTCAAGAAAGATGATTTGGAAACAACGGGTAAAACAACAATGGTGGTTAACAATGAAGCAGAGCTTCTTGGAAAGCAACAAGAAATAAAACCAGGAGGAACAGTGGTTTACCAGAAAGAGGGAAGTCGGAATGAGAATTGCCGAAGTCTGACAACGGATGCGAAAATAACAGAATGACATAAGCTTCGCCGGAAGGGAGGAACGAAGACGGTTGCAGAGCTTGAAAGCTTGGAATAATGGCAGATTTGAGAAAAAAAGCTAGAAAGAGAAAATTCAGAATCAAGAAAACGACAAAGTTCATGAATAAAGCCAAGTGCACGGGTACTAAGTAAGTATGTGAAGAACAAGAAAAGTAATGACCCAGACATGATGCTAGATACAGAAAGCGGATAAGACAAGAACAATGCCAGGCATTCAAACAAATCAAAACTTGAAGACAGACGAAAATACAAGGCAACAGATGACAAGTAAACAGATTCAGAAGAGTTATAAAAGATTGAGCTTAAAAAGCAAGTAAAGAGTTTATGAACCTACCAAGGGAAATGAACGCCGATATGAAAATCGCCGGAGTCAAATAGATGACTGGAAATTAGGAATCCACCAGAGAGTGTGAATGGAGCAGTTATAAAGCTCTTGGAGTTTACGAATTAATGGAACCAGAACCTCGGTTAGGAGGTACGATCCCAAGCAGCTTGGAGAGCATGAAACTTGATACTTGGCACCAGTGGATAGAAAAGTCCAGGGAAATTTTGAGGTCGGCGAGTTAGATCTCGGACAGATGGGGCACAGATGAAGGAACAGTGTAGGTTCCATCACCTCAGAATGTCGAGGTAATAGAACCTAGGGGGCAGTTGTGGGGATATATTTTCTGAGTACCAACACGTGGCAAGGTGACGCCGATGTGTCAGCCGAGGTGCCACGTGTCCTGGTCGTGACGCTGAGGTGATCTCGGCAAGGCCGAGGTTATCTCCGAAGATATCGGAATCCTAGAACAAAGAGAGAACTCAACCTAGATATGGACAAGAGTCCTAGATTGGGAGAAGACTTCAGTTTGGGTAAAGATAGAACTCTTAGAGAGTTTATTCTAAACCCACTGGGAGTCCCAGATTAGCAGTAATCCTAAGTCCATTAGGGCCAGGCTCCTATTGGGACTAGGATTGTGTTGGCTATAAAAGAGAGGCACCCCCATGGGTCTAAGGTATGCTTTTTGATACTCAAGCTTGTGAGTTGAATAGTTGATTTATCTTTGAGAGATATTGAGTACTGACTTGATCGTCGGAGTACCCCCGGGTGGCGAACCACCGTGGGATTCTTATATTTCTGTTACAGGTTAGCACGAAGCCATCTATTCTGCCGTTGTTCTCCAGCTGATCACTAAGCGGACAGTGTGGTCAGAAAATCACTTACACATCAGATATACATTATTTTCAATCAAATAGTCAAAATCTATTTATCTCCAAACTAATAATCTATTGTATTGCAATTTTTTTATCTAATTCGTCCAAACAAACACCTCATGAGAGTGTTGTGTTAGTGGACAGGAAGGTCACGATTTTGTGTAAGCCTTTGTTTGGGATGTGGGTTGACTTTTTAGTTTTTGGACATTTTAGCTATTTTAGCTTGGGGCTAAAAAGTCTCGTTTGGAATGAACTTTTTAGCTTTTTGACTTTTATGAGAGAAAAAAATAAAATGATTATGATTTAGATATGATATTCCTATTTTGTCTTTTTGGGATTATTTAGCTCAAAAAACTCATGCCAAACATAGCCTAAGAATATAAGAAAATAACAAATAACGTTTTTTAATAATTAATAGATAGCGTAATCACATGCATCCCAAGACATTAATATTAATATCCCATGCTAATGACATACCTTCGTATCATCATCACTTACATCACTAGCTAGTTCATAGTATTTAGTCGAGTCGTGTGGCTGGCTTAACCTAATTCCCATTTGAAGCCTACCAAACTAGATCACCTTCCCCTAACAGTCCTAGCCACCCTCAAATTGGTGACTCAATGCATTTTAAACAGACCATTTGACTACTGCTACTACACTATAATGTTGAAGATAAGCTTCTTTTGAAAAGTCCAACTACCACCCTAATTCGCATGTATTTGGCTTATCTTTTAGTTATTTCTTTACTATTCCAACTATAAAATGTTCAAGTTGGGTAGGCATACTCGGCCCTTCAATTTCTATGTAAAATTTGATATAATAAGTTATAATCAATATCACAATAAATTATAATAAAAATTTACAAAAAGTTACACTCTAGCTTTCAATTTAAATTTAAAATTTTAAAATTTTGACAGAGGCATTAGCAATTGATGGCATTCCTCATATAAGGAATGATCTTTTTTTTCTTTTTTTTTCAAAAGCATTGCTATTTAAGATATAAAAATAATAATAATAATAATAAATAAAAATAAATTTAGGTTGTGTTTGGTTTAGTTTTAGAATTGTGATTCTTTTTTTGGAGTTATGATTTGAGTGTAAAATTGTGAGTTGAGTTTTGAAGAGAAAATTTGTTTGGTCATGAATTTTGAAAGGAATTTTTAAATTTTAAATTTAAAAAAAAAGTGGATTGGGTCTACCCGGTCATCCTTTTGGACATCCTCTTGGATGTTCGGCCGGTTGACAAGAATAGTGCAATTTTTTTTTTTTTTTTGCGCAATTGTAACCTATTATTTGAAAAAATATATATATATTTGTTTTAGATATTTTTTAAATATAGAAATTATTTTTTTTAGATTTTTTATAAAAATAATTTAACAATCTCATCACTAACTATCTTCAACACCATCAAAAGAGTTTTGAATTGAGTTTTGAGTTGTGTGTTTGGTTATGAGTTTTGAAATTAATTTTTGAATTGAATTTTGAGTAATTTTGAGTCGTGTGTTTGGTTATAAATTTTGAAAAGTGATTTGAAAATTTTGCCTTTTGAATCATGATTCCAAAGGCAAACCAAACATAGCCTTAATTTTTAAGTCTAGTGATGTGTCAATCAATTAGGATATTAAAGACAACACTCTTTCTCATATCTTCTTTAATTATCAACCAATCATATTATTTATACATCGTTAGATTTAGAAAATGAGTTTTAAAAGTGAGTTTTTACATCATTTTCCTTTTTGTAAAGGTGTTTGGCAACACTAAAAAAACCCAAATTCCACTAAAAAAGTTAGACCGTCAATAAGTTAAAAAAAGTCAAACGTAATAATATTAACAATTTTTCTCTCACAAAATGTAGGTTTTGTAGTAATTTTCTAAACACATAAACTAAAAATACTACTAAAAAATTAAAAAAATTACTAAAATAGTCAACCCAAATGGCCACTAAGTTTAAAGAATGAGTCGAGTGGAGAGTAACTTAATTTAAAAATTTAACAAATTTAAAAATTATATTAAAGCTTAATTTATTTATCTTCCAAGCTAAAACAAAACAATTTTTGATCAATTTAAGTTTGAGTTAAGTTTGAATAAGTTAAAAAAGTGAGCAATACTACACATAAATCATTTTCTCATTTTTAGACACATTGCAAAGGGACTTACATTAATAAATGCACATTATTTGTGTCTAGGAACATAAAAATAGAGTAAGAAACAGAATTATATGTAATATTTTTCTTTATAAAAAAATTCAACAAATTTCACAAGTGCATTTAAATTTAATTTGTTACCTAATCTAACATAAACAAACTTATTAACAAGTTGAACTTGAGCATCTTGATTCAATCGCCTACTTCTTTTCTTTTTCAAGTTAAAATACCAAGGTATCCCCCACAAGTCTCTCCAAACTGTCCAAAGAAGCAAATCTTCTTGTGAACTTTGGCATTGTGGACCAAAAACTAATTTATAATCTTATTAATTAATTAATTAATACTTAAATGTCCAAGTGGTGTGAACTGGCCAACAAAGCAATCTAACTTGAACTTTGTCATTCTTACCTGGCACCTTCCTGTTCAAGTGTGAATGACAGGTGCCTTCCTAATGGACACTTTCAAAGTTCACTATTTGCAAATAATCAAAATTATTTTTATTTATTTATTGCAATAAACGTTATTTAAAAAAGAAAAAAAAAATACATGAACCGCGTTTGGACACGAGTATTGGATACACCGCACAGATTCTGACTTCCCAAGGCAAAGTGATTTCCATTGTACCAGTCTTTGTCTCAACTTCTTTTTTTTTTTTTGGCAAACAAACAGAATATAAGGTGCAAGTGTTCAAGTGAACAATGTTTTACTTTTAACATGATTGAAGTGCCCCGTTGAATGAGATTACAGTTAGGATATTCGAAATCGAATTGTTTTATCAATGTGATCTATCAATTTTCTTTGCACTAGTCACCCCCTCTAAACAAGTGTAATATTTTATATAACGAGCACATTACGTAACTAAAAGAAGGTAATATAATGTCTTCTTTTCACTCATTAACTAACATTTAGTTAATACTTAACACCTTAAGCCGAATAAAAAAAATTTATCGAGTCATGTTTTAATCATATGTCAATTAATAAATAGAAAGACACACTACATCATCAATCACATATGGTGTATTATTTTCTTCTATAAGTACACTCCACACAAAGAATGGACAGCATTTGCTTGACAGAGCTAAGATGTAAATTGCCAGACTATTGCATCAAAGCAAGTAAAGCCAGCGAGACAACTCTACAAGCATCACCAACATAACTGCTAGCACAGAACATGTGCATTTTAGGCATCACCCACATGATCAATGCAAATGGGTTCAACCCACCCACCACTCTCTTCTTCCTAGACTAGACTCTAGCCATTCAATTTAATTTGTAAAAATAAAATAAAATAAAATAAAATAAAAAATTCCAAATATCACATAATATTATTTGTTTATATAATGTTAGAACTGTCGATTGTTTGTCCTATAAAAAAAATCAACTTTAATGATCTGACCGAATAAAATAATAATTGGTCGACGGATAAAACTTATTTTAGGATAACAAAATGATCTTTTCCAATAGCTTGTATCGATCCGAAGATTTGAGCCATTGATCGGAATGACACCAAAACAATATGTCATCTAATTGAATGATTGCCCATGATTTAATATAGTTGTAATTAATAAATTCATCTCCAAATGAATGAATAATTGAATTAAGACATAATAAGAGAGTTCACAAAGTGAATAATTCTCTTTACAGAGCCAAATATATCAACACAAACCCATCAAAATTATGATGAAAAAAAAAAAAAATTGAAATCCAACTAATAATCTAAATTAATTGATCCAAATCGGACATTAATGATAAGCGAGGTTTCTTCATGGGTAGAGGACTTTCCACCTCCTGCTCGCCGGAAAGTTGACTTTTTCTCACACAGTCAACTCTCAGCCCCGGAAGAATTCCGGCAAGGCGGGCAGGTTGAGGTCGAATTCACGGTGGACGTGACTCGAACCGGCACCTTCCGATGAGGTGACGCCGCTACCGGCGCCGCCGTTGGCGGTGGTGGTGCTGTTGTTGTTGCCGCCGTCGTAGTGTCGGCGCTTGTGGCCACCGAGGGCTTGGCCGGTGGGGAAGGACTTGTGGCAGATGGAGCACTCATGGGTCCGACCACTTGGGTTAAGAGTGGTGGCGGAGGTGGCGGAAGTCGAGGGGTGGTCGTCGGAGGTAGTGGCTGCGGCGGCGGCGGAGGCTGCGAGTTTCCGGTGGCTGGCTTTGTGGCCGCCGAGCGCCTGATAGGAGGAGAAGGCTTTGTCGCAGACACTGCACTTGTAGGAGGCCGGTGGCGGAGGAGATAAAGTTAGTCGGTCAGTTGTGGCGGTGGCTGCGGCGGAGGAGGAGGAGGAAGCGGTGGAGCCGCCGCGAGCGAGCATGATGAGGCAGAGGGCTAAATACTCTTCTTCGGTTGGTGGGTTTTCGCTGCGGGAACGCTTGGAGCGCTTTCTCTTAGTCCATGGCTCGAGACAGTGGAGGTCCATGTCGTCGAAGTAGGGCGGCGGAGGAGCAGCTGTGGTTGGAGAGTTGAGAGCTTCAAGAGCCATATCTCAGAGAGAGAGAGAGAGAGAGAGAGGAGTTGTTTGTTTGTTGTGTGTGTGTGTTGTGAGGAGTGAGAGACTGAGGTGGTGGAGATGAAGGGATGAGGGAGGTGGTGTTTATAAGTGGAGAGAGAGCGGGGGAGGGGGTGGGAAGTTGCGTAGGGAATGGCGGTGGAGGTGTTGTGTAGGTTATATAAAGACTCAATTAATATATAATTGAGAGATATGGTATAGATATTTATAGATATAGAGATATATATAGCGAGAGAGATAGAGAGGATCAGGTCTCTGGGAGGCTGAGTTGGTGGGGTTGGAGAAGAGTGAAGTCGGTCAAGAAGAAGAAGGGGTGAGGATTTGGGTGACTGAGCTTCTATCTTTTTAAAATATGTCATGGATGACTTCTTCTAAGTCAAAATAAACGTACGCAACTGGTTTCAATTTCACCCCCACCCTACCCACATCACCCACACCCACTCCAACTCCAACCAATTAATGCATCACCAATACCACACTTGCACACACTCATATCTCTAAAATAAAAATCAAAATTCAAAAAATACAAAAATGATATATAAATTTATTATTTAAATAACGACTAATATTTTGAGAAAGAGTATTATTATTTATGTCTAAAAATTAGAATCACTTTTCAAAACTTAATGATATGACACTTTATTAAAATATTTAAGTCAATTTTATTGTTTTTACTTATTTTTTAATCATTGACCAATCATCTTATTTATATATTATTGGGCATATATATAAAATGATAATAAATTATCACATCATTATGTTTGAAAAGTTGGTTAAAATTTTTTGCCTAAACACAACTCTAAAATTATCCAGGACTGGTTTGAAAATAGACTATTTTAAGTTAATTTTTTTTCAAATTTTTATGAAAAAATATATAAGGAAATAGATAAAATGATAACTTACAATAGCCCTGTTTGGCAGAGCTGTGGGAAAGTGCTTATAACTTATACCTAAACAGCTTATAGCTTATAACTATGAATATAAGCTGATTTCTGACTTATAAATTAAGCATCTCCTGCCCCCCTCAAAGAATAAGCTGATTTCTGACTTCCAAAAAGTTATAAGTTATAAGTTATAAGATAAATTAAACACATCAAAATAGTTTAAATTAACCTAAAAGCTGAAATAAACAGCTTTTAAGCTGCACCAAACAGGCACAATAACTTTTTGACAAAAAAACATTCATATCCCAATAAAAGACAAAATACTATATGTACACAAATTTATTACTTCATTTTCTTTCTATTTATCTGTAAATTATTTAATACTCTTGAAATACTTTTTGATATGAGTTTGGTATTAGAACAGTTGACTTGGCACAGGATTTGTAATATCACACCTCATAGAAGTAAATATTCGGTATAAAAAATCAAAATTTTGGTCTCAGCATTCAATTCAATTTCATCAATTTTTGTTTGTTTTTTACTAGCCTAATAAGTAATGGGAGTAATGTTATGCATCATGAAAAAATATTATGAAAAACCTTTATGAAATTAATCTAAAAGTGATTGTATAACATATAATAAAATATTATAAACTAATTTAAGGATGGAGAATCTTTATAAAAACTTTTCATAATATTTCTCTTAGGATGCCTAGTATTATTGTTAGTTGGACTTTTCTTAAGTGTGCAACCCTCAAGGTTGCACACCATGTGCAACTTACACAAAAGTGTAAGTGGAAGGTGAAAACAAAAAGTAGGACTGAACACAGAAAGGCGTAAGTGTAAGGCGTAAGTTGCACACCATTACAGTGTTGTCAACAATATATATTAGTGATGGGACCCATTATATTAATATTATGTTAATAAATAAAATGATATATATTATATAATATAAAAATGTGATAATATAGCTTTACTGTATGGATAATATCATGTCTATGCTATTTTAAGAGAGAATGTGTTAATTCATCAGTTTCTAAAACAACAAAAGTAAGCATTTTTTTATATCTATCAATAGGAGAAAAGGGATAAGAAGTGAGAAAGTAATTATGATTTTATAATCTAAACAATATCTTGCAAGATACAATCAGATGGCCTGCATAGAGTTAAATCTTTTTTACTTGAAAAAATTGTGGATTGCGATTGTAATGGGTTGCAAGTTGCTTTTTCTTTTAAGTTATTTAGATTAAGGATAAATTACACATATATCTTTAGAGATTTACTTAAAATACAGATTATTCTTTGTATTTTGAAAAATTACAAATATCTCTTCATTAAAAAAATTTATTTAACAGAATTAACTAGAAAAATAATTTCATAATTGCTCTCCTATACAATAATAAAATTATCTAAATTATTAATTGAAACATATTTTTAACATCATTAAAAACTGTTAATTGACTTAATTTATTAATAAAATGAGCGATTTGTTATGAAATTAGAAATCTCAAAGAATGGAATAGAATTTTCAAAACTACAAGAGACGATTCATATTTTAATCAAATCTTAAATCATGTATTTTTAATTTATCCTTTAATTAATGGGTTATGTGAAAACTACATCAAAATTCTTAAATACCCAAAACCCACTTAGATTGCATAAAACAATGACAAGGGGTAAGTAGTAATTTAATTACATTGTAGATTCTAATAATCAACACCTATTAGGGGGGTTCTATTTTCCGTGCATACATTTTTTCTTTTTTAAAAAAAAAAATTAACTTTCGAATAAAATTATTTGATTCAGATATATTGTTGGTTTAGAAGTTAATTTCGAATAATCAACTTATGAATCAATGAGTTGTGTTCAAAATATAAACTTCTAAATAAAAAATTTAAAAATTAAGTGTATGAATTGAGTTAATATAATGTGTGAAGATAGAATCACTCTCGTTATTAGTCTGAAAGTGCCATGAGAGCAATAAAGTCATGTTTAATTCACAAGACTAATAATGAAGTATTAATAATTCTATTAAATTAGTATGGTATTCATTATCCAATTGGATTAATATCCATTGGATTAATAATCTCACCCCTATCCCATTACTAATAATCCTAAACCAAAATGTTAAAACAAACATAGGATAATTGAGCCCACGAATTAATAATCTCAATCCCATGCTCTAATCTACCCAATCAAACATGCCAAAAAAGTATACTGACCATTTAATCGACAATAGTTTTTAAAAAAAATTAAAAAATATAAATAAAAAAGGTTAAAAGAATGCAAATATAAGTTTGCAAAACAGACAAGTGTTAATATTCTTAAATAAAAAAGGTTAACTACATAAAATAAATAACAAATCAACCACTTCCGTTGCAGTTCGCATCTAGTAATGTGAGCCCCTAAAAAGTGGGTTCCTCCCTTACAACTTCGAAAATTCATTTTACATGAGAGTTAATGATTAATTTATTATTATTATTTTTTGCATCGGTATAAATATTTTTGATTTTCAATATTGATACTCATCATTACAATTAGTTATAACTCACTAAATAGTTGTTTGGAATGTTCTAAATAAGTGTACTTTTTGATTTTTTATGAAATATGAGTTGAGTTTGAAGTGATGTGGTAGAAAGATGATATGACTTAAATAAAATAGTGACTTTTTGACTTTTAACTTTTTTAGGAGATGACAAAAAAGGCCTAAAGCGAAATGCGCCATACACCCAGCTGGGGGTCACCCCCAGTGAGGTGGCAATCTATTATTGGATAAAAAAAAAACTATTTTCTCTTTCTTTTTCTTTTTTTTTTTAAGTTTGAACCAGTGGGGGCGCGACACCTCACTGGGGGTGCGACCCCCACTGGGTGTATGCATTACTGTTGAAGGCCTAAATAAGGAAAAAATATACACCAGCGTACGTTTACAAAAAAATCAAATTAATAGAAAATTTTGTATATATTAATAATTAAATTCATAATTCTTTTTATTAATTTATAAATATTTTGTAAAAACTCCATTAGTGTGTACTTTTCTCAAAATTATATCGTGTTAATTTATATGTTATTGGTTGAAACAGTGACCTCATTATTTTTTTGCCTTTTTTTTTAAAGATAATAGAATAAATATGCATATTAACCGCTATTTTATGTATAAAAATCAACTAACTAAATAAAAATAAAAATAAATAGTGCCTTTTTATTTACCAGAACTTTCCAATTTGAAGGTATCTAAAGAATGGTACATGTGCTTCTTTTTCGTAGTTACTTTATAGTTGGCTCCCTCCCAAATTTTCGCGAGGAACATCCCACGAGCTTCCACGTGTTTTCTTCTAATAAACCACAAATTTACCATAATGTCCCTCCTTTGTCCATAAATCCATTTTCACGTCATTGCTCTGGAATCACTACGTATTTTACGTGTTTTTTTTATTTTATTATTATTATCATTTTTTTAAGAGCTATGTTATATTTATTAAATTTTGATTGTTTGAATCATTTGAATTTGTGCATGTCAATTATCTGGTCGGCCGTCTGATAACAAAGATGACAGTTGTAATTAACAAATGTGATAACTACGATTAACAAGAATTGTGCCAATTGTTCCCGTAGTCGTCTGGATGGTGGATCGACAACATACACAAATTTAAATAAACTCAAATTCGATGGTTGATCATTTTTGTTTTTCTAGAAACGTATTTTACGTGTTAATCAAAAACTACTAAATAATTATTCATTCATCCGAAAAATTGTTTAAGCTCTTAGTTGAGATCGATTTTTTAAGTTATTTTTTAATTTTTCAAAAAATTTAAAAATAGTAATATGCTAAGTTGTAATAATAATAATATTTCTTTTTTTTTTTTTTGTAAATGAATAAAATTGATATGATAGCAATTTTGGGGGAAAAAATTGACTTTTTTTAATAGAGCAATGTTAGACTTTAAATAAATTATCAAATATTTTACAAAATCCTCACTTGGATCATGTGACTCTATTGATCCCACACTTATGTGAAAATTTGATAGAATATTTAATAATTTATTTAGAATCTCTAGTATTTTTGTGTTTCATATATCTCAAACAAAGCCTGAGTACTCCCAAAATATCATGTGGCATAACTTGTATTATATTTTTTGATAAATGAAAAACTATAAAATACTTGTTTAGTTATCCATTCATTCTAAAAATTATGTGTCATGACTTATGTAGCACCCTAAACAAATGATAAATTACAAACTAAATTCAATAAATTATTCATTATATCTGAAGTATCTAACAAAGATGGTGATATTATGGCATCTGTAAAAATTACTACTATATTATTAGTTAATAGCACCATATGATTTACATCATATTATACTTTAGAACTATTGAATAATGAATTTAGAAAAAATATTACCCCTACAATATGTAACTCATGTTACATTTTTTTTTTTTTATCAAAATTAATAATTTTTTTATGATAAATATTACATAATTTTCTGGTTGTGTTAAGACAATTTGTAATTTATGAAATGAAGTAATTTTATGTTACACTAATTTATGCTCTTCTTTTTTTTATTCGAAATGTTACCATAAAAATGTATAATTATATCATGAGAAATAATATATAAATAATATTTTTATACAAAAATTTATACAAAATGAATTAGCATTTTTTGATAATTTTATGTTCATTCAAAACTTCAACTATTGTTATTGTAATTTCACAAATGGTATTCAATGTGTTTGGTTTTAGTTTTTTGAATTTAATTTTTTTTAAATTGAGTTTTTTGTCTTTCATGTTTTTTTATTTTTAGTGAATATTTTTTAAATTTTAAGTAGTTTTTTTATTTTTTTAGATGTACTTTACTTAGATGTATCTAAATAGTAAAATATTTGTCAAAAAATATTTTTAAAAATTAATAAATACACAAAAATATGAAAATGTATAAATTTTCGTAATATTTTGGCATTTTTTGATATTTAGTGTATTTTTTAAAGATTTTTTTTTACAAATATTATACTTTTTAAGTGTGTTTATGTTAAATTTTTTTTTAAAAAATTGTTTAAAATATAAAAAAAAATCATTAAAAATATTAAAATATAAAAAATAAAAAAGTAGAATTTTCTAAAAATTATAGCCAAACAAGCTGATTACTTTTCTAATACCAAAAATAGTCACAAATTATTATAATATTATCAAATGATTGTGATATATTTACCATAAAAATTCATAATTCTTATAAAAAAGTAAAAATAAAAATAACAATAACAATGGGTAGGGTGAGTAACATAGGAGTAGAGTAGTGTGGTGGGGTGGTAGCTAACGCGAGAGTGGACTATTGACTATTGTTAACTTCACCGACGGACAAACCGTAGGGCACACGAAACGCGCTTCGCTATTTTCCGTGACTTTTTACACGTTGCACGTTCGTTTTCCGTTAACACTTATCGTTTGGAAATGAGTTTGGCTATTTCCTGAAGTTTGGGACAAGTAATAGAGAGAGGGAGAGAGAGAAAAAAAAAGCCGTCTATACTACCAGAGTCGTTGTGAAGACGCCAAGTGTGACTTGTCCCTTAAAAGGTGCCACGTAACACTCTTGCTTGGTATCTCTTGCCCTGTGGACTGCTTTGTAGAGTTTTGTAAGCAGCGTTTCATAGAGTTTTAAAATTATAATTTAATAATAAAATTATATTTTGAGTTTTTAAGTTTTAAAATTATGATTTAAAAAGAGAAAATTTATTTGATTATGAGTTTTAAATTGAGTTTTAAATTTTTGATGTGACATATGAAATGAAAAAAATTATTTAGTTATGAATTTTGATTATTTTAGTTGGCTATTTAATTTTTTTTAATTATTTTAGTTTAGTTAAAATAATTATATTTGAAAAGATTGTTGCTTTTTCTTTTATAGTTGATTTAATAGTTGTGAGAGAAAAAGTGAAATAATTATAAATTAGATATAATATTTTATCTTATTAACTATTTTAGTTTATTTTGTATTTATTGACTATTTTAACTAAAAAAAACTTTAAAAAACAACTTACCAAACAGGATCATAATGGTTTAACATAATAATTTATTACCTTTTTGGTTTCTGGTATTCTTTTGGTTAAAAATAATTAAAAAAAAAAAAAATTATCATACTTTTAGGTCTCGTTTGGAATATGTTATTTTAGTAATTTTTAAATTTTTTTAGCTAAAATATAAAGTAAAAAAACTAATATGTTTAGAATGACTTTTAGGTTTTTTACGAAAAGATATGCAAAAAGTAGAGAGAAAATAGAATATTTGACTTTTGGGTATAGGTTATAAGTTTTTTGATTTTTTTTGAAAATTTTTGACTTTTAGACTAAAACAAACATTTGCCAAACGAGGCCTTAATTCACAGGGGCCATGGCTATTTTAGGCCTATTTTGGAAATTATGAAAAAAAATTAATTTATTGACATATTAATTTATTTGAATTATATCACATTTCTACCTTTTGTACATTTTTTTTCTTCAAAAAACAAAAAGAAGTTGACTTTTTTCTTACTTTCCAAAATAGTTATCTTTTTGACTTTTTACATATTTTAGCCTGATTTAAAAGTTATGTTTTAAATGATATTTGACTCTCTTTATTTTTTTATAATTGATTTGATGGTTATGAGAAAAAAAATGAAATGATTATGATTTAAATATAATATTTTGTCTTATTAACTATTTTAATCTATTTAATCTTTATTAATTATTTTAGCTAAAAAAACCCACCAATCCAACTTCCCAAACAGCCCCATTTGTTTGAGTTGCATCATTTTGTGTGGGTTTGGAGAGGGTGTTATACCAATCTAACTTGACGAAATTATTAAAGAAATTTAAAATTTGATTCAAACTCATTTATTTAGTCAACGAGTCAAATTCAAGATATTTATAAACAAATTCAGAATTTGTCAAAAAAATTTTTTTTTTTTTTCGTCTTTAGAGAAAAAAAAAATCAGTTTTAAATTCAACTAGATTAGATGGACTTGAAAAGTAACAAAATAAATAAATAAATATTAAAAGAAAAGTCTATCAAAAACAAAAACAAAAACAAAAAAAAGCTAAAAATGTGAGTTTTTTTTTGGATTTAGTAAATTTTCTTAGATTTTATTATAAATCTTTTTAGATTAGACAGATTTGAAAAATAAAAAAATATTAACTCAATTTTGAAAATAAAAAAAAAGTTAGTAAACATAATTTTTGTAAATAAAATATATAACCTTTTAAACTATTAACAAACAAAATTTCAGTTTATTCGCAGCTTCATTTGTGACTTTGGAGGGACTAGAGAAAAAAATGCTTGGGACCCCTTCTTTTGGAGACTCTCACAATTTTTTTTGAATCTCAACTATTGATGTATGTGTGGGACTCATATATGTGGAGCTTACACCATCAATAGTGGAGATGGTTGTGAAGATTTCCAAAACAGAAAGAGTCTCAATCATTATTGATAGATAGAGAGAGGGCTCCCTCTATTTTGTAGCCCATCATTGGAAAAATTTAATATTATATTGTTGGAAAACCTTAATTAATAAATAAAAATAAAAAGTGAATAATATATAGGAGTATTAAATATTGAGCTTAATGTCCATGCAACTCAGTAAGAGAAAACCCAAGATCCGACCCTTTATTGGTTCCCATTAACATATATCATTGACCTTTGCATGTTTTGTTCATACAAAGATTCGACCTTTAATGCCTCCCATCAACATGTATCATTGATCTTGCATATTTAATTTAAAAATATAGATTTCTATATAAACAATATATTCATATCCAAGCACGTTATGGGGCTCTAAGCTATAGTAGTAGTAGCGCTCTTCTACATGCAACTCACCTAGTAAAAAAAAAATATAAAAATTAAATGAACGATGAAAAGACATGGGTACAAATCTTGCACATTCATCTCAATGATTAGTTCATTTCTTAACAAACATTATACCATTTAGGCTTGAGGATTTCTTAAATATGTACTCTAGTCTTGATGAGTGTGTACATATGTGCTTGTGGTAGTGGAAATTTAAAATAAGAAAAATACAGTTTATAGGAATTTGTTATTAGAATAATATAATAATAATAATAATAATATTTTTGCAATTAAAAATTATTTTAATAGATGTTGTGTTTTAAAATGATAGGGTTGTTTGGGAATGCATTAAATAAATATACTTATTTGAGCCACATTATCTCTCTATTTTTCTGCATATATATATATTTTTTTATAAAAAGTCAAAAAGTGTAATAAATAAGCAGACTCCAAACAAAAGTCTCATTTCAGCTGCATCATTTTGTACATAATTTTGCATACTTTTTTTTTTTTGTTGGTATATTATCATTATTAAAATAATTCTACCAAAATGCTATTACTGCTAATTTATATCATCGGAATTTTTTACTTAGAACTCTGCACTTTTTATACGTAATTTCTCATATGTTACTGTGGGTTCTAGTATTTTTTAAATATGGCAATCTCATATATAACATAAAGTTATATGTCAACACATATATATAGGAGGTGAAATAAAATGATAAAATATATGACCAATATTAATTTTCTCTTTTATTGTTGTTGAGCGTGATTGATATTGTCTTCATTTTTTATTTATGTTCTAAAAAATAAAATAATGAAAACTGATACAGAAAATTTGCTTAACTTAAGTGTTTCCAAATTTTTTTAAAAATATTCTGAAAACACTCTCCTATGTTTTAGGAAATATTTTTAAAGTTGATTTTAAAAAGTTTCACAAAAATGAAAGAATATAAAAACATGGGTGTTCTCAAGCATTCATCGCTTTTGTTTCGACACAACATGAATATGAAAAATGAAAACATTAAAAATAAAAACAATTCCATGATCCGTGATTAGGCTCTCTCGAGATGCGTGATATTCATTATAATCCATTAATTAACAATTTATTAGCACGACGCACAAGTAGACTTTGATCCTTGAATTATAAGCATTACATTAAGAATATGATTTGATTGAATAGTTGTTTTGAAAAGTTGATTAAAAGTTAATTTTTGATTTTTATGGCTTTTTGTGACTTTTTTAACTAAAAAAATTAATTTTTTTGTGATTTTTTTTGACTAAAAAAATTAAAAAGCAAACCTTTTATAAAGTTCTCAAAACACCTCTAAGCCATGAGTACAGACTTTGCAAACTTAGCCAGATTCACATTGAAAATGTCAAATCAGAAAATCCATTCATTCAACTAGTTTCCATAGCTTGCGCTGAACAATTAGTACTAACTGCTTTTATTATTTAAAAAAATGGAGATCTGGAATTCTTTTGTGTGCTGATTTAGAAAATAGTATAACACAAGCATGCATGCAAAGTTTGATTCTTGGAAATGCATATGAGTGGAAGAAGGGGCAAGTAAAGTTGCTGAAGTCACAGCTGACATAATCATCATATCATCATCACTTCCCATCATTTTAATTTTATTGAAAAAGTAAAATATTTTTTGAAGAACATTCAATTATGTGGGAAAATTTAATACCACATAACTACAAAAATTTAACGAGTTTATTATTTACAATAATTACAAATTCATTTGTATTCAAATTGAAGACCTCAGAGATAGTAATACTGTCAATCAGATGTCACTAAACCATACGGATCCACCAAATCATTCATATTTTGCTTTGACATATTCTTGGCTACCAAACAGAAGATTTTTGGAGAAATTCATCGCTGAAATGACTTGATAATTGGGTACGAACATCATTTTTCCAAGGTTTGTTTTAACTAGATGCATCTACCAGCCAGCAAATATAAACAAACCAGATTTACAGCACAACTACATTAATATAATAGAGTGATATGCATCATTGTGCACATAACAATGAAATTCTCAAAATAGCTGCAATTCCAAATGTTCTTCCAGCACATGAACTAATCCACCACACCCTAGAGGGGTCAAGGTCAACGAGAAAGTAGCTGCAATACTACACAAGGATGTGAACCTAATAATAATAATAAATGAGCATCTACTTTTGGACCAATGGTTGGGCAGTCAATCTACATTTTGAGTTTGGGAAAAGCTTCATAAGAAGATGAAGCCTCGCAGTTTAATATCAAACACAAACACAGACCAAAAACTACCACTGAACAAGCAGAGCTATCTGCAACTTAAAATTTATGTTGTAGGATTTGGGTATGCTTTTGGCTTTGGCTTCACTTCAACTTCATTTACACTTCGTACAAAGATAGCATCTGGTTCATGACTGCAAATAGATGAGGAAACAAGTCACATGAGCACATACACATGCACAGCATACAGAGAGAGAGAGAGAGAGATGTCCATTCTTACGGTTTATCCCCCTCTTCAAATGTATAACTGGATGCCACTGCTAAGAGTCGGCCATCTCTGCTGAATGATAAGGCTGCAACGCTTGTTGGATATTTTGAGTACTGCACGTCAAAATCGATGGAAGAATTACAGCACTTCCAGTAAATGTGTACTTAATTCTAAGGAAATATTGAATGATGGAATCATTTCTATTAATATTTTACCTGATACAACCTCTTCTTATTGTTGCCATCCCACACGTTCACATAACCATCACAACCCCCAGTTGCAAATGTACCATAGCTGCAGATTGAATTTGTGGGTAAGTCCAAGTACAAAAGTGGAGTAGAAAGAAACAGCCCAAATCACCATCCTTGCATCAACTTCCAGTGTTCAACTGAGTTCAATGTCGTCCAAGACTAGAACCAAGTCTAAAGAGAATTTTGAGGAACTTACATCGGGTGAAATGCAATGGCATTTACTGGGTAGACAATGTCCCTTCCAGCTTCTGACTTTCGATGACACTTGAATGCATATCTGCATAAAGTTTAAACCATTAAGTAATGAAATTTTTACTAGCCCAAAATATAGTTTGTGCTATGATGTGTATAGCCATGCCTGCATTTTCATGCCATAAGGTTATAATGTATTCCTTGGTTGTACTTTGGAATGTCAGTAATAAAGGTTCTAAAAAAAAAGTTATAATGGAAGAAGATTTCCCTCTTCCTAGTCATATGGTCAAATAACATTGTAATCCGTGCTGTCAGAAGGGTACTCCTACAATTTTAATGGGAAAAATTGCTAACAAGTCATGGGGAAATTACCCACCCAAAAAAAAAAGCATGGAGCACTTGAAGGTGGCAGGTCATTATTCTCTAACATAAAACACTACACATAAATTTTTCTTTTTTTAATAGACGAGAGCTGAATTGTGCTTCATTTGAATTACTATTGCATAAAGATTAAAGCAACCATCTATTATTCTGCAATCAATGGTCAGTCTCAGGAAATACTTGAATGCGGAATCCGGCAAAATTTAAGAAAAAACTTAATAGTAGATAAGTTAGAACAATTAGAAAAGCAATCAATAAGTCAACAAGAAGCTAAACCATTTTCTGCTAGCATATGGTGCAAAGTAATACATACTTTTTGGACTGACCAGCCTCAGAAAGATCAAAAAATTCCATTGCAACTCGACCTTCCACAGAACTAAGAGCATAACCTGCACATAATAATCTGATTTGAAAATCAAAACAAATATGCATTGCATATAAAGATCATCAATCCAAAATTAGCTAGGCAATTCATCAGAATTTTTCCATATCTAAGAATATGCCTTCTAGTCAAGTGACTCAAATTCCAGGTACCCGTTTTACAGCTCTCCACTGAGGCACTATTTTTACACCATTTAATGTTAAGCAGGAACTTTTCAGACATCAGTATATAAAAGCGATCTGTTTTAAAATATTCTTAATAAACCTCCAAATGTCTTTATTTAACCAAAACAACAGTTTTTCTATATTAACATCCCATCATTTTTCTATAAATAAAGAATAAAATAAAATAAAAAATTGAAGTTTTTAGTAAGGAGATGAAAACGGGATCATATCATAAATGAAATACTTTGGAAATCACCCATTGTGAAAAATAAAGTTTTCAACACACTGTAAGCTAGCTTCGGAAACCCTGGGATACCTGTTCCATTGGGATAACAGCGTACGCATCTAGTTTGGTACTTCAATGAAGATTCTCTTCGCTGCTCGGGCTGAGACATATTCCGTAAATCATAAATGTTAACATGCCTTCCTGCAGTTGCTACAACTAAACGATTGCCAACAAGAGACAAAGAATAGACACGCTCAGGTTGCGTGTACGTCCCAACTAGGGTGCGCTCCTGCCCACTTGCACCTCTAGGATCCCAACATTTTATTGTTTTGTCCCAACTACCAGTGATCACTTGCCCTAAAATTCATAAACAGATGACAAATGTATTATTGACTGGGAATTTTTTGAGGAATAAAACAAACAACATTGAGATTCCATACAAATGTGACACTGAATTTACTGAATGATATTAACGATCACATTATGATGAATCAGTTCAATGAAAACTAAGGTCATGAGACAGCATACTTACTCTTAAGTTTTTAAATTTGCATGGTCCAATTAGTTCTATCTTCACCATGACAGGAAATTACTGATATATATGTACACCGTATCCAAAACCAAAACTGGTACTAAGTATTGGACCGAACCAAACCCAGTATTGGTTGCCAAATGAATTTTGATGGCACAAGTTCAGTATCAGGTCAGAAAGTCAACCAACATGTGTATTCTGGTATACAGTTCAACTATTTAAACAAATAGTAAACTTGAACCTAATGGAAAACAAATAGATAAATAGCAGGTCAAATACCCATGTACATCTTGTTACCTTTGATGTTTCTAATGCGCAAGTGAAGCAGCGTTATAATAGACAAATATCCATTTTAAGAAAACTCTTCTACAGACACTGGTTAAGTAACTAAATTCAGCTGTGTTACGTAGCCCGAATGTTAAGGGGCTCGATTGCCCCGAATTTTCAAACGACGTCGTTTGATATATTGTTTTTTTTTTTTTTCGATTTCCTTCTTCCTTCACTCTCTTCTTCCTTCCCTCTCTTCTCTGCTCTGAAGATCAAAACTCTCTCTGCTCTGCTCTGAAGATCAAAACTCAACAAACAAACTCAAAAAAATTTATGGGTTTTTTCACCAAATCTAAGAAATAGAGAAGAACAGATCACCAATACTCAAGAACAGATCACCAATTTGCAGAGAGGAGGAAGATGCTCAAGAACAGATCACAAATCAAAAAAATAAAAATCAAAAAAAAAAAATGAGGGCAAGAGAGAAGAACAGAGAAAGAAGGAGAGGAGGAAGATGCTCTGTGTGTATACACAGATCTGTGTATACACACACACAGCCTGTCGTCGTCGTCGCCATCACCATCACGCCGTTGCTCCGTCGTCCCGTCGTCGCCATCACACGCCATCACGTTGTCGTCCCGTCCATGCCATCACGCCGTTGCTCCTCTCTTCCTCCCTCTTCTCTCTCTCTTCTCCCTTCTCCTTTCTCCTTTCTCCCTTCTCTCTTTTCTCTTCTCCCTGTTTAAGGAGAAAAAAAAAAAAAAAAAATTGAAAATGACGTCGTTTTCAATTTTGGGCCAATCGAGCCGTGGATTTTTCGAGCCCTCAAACTTTATTGAACTAAATTACAATCATGCAGTTTTATGTCAATCAACAATGATTTTTGTTTGCTTGCTTCCATAACATGATCAACTGTTTTTGGGCAAAAACATGGTTCCACAAATAAATATTTGCACCGGACATTCCCAAAAGGGTATTTATAAACATAAATATACCAATTCACAATTCACACACCATAAGCCAATGTTTTCCAGCACAATAGTAATCAACAAAAAAAGGTTGACCGGACTAAACATGTAATCAATTATCATACGCACAAAATGTGCATGCAACTGATACTAATACTAAAACAGGTTTCCACTCTCACCAATAGATAGTCATTTATAAATAGTTCACCTGTTCACATGTGAAGCATGTGTCTTTGTCACTGTTAGCCTTGTATATATAGTGATACAATCTGAATGAGTTATTTTTCTTTTATTCTACTGTAGAAATGTTTTCATGTCTATAAAGCACAACTAAAACTCCAGTAAACTCTCCAGCCATTGGTGTGAATAGGATATGGAGCTAGTAGTCATTCCATAGAACTCCTGCTCATTTTCCATAAGCATAAAGAAGTAATAAACCTATACCACAAAAAAGAAGTAACAAATCAACAAGAAATGTAAAAATGCTGTAACTACCAAAGACAACCTGCTGCATACGAGTATTCAATACAGCGTACAGGTGCATCGTGCTTTCCCAAAATATCCTCCTTGCCTGAGCTGAAAACAAGCCTGAAACATCAAAAGGACCATCTGCCATAAAGCTTGATGAAATGAATTTTGTAAATGTCAATGCATTGCGTCATTTTGAGCCAATAGAGAAAAAATCAATGCATAAAATAAAGAAATAATGAATGTGGAAAATGTCTACAATCAATATATATGTCCATTCTTCTTGTATATAGAGGCTCAAATGATTATGTAAAAACAGGTCACCATTTTAATTGGTAGAAAGTTACTTAATATGCATGTTTTTCCCATCTCATAAGTGAGGCAAGAATAAATTTCTAAGTAGACAAGTTTGAAATTCATAGTTTGTACCATTGTCTAATGTCTCCGTTGCAGTCAGCTATGTGATGAATGATATCATCATTCAATCAATCCCAATTCCACCGAAAACAGTAAAATTTTCATGAGTAGATGCCCAACATAAAACAAAAACCCATCACATTAACGTAGGAGGTGAGCAGCTAGCATTCACAGGTTTAATGTTCTTTCATTATTGTTTAAATAATTATATTTGAAAAGTGTGCACCTTTCTTTGTTTGGATTAGTTTTCTGAGAATCTCCCAAACTCACAACAAAATTAGAAAGCATCACTAAAATACTAGACCAACAGGATTCTCAATTCCATTAAGCCAAATGACATTAAATCTTGAAAACAAAAATGTAGGAATTGAAGCTTTTGCTAGCAATACTACAATTAAGGTAGATATTTTCAAGTGCAATAGATCCATTTTTGGATTTCCCAGTTCAACGCTGTCAAAATTATTACCTTAAAAGTCAACTATATAATAAGATATATTTTGGTTCAACCAAACTTTGAAGTAATAATCGATAAGAATCATCCAGCTTTGAAATCAGCTATGATGTTTGGCTCAAAAGTACAAGGGTCATTGATCAACAGAATCCAATCCTCCCTAAATTCTTTTCTTTGACATAAATATTCTAATCAAGGTTTTGAAAAGCGGTTGCGGTCGACGTAACGGTGGCGGTGGCGCGGTTACGGTTGCGCGGTGTAAAGGCCGTAACGTAACGGTTGCGGTAATCGGAACCGTGAATTTTTTTATTTTTCACACAATTTTAAAAAAACTTACCGATACGCATATTTTTTTTCCATAATCATATTTATTGGGTTTTAAAATAAACATTGATCAATTTTTGTAAATTTTTAAATATGATCCAATATATTTCATATTTTTAAATTACTATAAACTGAGTTTTTTACATTTTATTTTAATAATTAATGACTTTATATGTCATAAATCCATATTATGTTTGTGACAACCAAAAAAAAAAATTTTATTGGACTTAGATGTATAAAATTATTTTTTTAATTATTATACTTGTAGAAGCATATGTAACTTTTAATTTGAATAGTTTTAAAAAATAAATTATACATGCTAATGTAATAATATAAAAAATAAAAAATAAATTATAAAGAAATTTTTTTTGTTTGGGTTTGGTTCACTTAAATATTTATTCTCTTTTTGGATAACTAGTAAATAAAAATAAAATAAACTAATCAAAAAAAATTGACATGTATAAAAAATGTATTAATATATAATTATAAGTGTTATGTTTTCTATATATTTTACAAAAAAATCGATCACTAAATAATGACAAAAGTAAAAGAATAAATAATAGCCTATATATATTTAAATAGATAATGACCACACTTATTATTATTATTTTCAAACAATATATAGATAGACACACACAAACAAAATGGTTGAGTGATAGTAGCTAAATAGAATATCATAGGTCTTACAGCTTTAACAAATCAATAACATGTTCATCATCTTCTCTCTTTTCTCTGTCTATCTCTTACTCCTCCATCTTCCTTTTTCATTTTCCCTCTTCTCCCATTTTCAGTTTTTTTTTTTTAAAGAAACAGTTCGGAATCGTTACGTAACGGTGCGTAACAGGCCATTACAGTACCGTTACGACCGCTACGGCAGCCGATACAACCGACACACCTGTGAATTTCAATCACACTACAAAAGCAGCCGTAACGGGTAGCGGTTACTACCAAAACCGTTACGTAACGGTTGCGGCTGCTTTTTAAAACCTTGATTCTAATATATGGCTGTTTCTCTCTATATATCCAGCTTACTCTCTCTACTTTTATCTCTTTTTATTTTTCCACCTTTCCCGTAATTATATGTGTAAGATGAATCTACTCTTCTATTCTATTATCTCAAGTAAACATCTATCTATTCTATTCTATTATATAAAGTGAAGACCCAACTTGGTGCGGATCTGTCAAGCTATTTTTATGCCAATTTTCCCTCGCAACTAACATACTCAGCTTCATAAAATTTCTCTACGAATTTCTTCAATTTTTATCTATTTGTTTATTTTTTTCCAGTTTTTAAATTAAAAAACTGTTTCACTTTTTAAATTTTGAAGTCAGTTGACTTTTCACAATAAAAATAAACTCTAAAAAACAAAAAAAAATGAGTCCCAAATAAGAAACAGATAATCAAAGAAAAGTTTCGAGATACCATTAATCCAAGCAAAAAGAGTGTATGAAACAGAACATAATCCAAAGCAAAATAAACATAAATAACAAAACAAACAGCAACAATCATCCACCAACATTGCCAAAAAAAAGTAAAACAGGAACCATTAGAAGTAAAAATCAAAATTACCTTAAAAATTGGCAATGGCAACAAAACCTTAATTTTTAGATCAAAACCCCCCAAATAAAAGCCCTAAATTTTCAATTTAAAACATAACTTCTCAAAACTTTCTTCTTTTTTTTTCAATTGAAGTCCCCAAATCACTAAACATATACATGAAATAGAACAAATGGTGATAGAAAAATCTGAACAGAGTTTCGCAAGAAATAGAAAAATCTGCCTTCGTCCAATCAACACCTCTTCACTATGGTGGTTTCGAAACCTAGCTTCGTAGAGAGAGAGAGAGAGAGAGTGAAAAAGAAGCAGCCGTAGTTTACCAAAAAACGAAAGAGAATCAGTAGCAGTGAGTTGAAATTGGAGTTGATGAGAGAGACACGCCGCACCGTCGTCGCTTGACACTGTCGTCTGCCGCTGTTCACAGTCGAGAGAGAGAGAGAGAGAGAGAGAGAGAGAATCGTAAGAAGAGATGGGGATTTTTGATAGGGTTTTTGGTTGAAAAGATTAGGGATTTTTGAGATTGGGAATTTTTGGTTGAAGGGGAGAAAAATGAGCGTGAAGGGAAAAAAAAATGCTGAGCGTTCGGATTTTGGGTTTTTTTTTTTTTTTTTTTTGTGACATCAAGTTTCACCGTCGCAAATAGAAATTTAAATAACAAAACAGCATCGTTTAACTAATTTTTTTATTTGCGACAGGGGGATTGCCGTTGCCAAAAACCTTTATTTGTGACGGGGGCAGGTTGCCGTCACAAAAAATAGATTTATTTGTGACAGCAGGGGTTGCTGTCGCAAAAAAGCATATTGGGCTCGTTTGGTTTGATTTTCTAAAAAAAATTTGGGAAATTTTCTCTACAAATAAGTTTTCAAAAGTAATCAAACCAAACAAATTTTCCCAAAAAAATTTCCCAAAACTTGTAAACCAAACAAGTTTTCCAAACAAATCTCTCTCTCACACATATCAAATCAATCACTTTTTCCAAAACTCTATCTCAAAATAATTTTCCAAAACATCTTTTGAAAAAAACCAAACCAAACATGTTTTCGTACTTTTTATCTCTAAAACACATCTCTCAAACACAAACCAAACATACCCATTATTTGCGACTGCAATTGTTGCCGTCACAAAACCTTGCTTTTTTGTGACAAGAAGTGGTGTCGTCGTTGAAACTCGCTTTATTGGAGACGGCAAGTGATACCATCGCAAAAACTCACTTTTGCGACAATAAATGATGCCGTCGCAAATGCTTCCATGTTATATACCCCATTTTCTTGTAGTGAACATTGTAAGTCAAACTCAATCTTGATTGAATAATTTTAGTTACTCAAACAAAATTTAATCTAGAAAGTAGAGTTTGGAGAGCATAGATTTGAAGTTAGTATTTTATCAATAAATGAATCTTGCCCATATATTTTCATTCGAGATAAATTTTTGAAATTTTTTTTTAAATATGTGGCAAAATAAAAGATATTTATATTCAAGAAGATAACATGTTTTTTCCTCCAAGACAACCACCAACGACTTGGAAGATGCATTGCTATAATTCTCATGACTTTAAAGTTATCTTAGACAAGTCAATCAATTATTCTCGTTGACGTTTATGGATGCATAAGTTGATTGACTTCTCTAAGATAGCTTTAACGTCATCACAAGTCAGTCAACTGATACATCCATAACCATCAACGAAAATAATTCTATGAACCCAATTATTCTCATTGATGTTTTTGAATATATTAATTGACCAACTTATCTAAGATAGCATTAAAGTCATGAGAATTATAGTATTACACCATCCAAGTAGTTGGTGATTATTTTTGAGGAAAAAAGTATCACCTTCTTAAATATTGTTAGACTTATTTATTTTGATGATTTATTTAATTATATTTTAAATCCAAAATTTATTTTGATGATTTATTTAATTATGTTTTAATAGAATCCAAAATTTATTTTGATGATTTATTTAATTATGTTTTAATTTATTTGAAAGAGAAAAATAGAATCAAAATTTATTTTGTCCCATTATTTCTCACCTAAATCTTTATCCTAAATGTTGTTAGAATGGATTTAATATTTGATTAAATTAGGAGTTCAAACAGCACAAAACAAAGATTCAAAAGATTCAAGTGGAAGATATTCAAATTTGTAATGATGGAGGGAAAGATATTCAAATTAGTAATGATGGAATTACAACGGCTATAAATT